>JABFDZ020000066.1:29333999-29347883 GCA_019775955.2 Pollimyrus isidori
TTGCCTTCTCTAGGCTCTGCAATAAACCTGTGCTTTCGCGCATTTCTGGGTCCCCGAGTCTGTCCAGTAACGTAACATACAGGTTATTACATAACCATTTCACAAAGAAAACATTTCAAGTCCCACCTTAAAGTACCAAAAAAGTACCTTAACGGCTCTTTTGGTACTGGAACTCTTGGTACGGTTGTTTTTGTGACCATAATTAAATGGTTAATTGAGTGCTTCCTTTCTGTTGTCAGAAGTCAGTTCTTTATCAATCGTATGTTTGGCACAGTCATGTTTTGCTGTGTAGCCTTTTGCAGTTTAATGAGTAAAATAAACATTTAAATTTAAGAAATTTTCAGAATGGTACAGCCCTAGCAGGAGATTGATAGAGGGATTGAGCAGTGTCTGCAGCAATGCAGATGCTCTACCATTCTGTTGTGGTATAGAGGGAACTGAGCTGGAAAGCAAAACATTTGATTTACCATAAGATCTATGTTCCTACCTTCCAGTATGGGCATGAGTTCTGAGTAATGATAAAAAGAATGAGATTGCAGATAGAAGTGGCTAAAATGAGCTTCCTCCAAGCAGTGTGTGTGCTCAGCCAATAGAGATAAGGTGAGGAGCTGGAGGAGGTGGCTGGTGAGAGGGTGGTCTGAGTATCCCTGTTTAGACTGCTGACCTTGTGACCCAGCCCCAGACAAGCAGCAGAATATGGATGGTTGGATCAAATATTTGAGAGAGATTTACTCACCTCAGCACCTAGAAACAGGAGCCTTCATTGTTTCACACACTGCCACATTGCCATAATGTGAAGTGCTTTAAATTACATTGTACCTTCGTTATACTAACTTTATTGTACTTTTCCAGTACAATCATTGACATTGATTGTAAGGATCAGTTATTTCTGCTGCAGTTTTATATAATGGAGACGTTTCACTTTCTTTGCTTCCGTGATTTTATACATGTTTTGTGGTAAAATCTTTAAAATCCACTACTTGTGCCAAATCCAGTCTGATAGTCTTCCATCACTGTGGACTTTACAAATTATCACAAAATGAATTACATTGGATTTAAAATTGAATCTTTAATTACATAAATCTGTCAAAAGACTAATAAGCTAATTTTATAACTGATATAAATAAGTGAAAATATATCATAACCTTCAATACACAAACGAGGTTGAAAAAAATTCGCTTTCACTTCGAGAAACGTAGCAGGTAATCTCTCGAAGCCGCAAATCATATTGTTGCAGAACGTAGAAATTCTTGGTTTACTTTGTTACCATGACAACAGAAGTACTTCCGGTATTATACTTCGGGTACTGACCCAGAGATGAATCGAACTCATTTGTATTTTTCTTCCGGGTGAAAACGGGTATCGCGCCTGATATCAACCAGGCCGAAAGTCGCCAAGAAAGTTCGTAATTATTATGAATTAGCGCACAACTAGGTAGCTAAATTTACCGGCGCTGAGCCTCGGGTCAGAAGAATGTTAAATGTAGTTAGGTGGTCATCTGTTTCTTTGACTAAAGATATCAATTTTATTGAACACGGTTAGCTACCTGACTAATTATTTTCGTGTAAACTATGCAGTCTTGCTTTCAAATGTTTAATCTTGTATTTACGTCGAAATGCTTTTATAGTACCTTTGTTTGTATTTATCTGTTTGGTAAAATTCTTTGCTGCTTGATAAATATGTTTGACTGTACGATGCCGTATATAGCAGCGTTTCCCATTTCCGGATCTGGAGGGCCAGTTTGCAACAGTTTACAGATTTTCCTACTCAGACACACCTACTATAGTATATCTGGTAATGATCCAGGACCGGAATTGGGAAACATTGGTGTACAGTATAGGTGATGTGTTAATATTTCTTGCGATTTAGCAGAACCCACATGGCTAACTTGCTAACAAATGAGATATAGAGGTGTATTTTCTGACATTGTCACATTCTCGTATAATTGAATTGATTCAGCCTTAACAAGTAACCGCCTAATTTTAACTGTTTAACGCTTTTCCCCACAACAGGAATGACTTGCACAATAGAGAAAGTTTTGGCTGATGCCAAATTCCTAGTGGAGAGATTGCGGGACCATGACAATGCAGCTGAGGTGTTGATTGAACAGACAACCTACCTAAATAAGCGCGTTGAAGCAATGAAACAGGTGTAGTTATTTGCCTCTTTATTCAGCCTCCCATTCTTCATTAAATCCAAGCAATATGTCTTGAAAGTTATGCATTTTTAAGGATATATTTTATTTAAACAAATATTTTATAGAAGCAGGTTTCATTTAGCTCAAGCATTGTTTATCCATGCATTTCCAGTATCTAATCAAGGGCAAGTTGAACTTGATCTTGGGATACACCTGGTATAATCACTCCCTTTCATGCAAATATTCCTATTATCAAAGAAAATGAGATTTGTTTTATGGATACAAACTAGAGGACTCGGAGGCAAACCAGTTCATACATCGAAACATGCAAACTTCCCAAATAGGTTTGGATTTAAATTTGAGCGCATAACTTTTAAAGTGATAATCCTACTCCGTCACTCTCATTTCCGTTATTTGGCATATTGAATCTCCAAATATTGTGGTTTGTGATGAAATGTTATTAGACCAAACATACTTGCTTTCCCATGCTTCTAGTACCAGGAAGAAATTCAGGAACTCAATCAAGTTGCAAGACATCGGCCCAGATCTGCGCTTGTCATGGGAATCCAACAGGAGAACCGGCAGATCCGGGAACTACAGCAGGAGAACAAAGGTGAAACTACATTCTCAAACAAGTTTCTCATTTTAAACATAGTGCTTTTTATTTTGCATGTTTCCTTCATAAGAAGGAAATAACAGTTGTGTCTCTGAATTAAAATACAAGCCAGGTTGAAGTAAAATGCAAGCTTTAAACTTTGATTACTTCTACAGTCTAATTCTCCTATTATTATTTGCGGAAAAATATTGTAATGAGGGATTCTTTTTTTCTTACTTGTGTGAATAATGATATAACTTGTGTCCTTTGATCTTGGGTTGCCTTCCTAGGTGCAGCACTATCCTACAGCTGTATCCTTAAAGCAGTATATGCCTTTTTACTTATTGCAGAACTACGCACTTCCCTAGAGGAGCACCAGTCAGCTCTGGAGCTGATTATGAGCAAGTACAGGGAGCAGGTTTTTCGGCTGCTGATGGCCAGTAAGAAGGATGACCCCGTCATCATTACTAAGCTGAAGGAGCAACACACAAGCGTGAGTAGCTCCTCACTGTCAAGCTGCAGGGATGTCCCTATAAGCTATGTGAGCGTTGAACTATTCAGCATCTTTCTGCACGACAACGTTTAGTGTTTGTTTTTCTCTTTATTCCTCAGTATTTGCCACGCAGAGAAATATTTCCCAATCATTTCCAATCCAATTGCCAACAGGAATCATTAAATTGTAAAAAAATTAACGTAAATTAACGTAGTTCCTGTGATTGTCCCAATTGCAACAAAAATAATGTTCGGCATGAAACTAATAAATTAGCTAAATATTTTTTAAATACCAAGATGCTGTTGGCTCACCCCTTTATTGACTGTCTTTGTAAATAGTGAGGTGTAATATAAGTCAGTTTAGTTTAAGATGCATTAATATCTGGGCCTCGTTTTTCTGACTTAGTACTATAACTGACTTGTGTAATATACGGAAAAAGGTCCAAAATCTGAAAAAGGGTTTTTGTAAACCTGTAATTTAGAATAATTCATTTTGTGGTAAATGCAGTGATTGTTATTTACATTTTGAAGGTTATATCCTGTTAAATGTATCTCAGCTGTGGACATTAGGCTACTTCTTAGTAGGGCTGCAACTAACGATTATTTTGATAATCGATTAATTTGCCTATTTTTTTTCCCAATTGCTTTTTTTTAAGGTCAGAGACAGTGTAGTATGAGTATGCACAGAAGTATAGTAAATAAAACATACATAATCTTTTTAATGACTGCTGATCTAACAAAGCACAATGAAATTAAAGAAATGGACATTGGGTGATGCTGCCAATTGCTGAGAATAAAAGGGAAGTGCAATTAATATACAATTTGTCCAGATATTACTGGAGTTGTAGTTAAGATCACCTAAACCGAGACCAAGTCCTGACTGAGACCAGAGTGTGTCGAGACTGAGACAAGACCAAGACTCTGAAGAACTGAGACCAAAACCAAGGCAGGGACTGAGAATTAATAAATGTACGTAATTTCAAATATTTTAAATAAGATGAACATCAATCGTTGATTTCTTTCCCAAGTAAAATAAAAATAAATAAACGCAGCACTTGAACCTAAACATGCACCTCAGCAAGGTTTTTGGAAACTTTATAAACTTTATAAACATTTAGTCCAAATCATGGCGCTTTAAATAATGTATTCAGTACTCCAGTTTTTTTATGTAAAAGCACAGACTACTGCTGCTGCTACTAAGAATATATTTAAATAATTGTTATTTAATGTTGATACACATACGTGACGGGGGGAGAAAGCATGTGAGTAAGCGTGTCTACATTTATTACAGACAAACAAAGTAAACATTGCGGAGAAAAGGCCTAAAATGCGCCGGCTTAAGGCTTAAACATAAGGCTGTTTTCCTTGTCCTTTTATTAAGCAAACTATAGATCAGCTCTATAGGAAAGGTAGCCTTAAATGACTTCTGTTGCGATCTGGTGCTGTATAGAAAATAAAATTAAATAAAATTAACTTTGGGTGCCCCCCCTAATAGTAGGGTAAACACTTTGTGGTATGATAATAGACGATTGTGTTGACATCTTTCCCAGACAACCATGACTTCACTTGTGTTCATGTGCACACATGTGCATGTGTGAAGGGGTGGGGTGGGTAACGCGGTTGGCAGTAACGTCATCGGTTGCACTTGAACTGAGAAGTTATCCAATTTGACAGGAAACGGCTCATTAACAGGAATATTCTCAGATTTATGGCTTCTGCTGGTCTCGAAATAAAATCCTGAGTCCTCTTAGTCCGAGTCCATGACAAGAACGAGTACAAATATGGCTGAGTCAAAGACAAGATCGAGACCTTCAAAAATTGGTCTTGAGTACTACAACATTTGATATTACTATAAATTTCTGTCATGAAGAAATGAAGCAGTGGTAATAAGAAATTTAAGGTGGGTAAACTGTATGCACAACCGTAAAAACGGTGGCTAACTATCTCCTTAACATTAGTGATCTCCAAAAAAGCTAAACTGAGTAAAGACTGTTTTGTAAATTTAAAAGGTGTGTAAATGGTGTTTATGTGCATTTACTCTCCACTACACCACTGAATGAAAGATTTGCATCTCCTTTTTCTTTTATGACGGTCAGCATCCAGCATAATGGTGCTTTACTGCCACCGCGGCTTTGGTTAGCTTACTACTCCCAAATTAGGGGATAGCCACTGTACTTATGAGTACAACAATGTAGACCCAATTAATCGATTATTAAATTAGTTGCCAACTATTTTAATAGTCAGATTTAATCGATTAGTTGTTGCAGCCCTACTTCCTAGTTTATTAGCAGCGCTACTGAAGATCATTCCCCATGGTATAATGGGCTAACCCTAAAACAACAATACAAGATCCTTGATTGATTTAGCATTAGCAGAAATAGCATTTGATGCTTTCACTTGTTCTCTCTCTTTCTCTTTGTAGGAGATGCAGTCACACATGGACAAGGTCAATGAAATGGCAACAGTAATGAGGAAGGCCATCGAGCTGGATGAGAGCAGAGTGTGTGTGGATGAAGAAAGAATTAAACAACTAGAGGTACTGTCCTTTTGCTTGTAACACTAACTATCAGGGGCTTAAGTGCCATTTATTTAAGAGTAATTATACGAAAACATATCACTTCCCACATTTAAGGCTTTATTTTCAAATTTCTTTATTTACTTTAAACATTTTTTTGGATTTATAGATTCTTACCTCTCCAAAAAAAAAGTGCTGTGCCATCTCTGGTCATCTTATTATTTTATTTTTAAATGTATCAAAAATAATAAAAATCAATAAAAAGTTAAATTCTGTTTCATCAGCCCTGTTACTGACATATCAAAAGGTTTTAAATCCATATTTACAACAAGTTTGTTATACCATGAAAGATAAAATCCCAAGACAAGAGTGTCCTCATGGGCACCTCAGCCATTTCGTGTACTTATTACATTTTACGACCAGCTCACTTAATTTAATGAGTCTGCAAACATGTTTTAGGAGAAGTTTTGAAATGGCTTAGCTAACGCCCTGACAAGCATAATGGCATAGTTTTTTTTTATCCTAGCATAAAGAGTTGAAGATGAGTTTTTTTGCTGCCTGAAACTTTTACACAGTACTATATTTTATTTATATATATATATATATATATGACCTATGGTCATGAGCTGTGGGTTGGTGACCGAAAGAACGAGGTTGCAAATACAGGAGGCCAAAATGGGTGGCTGAGCTCTCCCTTAGGATGAGAAGCTCAGTCATTCAGGGGGTCCTCAGAATAGAGTCGTTCATGAGGAGCCAGATGAGGTGGCTTGGGCAGCTGGTCAGGATGCCTCCTGGACACCTCCCTGGTGAGGTGTTCTGGGCATGTCCCACTGAGAGGAGGCCCCAGGGAAAACCCAGGACCTGCTGGAGAGACTGTCTCCCGGCTGGCCTGGGAACACCTTGGGATTCCCCCAGAGGTGCTGGACGAAATGGCCAGGGAGAGGGAAGTCTGGGTTACATATACGCTTTGTTTGCCAAGCGTCATGTGATCACAACTAAGCCAATGATTCTTCTCTCTCTCTTTCTGCAGGATTATGGTTATTGTTTCCCGTGCTTGGTCTCAGTCAGTGTACCTCACTCCTTAAAGTCAAAATTTAGTAGAAAAGCACCACCCGAATATGGGTGTAGAAGTGCGAGCCACAAATATGTTTAACGACAATGCAATGTCACATTTCTGCAAAATCGAAAAGGGGGCAAAACCTGCTGTCATTGGATAGGTTCCTTGTTAGTCACACAAAAAGAAAAAGATTCCAGTGAGCCAACAGATAGCAGTGATTCTGTTATAGTCCAACAAAATAACCCTAATAATAACACTTCTCCCCTCTCTCATCCCTCACACCATCCACAATTCTTTTCAAATTAAAGTGCAGGTTAATTTGTTTTTATGTATTCTTACTTTATATTTTGTATTAATCATATGAATATTTGTAGGTTGTGGAACGAATCATTTGGGTTTCCCTCATTTCTAATGGGAAAATTCGCTTTGATATACTAGTGCTTTGGATTACGAGCACATTTCTGGAACAAATCATGCTCACAAGGTTTTGCTGTATATAAATTATATTATATGTATGTAGAGAGTGTTTGTGTGTTCAGTGTGTGTAAATAGAAGTGAAAGAAATTTATATTTGTTGTGGGTGGTCTTGCCTCACCTGTGCTCTATTAATGGTGTTACAGTTTCTATATTTTCTGAGTTCTCTTCTGCAGTACAAAGTCATATATTTAGGCTAATTGGATTTTCTTCCCACAACTTTGGTTTTTCATCTCTTACAGCGGGAAAATGGAAAGCTCCGGGAACTGTTGAGCATTAGCCAAGACGCCTTTCTAGTCCTGAAGAAGGAGGACACTTCAGAGGGCACCTCACTGTCTGGCCTGTTGACCAGCGCGGACCTGAGGCTGAGAAAGAGCTAACAGCATTTTCAGCTGTGACCTCCACCTTCCTTGTTGTGGGGGGCGCTTTAAATCCTCTAGCTACTACCATGGGGTCTGGCTCACATTACTGCAACAAGTTGTACCTCCTCCATCCTAACGTTGATGTTTCTGTACAGCTCTATGAGTGAAACCTTCCCAGTATCTTTGTTTGGCAAGTGACATGAAGTGGCAGATCAAATGGATGAATAGATGATTTAGTTTAACTTGAAGGAAAGTTACATCAATTCGAGTTGCTAGAATGCAGATTACATTCACAATGTCTGATATTATCTATTTGTGGTTCTTTGGTTGAATTATTTATTTTATTGGTTGATGGTAAAGCTGGTGTTGTGCCATGAGTGGGGAAATTGGATAAACCTTTTAGAAAACTGGACACAAAGTATAATATGTTAGTTCAAGCTAAACATTCTGTCGGTGGTTTGTTTGGATTTTCGTGTATGTAAATAAAATGAGAAAACGCTTCAGCCCTTGTAGCTGATGAACAGAGAATTGAAAATAAAACCTTAGGTATGTTAAGCTTGCGGTGCTTAATTTTTTAAATCATGGCTACCAACCAGGTTTGCTATCCGATTACTTAATATCATATTATGACTATACCAAATGTTTCACTGGTGCAAATTTTCACAATTGTAAGCGGAGGTTCAAACTCCCCACTTTCCCCCATGTCTTCTATAGTAATACCTTGATATTGCCTAAAATTAGTCAGCACCCCAAACACACGCATGTTAGCCCAGAGGCATAAGATAGATTTTTGAAGTGGGAGAGACCAAATGGTGAACATAAGTTCTCACACTGAACATTTTGATGACACTGGCTGCCCTACATAAATTGTTGACTGGGATTCAGTTGCCAGTCACCCACAATTGGCCTATTGGGCTATAGCTTGGACAACAGGTAGCCTTCTGTACGATGTGTTGAAAGTTGCTGAGCTCCAGTATAGTGTAGTGTTGCATATTATGTAAGGACACATTTCGAGATGTATTGCTTTATTCCAATTGACATAATTTCACGTTAGGTCAAAGTTGAAGTCTATTACAGTCATAAATCGCTCTGAGATACAGGAAAAATTATATTGACAAAATAATTGCATTGACATTGCATTCAGTGTAGGCTTGCTTGAATTTACAGAATTTAAGTATATTTGACTTGATTGTGACATGAATGAATGCTGTGATAGGTCTTTGTTTTTGTGGGTTGAATTTTTATGTATTGCATACCGCTTTGGTCTGTGTGACCAAAACTATCAGCCACAATTTAGGTAGCTCAGCTGTCAACTTGATCAGGACCAAAAACCTGCAATGGTGGAACAAAATAGGATGCACAGATGCGGCAAGTAAAGATATTTAGAAAGTGTCAGTGAAATTAGTATTTGAGTTATCAGGGGTAGCACACTGGTTAGCACTGTTGCCTCACACCTGTGGGGTCTGGGTTTGAGTTTCTGCCACGGTTTCATGTGTGTGGAGTTTGATCTTCCTGTGTCATTGTGGGGTTTACACTCACAGTCCAAAGACATGCTGAAGGTAATGTTGCCAAATTGACCATAGGTCTACATGTGTGCATGAATGGTGTGTGAGTATGCCCTGCGATGGATTGGAACCCCACCCTATGTGATTCCCTGCCTTGTGCCTGAAGCCTGTGGGATAGGCTTCAGACACCCCTGCGACCCTGAATAAGACAAGTGGTTACAGAAAACTGATGGAGGTATTTCTCCATGTATTTCTCCATGTCCATCGTGGAACTGGAAAATCGTGAAGCTGTATCAAGATCATCAGCTGGCAGCAGTAAGATTTTCAATTTGAGACTAGTCTGCACACACATTTATATTAATGTGAGTTTTATTACCTTGTAATCTGTAGGGTTTACAAACTGACCCAATGGTCTTAATGTAGCTAATTATAGTTTTATGATGGAATGATTTAGATTTGCCTCAAGATTTCTTGGATAAGCATGAGAATCTGAAAGCATGAGTGTCATACAGTACCAGACTTGTGACAGCTGGCTACTCTGTATAAATAGATAGGGATGTGTGCACTTCACTCTGTCTACCTACAAATGGAGGGGAAGAGAAACAGTGGAAATGCATCTGTATGGAAAGCCATTTTACTTTAATTTCTAATGGATGTCACAAATTCAGTTCTAACTAATTAAAATGCAAATTCTTGATATCTGAAATTCCTGATATCAGGAATTATATTATAGCTAATGAGATTCAAAACGTTTTTCTCATTCTCATTTGAACTATAGTTAAAGCACAAATTTTTGTAACTAGCTGTAATTCCATTTCAAGTAGTTAAACACAGCTTTCTGTCATCGGGAGTTCAATCGTAACTAGTTCACAATCGAACTTCTGATATCAGAAAGTGGATTTTCAATTAGTTAAAATTTTATTTCTGACAACAAGTGGCATTTCAATTGGTGAAAATTGAATTTCTGATATCAGAAACTGGCGTTTTAACTAGTTGAATTGAATGAGAAAAACATTTTGAATCTTACTAGCTAAAATTAAAATTCTAATATAAAGAAAATTGGCGGTTTAAATAGTTAAAATTGACTTTCCGATGTCAATAATATGCATTTTAGCTAAAGTCGAATATTTTGGAATCAGAAATAAACATAACTTCACAATTTAATTTCTGATATTAAGAGTCTGCATTCTAAAGTAGTTAGAAATGAATTTGTGATATTCTCTAGAACTGAACTAAATCAGAATCAGGGTCGATCTCTATATATCACTACGGGAGTAGGAGGAAGCACCTCCTCCCGATTGTGTCTCGCGCGTCACATCAACCGCCGTGAAATCAATTTGGTTAGGTGTGACGCCTGAAAATATTACTTTTATTTATAAGTGAAATCAGATACTATATATTCAGTTAGATTCATATAAATTAACATTGCCAGTACAATTCCATTTTTATATTATTGTGTGTTAAAGATGGAAGAAAAAAACAGGAGTCGTTTATTGTTGTTCAGGCTTGTTACATACATTGATATTTACACGATATAAATCATAATTCTAAATATGATTCAAGTTTGCACGCTAACCCAAGCTGTTTCACCTAGCAAATGCGAAATCACACACCCACAGAGAAAGGGTGGGTTTTAATACAATTCTGTATAATGTACAAATTTTGTGTATTGTATAATTATTTCATAATCGTCTTTTATTATATTGGTATGCTTTCACAGAGGTGACAAAAATTATATTTTCCAACTAGAATTTCAACGCGTCCTTAGCGCGCCACCCGCCAACTCTAAAAAAAGCCGGAGTCAGTGGATGATGTGACAATGTTATATATTATTGGACACCGCGCTTGTAGTCGGATGAGCGGGAGGCTGGCGGAAGCGTGTCATTTACACTGCACCCAGGGTAAACCTATCAAAACTCTACCTCGTCATGTTAGCCAATCATAATCTACGGTGGGCGGGTAAAGGGAGCGGAACTGGCTGTACAAGATCTTCCCGGTGTTAGACGGTTCAAAAATACTAATATTAGAAAACAACAATAGTAGTTGTTTTGCTTTTTAAGCTAGGAGCAAATTATTATAAAAAAGGGGCAACTACCGTGTTACACATACCCATAAAATATCAATCGTTACCCTGATTTCGTTGATGCATATTGTTACTAACTAACGCTCAATCAATCCAGCAAGATACAGTACTTCGTCAGGTATGATGTATTTATATGCATTCCCTTTACGTATTACAGAACTTATATTTAACTTCCGTGTGTTTTAGTATCTAACTTGCTAATGCACACAAACGTTTCGGTTTGTACCCTTATAACACGTCTGCATGTCTTTCATTTTATGTGTTAAAGTGTATTTGTGTTAATCCTTGAAAAGCAGTAATGCTTTACCCACAGTACTAGGATGACATGTCATTTGACGCCTTCACATAATTGAATAACTTGACATAATTATAAGTAACAAATAAAGTTTGATAGCTTGTTGAACAAGAATGATCAGAATATTGTCAATTTAGTAGATACCTGTCTTACATCAAGAGTGGTAGTCATTCGTTAGAATTTTATAAATTGAATGAAGGCAACCAGGCTCAAGAGGTTTTAGTTTCACCTTGTATTCCAGTGGCCTGTATTAAACAGAGCGGGGTTACAGGCTTGTCGAGGTAACTTGTTGGATTTAAGGTACCACAGTTTAAATGGACTCATTCACTTATAATTTGCCCAAACTACCTTAAATTGGAAAAGTTACCCCCAATAAACCAGTAACCCTGCTTCCTAGTACAGGCCTCAGGTATAAGGGTTTAGTAGGGGGTTCCTCTGGCAATAGGTACAGCAGCTTTGTTTAAGGGGACAAGTTTTTTTTCTTGTCGATTTGTCAGTTTTTGTGCTCTCCTTGTTCATGAGGAGCTGTCTTTTTCAGGCAGTGCTGATTGCCATGCCAGTGAAGCTCCGAGGCATGTATGGCCATGCTTGCACTCCCTGCTCCTCCAGCCGCTCCAGTGGCAGTGACTGCAGCATCAAGGAGCTGCTTGGTGCCCTGTGCAACACCTGTCTGTCTGGAGTGTCATGGAAGTGGAGGGCACTGGGTGCAGTCTCACGAGAGGGAGCATGCAGAGTTTTGCAAAACCGTGCTTATCTGACCCTCCTGGCTAAGATCTTCCAGCGGGGAACTGCAGAAGGCTCCAGCAAACCCAGCCTTGTCACCATTATACCTCCCAGAAACAAGGTACTCATGATCTCCTTCAACCTGCGGCTGTCTGGCTGTGCAGATAAAGCTGACAGGCTGGAGCAGCTGCTGGGGGAGCTGCCAAAGGGGCCAGCTTCTGGAGTTGGAGAGCTGGATTCTGTGCTTGAGCTTCTTGTCCAGCTGGCCGGCTCAGTACCCCCACCTCCCCCCTCTTTCAGCTGGAACTATATGAACAGGGAGTTGCCAGTGCAGAGACACCCCCAGCTCACGGGCTACCAGAGCCAAGAGCTATGGAGGCAGGAAGCCAGGGTTTGGTCCCTCATTTGCAGGGAAGAGTGGTGGGCACTGGGTGCTTGTCAAGGTACTCTGGGGGTGATAGATGCTCCACCAGGGACAGGACTGTTGACACTGGGGCGGGGGGATGAGTTGGAAGAGCGTTTTCAGAGAGAAACACGTCTTTCACTGTTTGGAGCCCTTCAGCACACTCGCACCTCAGACCTGGACATAAGACTGGACTTGCCCCCGGTTCCCAGCAACATCGAGATCACTGGCCTGGCGATACGGGTAAGAGTGGGAAAAATCTCACACATTTGCTTCTGTTATTTATCCTTCATTGGTAGGGAATTGTGGAAGCAGAACATTTTAAGCTATGTGTAGGCTAATAGGAATGCATGCACTTTACTGTGTGTACCTACAAATTTAGGGGAGACAGTGGGAACACGTGTGTGCAAGGGGTGTGTGTGTGTGTGTGTGTGTGTGTATGTGTGTGTTTCTGTGTGTGTGAGATGGTTGACAAAGTTTGATAAGCTCCAGCTTCCAACATTTAAATATTAACCCCCTTGCCCACTGTAATCTGCACCCCTCAGTCTTAGGACATTAGTTTAATTGCATCTCAGATTTAAAAAGACGATTTAATAAAAAATAACATTTGCCAGTATAACAATCTAATTTTTTTTTTACTGTTACTGTGGGTTGAAAGAAATATAGAGGAATGAAACTTGATTCATTTATGGCTTTTCAGGTTTGTAGCCTTGATATTTACAAGATCCAAGCTATCATGATTCTTAATGTGATGCAAGTTGGCATGCTAACCATTGGTGTTTCATCTAGAAAAATAAGAAAATATAAATATACATCCACAAAGGGGGGTAAGATAGATTTTCAATGCAACTCTGTATACTCATGTTATATATAATACTTCTGCTTAAAGTACCTATTTAGATATTCACAGTGGAGTCGATTCTCCAAACCTAAGAACATAAGAAATTTACAAGTGACTGGAGGCAATTCAACTCATAAATCTTGTTTGGGGAGAACTCGACTAATAGCTTGCATTGTTAAAATATTATCTAGCTCTGATTTGAAGGAACCCAAGGGTTTAGCTTGCACTACACCAGGGGTCACCAACCTTTTTGAAGCTGAGAGCTACTTCACGGGTTCTGAGCCATACGAAGGGCTACCAGTTTGAAACGGCCCCCTAAACTTACCTAAACTTCATTTATAATAAACATGTTTTTAATGCTTTTTCGTAAGATGTTGTCATTTTCAAATCTATATAAATGCA
>JABFDZ020000066.1:29351836-29363971 GCA_019775955.2 Pollimyrus isidori
TAAAATGATCTTGCGGGCCGGATATGATTACACGGCGGGCCGGATGTGGCCCGCGGGCCGTGAGTTTGACACATGTGCTCTACATCATACTCAGCATTTATAAGGTTATTTTCGTAATGCTTGCAGATTTTTAAATCAGATGTGATTAAAAATTGAGAAATTTCAATAGGCTCATAAGAAGGATACAAAGACTGTATCAACATTTGCACATCAAATTATGATATGAGTAGTTCAGAATGTCTGAAAAACAAAACCATAAAGCGTTTCTGGCTAAGTCATGTACATTCAATGTAATAAGTCTAAAATGAAAGGTTTAGGAAAAACTTTCAAAAATGGATAGCGTTTTAAGGGTTAACACAATACTATGATTTGGGTGTAGAACATTCTGCTTCAAAGTTCACACGCAACCAATAAGCTGCAGCTTATTTGATTATATGCTACATTTGTATGGAAACATTTATATTGAAGTTTTAAGAAAAAAAAATCCATGGTTCAAATTATACTGTGATACAAAATGTAGGCCACACTGACTCACCTCAAGATGGTGCCTATGCTCCACATCTTATAGTATTTGTTTTATGTAGTCTGATTCGGATCTTCACTTGGTTTAGCAATGCCTTGGTCTACATCTTGTCTTAATCTCTTAATAATAAATTAATTAATAAATAATCTTATTTATCGTCTGTTTCTTTTAGCCAGTTACTTGGATAAACCAGCCTGTTCACATTTTCAGAGCTCAAGACAGCTCTCTTTTTTGTTAGTATGTGACCTGCAAGTGAGGACAGTCTCTCACATGGGACAGAAGTGGCAGGACTGATCAGATACTTGCAGGCCAGGACAGACAGCTGTAGGTGTGTCCCTGCTCGACTGGACCACAGCTGTAGTGTGCAGTCCGTTTTGCTGATGGCGGATTCTGCTCCGTACAAATTCAGGGTCCTATTACACAGGGCTTCCTCATCTGAATCAGAGTCTGAATACAATAAAGAGAGATGGAGACTCTTTGTCTTTGCTGGCTCCATTGTGGTGGCATCTTTACACTATTCTTGCAGCAGGGTCTCAAAGCTGGTCCAAACCTCTTCTCACTCTTCCCTTGCAAGACACTTTAATTCCTTAAAGTGTGGGTTGAACACAGTAGCTATCTTGAGCCACTGATGGTTCAGTGTAGCTACCATGCAGTTTTAGTCATCATCGGAGACCTCTATGGTATGATGCAGGTGGCAGAAAGCAGGTAAAACCACTGAACATGAGACATATGTCTCACCTCCAAGAAGCTCAGTCACAAACCTATAATAGACAGTTCAGGAAAGTAATTATTAATCTACATAATAACTGTCAACTTGAGCTTTTTGAAGAAACAGTAACAAGTTAAAAAGTTTTTATTTATCTGCATGGCTCAAGGATAGTTGCCAGCTTTTGGAGTTTTATCAGCTCTGATGGAGTTAAAATGACTAACTTGTGTTTTTGTTTGTCTAAAGCAGCAAAAACAGGCTCTTGATTCTTTAGTGGATGAAAAACCATATCCAGCGTTGAATTCCACTGTGTGGAAACATCCTGTATGAGTGGCTCTTTCTGTTGCCCCACTCCAGTACAAGCATATGGTGACTGAATCCGCCGTGGCTGTTCTAGGCCCAAGGAGTCCAGTGCATAAAGACTGGTTTGATGAAAACGACACCGAGATTTTAACCCTTCTGAAAATAGACGTTTTGAAAAGAAGACATATTACGGATTTTTCCAGCGTTTTTTTTCATGATTCTACATTAAGATTTCAGCAAGATATAAACTGAAATAGATGCGAAAAGCATGCTGCGTCGCCAACGATGCACTCGACCCCTGAGGGTTAAATATACACATTTCAGGGTTAAATAACTCTGCGAGTTTTTGTCATATATTCATTTTTTTCAACCTCGGGTCAGCACAGAGATGTTTTTCTAACAGTGTGGTCTGAGGAATCATAAAATACAGGTTGTAATATATCGTAATTGGAAATACAATTTAATCTCCATTTCTCTTGATTCGGCAATTGCGATTTCAATTTTCCACCATCAGCGAAATATATTACGGCGCAAAAAAAAATAGACTTGCGCATGTGTGTTCATATGTCTCCGTATCACATTCATTCAGTTATATTTCTAATTATAAATATAGGTACAGTTTATGTCTGCAACAATCTGCGTCACCTTATTCAGTTGTAAAAACAAAACTGCGGTCAAAATTTATTACGGTACAATAAAAAAGAATTTTGCGTGTGTTTGTTTCCGTATGACATTCAAGCGGCTATATAATGATAATAAATATAGATACAGTTGATGTCTGCAACAATATGTGTGACCTTATTCAATTGTAAAAATGAAACTGCTAATTCCTCAGAAACCGATTGCGGTGCAAATATATTACGGTACAATAAGAAAGACATGAAACATTGCATGATTATGATCACACAGAAGACTGTAAATTACCCCGGACGTTTGTGCATTTGTGTATGGGATAATGTGATGCCACAGTGCACACAAGCAATTAATGAGGTACCTGTGAAACAGAATGGGCAGTTATGGGCAGTTTCAAATTACGATATATTACAACCTGTGTTTTATGATTCCTCAGACCACACTGTTACAAAAACGTCTCTGTGCTGACTCGAAGTTGAAATCGCAAAACTCGTTTTAAGGCGTCCAAGTCTCACATCCATAAAGGTGAGTACAATTGCCTTGTATACCTTGATCTTGGTGCTCAGCATAATGTTCCTGTGGTTCATCACACAAGAGTCCAAACAGCCCAGGAACCGACTGGCTTTGCTGATACAAGCTACTATCTCCTTGTTGAGTGACCCATCTGAGGAGATGATGCTCCCCAGGTAGTTGAACTGATCAGTGACCTTCAACTGAGTGCCATCAATGCAAATCATGGGGGGGATGGCTGGGGATCCTGGAGCAGATTGACGGAGGACTTCCCTCTTGTTGAGGTTAATGGTGAGGGCAAACAGACAAGCAGTTTTGGCGAACCTGTTGAGAATGGTTTGGAAGTCAGACCCTGAGTGTGCCATAAGAGCACAGTCATCAGCAAACAGGGCCTCAAGGAGAAGCCATTCGAGAGTCTTGGACTTGGCGTTCAGCCTAAAAAGGTCGAAGAGTGAGCCATCTAAACTGTACTTCAGGTAGACACCATTCTTAAGGTCCCGCACAGCATGGTTGAGGACACAGGTGAAGAACAGGTTGAACAGGACCCTATGTAGAACACTCTGTTTGATGCCACTGGATATCGCAAGTGGTTCCAAAGTGTCACCATTGGAAACGACTTAGCCTACCATGACATAGAAGAGACCGATAAGCTGGACGAACTTTCTGGGGCACCCAAGCTTGGCGAGGGTGGTCCACAGTGCTTCTTTCTTGACTATGTCGAAGGCCTTTGTCAGATCAATGAAGACAGCGTAGAGGTCCATGTTCTGTTCAATGCATTTTTCCTGGACTTGTCTGACTGCGAAGACTATGCCAGCAATGGAGAGCAGGGAGATGTCACAATAGTTCCCATAGTCCGCCTTGTTGCCTTTGTAATTGAGCAGGGAAACCGTAGTATCTCTGAAGTCCAGTGGCATGGACTCCTCTTGCCAAACGCTGACCAGGATGTCATGAAATGCTTCTATTGCTTCAGGGCTTGCTGCTCTGTAGAAATCAGTGGGGATGCCATCCATGCCTGGCGCCTTGTTGCAGCTGGTCTGCCCAATGGCTTTCTTGACCTCATCCAAAGAAGGGGACAGGTCAAGATGGGCAAGTACTGATTTCTGCTCAACAGCATCAAGGGCCTCGGGGTCGCCAGCAGAGAGCATGTTGAGGAGGTTAGAGAAATGCTCACACCAGCAGTCAGTGATGCCTTCCCTGCCTTGCAGAAGTGTGGACCCATCGGCAGAGAAGAGTGGGGTGGTGGTGGGCCTGGGTGGCCCGTGCACAGATTTTAGTGAACTGAAAAACTCTTTAGAGTTGTGGGAGTCTGCATACCGCTGGACTTTGTCAGCCTGTCTTGCATGTTTCGGATCTCTCTTTGCGCCTTGTTCTGCAGGTACTTGAAGTGGTCACGCTTCACTGAGGAGTTAATATTGTTCTGCCAATCAAGGAAAGCTTTTGTTTCTCCTCCAGCAGCATGCAAGTTGTTTTACCTACATCGGGTTCCTCTTTCACCCGAAGATTGCTATTCACATTCTGTTTCTGCAAGTGTTCCAAACTGCATTTTGAAATGTCTATTTTTGAAATTTCTATTTATTAAATTTTCTTTTTGCAGGGGGGTAGGAGATGTCATTAATATTTATGAGAAAAGTGCTACATGATTGGCCAGTGCATACCTTACAAAATAGTGTGGCACTGCTGGCACTGGCGATATTGGACAAAACTATATCAGAATTTATTGTATAATTGATAGTTTTAATGGTGCCAGCAGTGAAACAACTAGCCAGGTTATTAGCGGAATACTTTTGTATTGGATATGAAAACCATGCCACAGGTCTAATAAATAAAATATTGTAGTTCTCGAGTGGTGAAGAGATCATCAGGTGGACAGTAAAGTTCAGTTATTAGCAGACTGTTTTATTGCACGATTCTTAAAACAACAGCGTTAACGTGCTCTCGAGGCAATAAAAGTACCTTCCGTTACAATACGTTCAGCTTATCACTTTGCATCGCAGTTGAAAACCTTTTACGTCAAATAATTGTTCAAGCCCGACTTGTTGGTAAACATTTGGAGTGTTCATATTTCTGACAATACAGTACACAATAACAGGCATGTCAGACAACTCTGATAGGAGAAAGACCAGGGACAAAATGTGCCATGTAAATATTTTTTATTGATTTCACATGTGGCATGTGATGGAAATTTTGGCTCCTAAATATTTTGGGTTTAGAAGCCAGTGGCTCCTAAAGTTTATTTTTATTTTGTCTGGAGCCCTGCTGTGTCATTGTGAATTTCCTCTGGGTACTCTGGTTTCCCCCATAGTCCAAAACATGTAGGGTGAATTAGGGTTACCAGATTTTACATAGATCTGAATGAGTGAGTGAACGGTGTGTGAGCATGCCCTGCGATGGGTTGGAGCCTTATTCTGGGTTATTCTCTGCCTTTCCCCCCATTGTTTCCTGGATAGGCTCTGGACCCCTGCCACTATGCATAAGACCGGCGGGTATAGAAAATGGATGGATTAATTGGTGTTGATGTAACCGACCCTTGTCATACCTCATCTTTTCTTCCTCCTATAGGGTGTGAAGCTCTTGTCCTACCTGTACAATGAAGCCCAGAGTAGCTGCAGCAATGAGAACTACCCTATTCTGCTCTCCCTGCTGAAGAGCAGCTGTGAGCCTTACACAAGGTCAGTCATGTCTGTCGCCTTGATGCCGGCCTGACTCTGGCGGTTGCTGTGCTCTATGTGATCTGCAGCAGCATTTATATTCAACTGCTCTGAACAAAGTGGTTTATCAACAGAATGGTTCATCAATATCTGAAAATATTGTGATTGATACCTCTACATTTTTGTGTGAGGGTGTGCCCTGCAATGGACTGGCATTCCATTCAGTGTTCTCCGCATTGTGCCTAGTGAAGGGGGAAAAGGCTGGATACAGATTGATTTTGAACACCTTGTTTATATTATTGTCATTCATGTAGAATTATGAAAGAAATGTATGTGGTGTAGAGTAGGACAGAATGATTTCTGTCAGTATGTTTCAGTTGTGAAAAAATTGAATTATTGTGTTAGTCCAACTATAACAGGACTTTTGAAAAAGTATTTGATCCCCCTCTGAAAAGCCACTGTATTTCCATCTTGTATCATTACAACCTATAAAAATCACAAATGCAGAGTATCACAGTGAAGTTTTATTTTTCTGTTTTGAAATATTTAGAGCTTGGTGAACTAAACAAATGCAAATTGACAGTCATGTTTTGAAAAATGCTGTTGAAAAGTAATTGACCCCCTCACATGACACACAGTCAATACTTTGTAGCAGCACCCTTTGCGGCAATAACTGCTTACAATCTCTTTGGATACATCTTAGGGAAGCAGTACCAAAGCATGATGCTCCTACCACCATGCTTGATGATATGGTGTTTGCCAGGTCATTGCCAGTCCCTTCCACCCGCCAGATAAATGTCTTTGTGTTGAGGCCAGAAAGTTCAACTTTGGTCTCATCAGACCAAATACATAACTCCAGGATGCAGGACTCCTGTCAAGATGTCCGTTAGGGAATTCTAATCAAGCTTTCAGATATTTTTTTAGTAGTGGCTTTTTTCCAGCATCTCTGCCATACAGCCTCTGCAAAACTGATATTCATGTGCACATCCACTCCAGCTGCAGATACTGATCATTGTAGGTCACTGGGAGTCACCTTAGTATGTCTCCCACTTGGCTATGATGCCCTTCACAGTAGACACACTGAGGCTAAGGAGCTTGGCAGTCTTCTTGGCACCATTACCATCTTTAAACTTTTTAACCACAGTGGTTTCACTAAATGACACATTACTGATTTCTGAGTTGTATGTTCCTAAGAACTGCCCTAAATAATCACTTATGGACCAGTCAACAAGCTAGACGATTTACTGATTGATTGATTGTTCACACCCATTTTCATTAACCTCATTGCATTGTTAACAATCATACGGTCTCCAAGCTATTAGGGGTTGAATGCTTCTTCAAAAGCAGATTTCACTGATATGTTTCGTTGTTGCATAATTTGATTTTCAGGATTTGTAATAGTATGAAATTGCATTTTCAAAAAAGAATATTGCAGGAAATTTTTAATTTGTCTAGGGTGTCATACTTTTTCAGCCCACTGTAAACTTGTTATTCTGACTGAAATCATATTAAATCAGTTTTCTCAAAGTCAGACTAACATATAATGCGGTTGGGAGTCGATTTACTCCTGCATGTATACCTTCAGTTGGACCCAAACTGGCCTAGGTCCTCTGTGTATGCTCCACAGTTACCCTTCACCCAAGCTTTCCCCCAGAAGTAACAGAAGAAGCATGGAGTATATCAGATGTTGCATAGTTGGTACACTCCAGGAGCATACAGCATTCTCGTCTGCCTTTGGACAACACCATAGCAGCAAGGAATAGTGTGCATCTCATTTGTTAAAAGAAGCACATCATACAGCATGTATGGAATGTACAGTGCTGTAAAGCTGTCCAATTCACCAACTGACTAAAAGCCACTTTTTCCCCGCACCAGACAACTTGCTTTTGATACTGCAAAAAAGTACCAAAGTTGCAGTACTTCAAGGTGTTAATCTTCTACTGGCATAAAAACTTGTGTTGTGATGTCATTTGGCGCCAATACAAGGCAGGGTATTTTCTACTGAATTCTAAAATTGGCTGTAGTATATTAAAGGGCTGGACAACATGCAATACAGACATGTTATGCACATGCAATTCTTACATCACTAATCAGTTAGATTAGAATCAGGCTTTTTCTTACCTTCAGTTCAGTATGGATATTACAGCGCTGGGAGTTTTACATAGAAAAAGACTCAAGTTTTGTAATTTTAATGACTATTCCTTTTCAAGATTATGTAGTATATGTTTAAAAATCAACTTAAAGTTTGCCTCTACTGCTTTTGCATGAGTGTTGCATGCAATCTTCAAAACATTTATAATCATTTTCATCCTTGCTGTTAAAATCCCTTTTAGATGTGTGTGTGAGAAATTTCATACATACTCGATAATTGATTTCCTTTCCCATGCTTGCATAGTGGGACAAGGATAGTAGTTCAATTGAATGGCCTCATTGAGCTATAATCATAATTTGACTTAACAATCAGCACATTTACAGGCACAGTTAACTTCTTGATCAAGGCCCTTAACCCTAACCCCAACTGCTTCAGAAACTCTGACTGGTTCTGTTTTTTGAATTGTAGGACATTTTGGATAAAATGACTGCTAAATAAATAAATGTTTTGTCAGTATTTGGACTTATTTCAGTTTGGTCAGTCACCCTTGTTGTTACAGGTTTGTGTCTGACTGGGTGTACAGTGGCGTGTTCCGTGATGTTTACGGAGAGTTCATGATCCAGGTCAATGACGACTACCTCAGCTTTCGGGGTAAGACCTTCTGGCTGGCTAAATGTGTTTACTGAGAGTTCATGGTCCAGGGGTGTTTCTCAATTTGCAGACTTGACCATATGTGTTCCTGTTTTGCATCATTTTCAATTGCCCAAGACCAGATTCAATATTCAAGAACAGAAATACAGAGGATGGTAAAAATCCCCCGGATGTCGTTCTTGGCCCCGCTCCAAATATTAAGGATACATCAGTTGCATCCAAATGAGATCAATCCCATAATTTAGTTTATTCTTGGGAGACAAGTTAGCAAGACTAGTCTTGCCAAGAGCACAAGTATGATTTTTGCATTCTTGATATTGAGAAACAATCCAGGTCAATGGGCACTTTTCCACTGCAGAAAGTACGGTACTTTTGCCTTTCCATTGACTTTCGGTCGAGTACCGAAAGCTCGAGTACCGAAAGTGCCAAACCATCTGGGGTACTTCTTTGGTACTTTGGGGTGGGACTTACAAACGTATTTGCTGTCGATTGGTTATGCAAATAGCCTGCCGCTAAAACACAAAATACGAGAGAGCGTGTACAAGTTATCTTAGGTCGGCGTTCACTGTTTGAATTTTGAGATTCATATCAAGCTCTAGGTATTTTTTTTTAACTGGTTGGTTCGACTTTTAAGAAATTTACGTTTTAATGAGTTTGAGATCTGAGGTACCACTGTAATATGTTTAGTTGTCTCCTTCCCACTTACAGACAAGAACTTCTGGGTGCAGGGGTACACCCTGATCTCTCAGAATGTTGAAGAATGTGTTCCGGTCTTTCTGCGTCACATTGCCAATGACGTGTATGTCTGTGGGAAAACCATCAATTTGCTGAAGATATGTTGCCCCCAGGTGGGTATCCAGAGCCAGTGCCTGCATCGCAAAGTGATATTAATCTTATTTTTGGAAATGACATGTAAAATATACTATGTAAAATCATTTCTGTGTTGAGGGGGTGGCGCTGTGGTTAGCATTGTTGCCTTAAACTTCTGGGACCAGGGTTCGAGCCTCCTGCCATGGCTCCATGTGTGGACACTGATGCATCACAGATGAGCTGTTTTTCATACTACATGAACTTGTCTTAGCAGACCATTTTGCTAATGGCATTGATATTTGAGTGGAGTAATTGACTTTGCCTTGCTTGCAACCTTGCTTTATAATTAATAATAATAATTAAATCATTCTCAATTGTAACATAATGAAAGTGGAATTGAAAGTTACTTTGGCATATCTGAAGTACTTGGATATGTTTGTTTTTAAACTCTACATGGATTAAAATATACATTCCTGTAAATGGAAAAAAAATAAAAAAAAATTTACCCTGAGGCCTATGAAGGGAGGGACTGATTGATATGATCATAGGAGATTTAATAGCATACTTGGTACATTAGATTGTAACACTACACAAAGGGGCTACACAGTACATTGTTATTTCACCTGTTCAGTAAACTTTCTATAAATACTTCTTTCACTACTTCTTAGCCATTTCTGCGATTTTTTTATCAGTTATTTCTATCTGTTTATTTTTCATGTTTTCACTTTCACTGAAGTTAAAAAGCATTTTGTTAAAGCCACTTGCTTGCATTCATATGCATATTCCCATTAAATGAAGTTTTTTAGTTTTTCAATATCATTATCTGTCCACTTTTTTTTTTCTTTATGGATTTTTTATAGAGATCAGATTACATGAGTCTTAATTTTTTTGTCATCCTTCTATTTTCCAACATTGAATCTATTTTTTTATGGTTTCTCTGCATGCATTAGCATAATTACTGGAAATATATTTTTTTACACCAAGCCACATAGAGGTGAGGAGACTTAGCAGGGCATGCATTTCTAAATATCACATATTTTGCATGCAATTCCAAGTGGTGTGCCAATATGACCCTGCTAATTCTCCCCACCTCTGCCCCTCCCTGACTACAGCATTATATCTGCTGGTCTGAGCTGCCTTTGCCCCGGATTGCTGTCACGTTCTCCTTGCGAGAAGTGGAGGAGATTGAGCGTGACTGTGCCGTGTATCGAGGCCGCATGGAAAGGATTGCCAAGCAGAGTGCCCTCAGCAGGGAGGAGAAGGTCTGTCGTGTAATCCTTGGAGTGTATGGGGCATGTTGCATACCACAGAACAAGCATCTCAATGTCATGTGTACTGTGCTTGTGTGGTTCTCTTCTTGTTTGATAATATTGTGGAAGGCCTTAACTGGACAATTAAAATGGGTGGTGTAACCTTCCATGTTCTGCTCCAGACCCTGCATGCAGAGCAGGCTCGACAGGAGCTGATTGTGCAGGTCAGAGAGTCTACAGCCAAGACTCTGGAAAACATTCGAGGTAGGCATTGTGATGAGCATGGTGCCAGACTCAGGATGTAGGGGAAGTGTTGCGGGGAACACCCTGGATGAGATGCTCCCCCAGTCCTAGATATATCAGGCAGCAGAGATACCCACTGAGTCACCACACCACCCTGATTTGAAAATACAGAATTAAATAAAATTGCGATTAACTAGAATAATATATTTAAAGTGATACTATTAAAAAATCTGTTTTAAGCAGCAGATCAAGTCAGTGAAAAGCAAAACATAAACCCACCACATTATCCTGGATTATATAAAATATTCCTGTTGACTATACCCATCAGACCAACCTCAGTTCTCAAGGGATGCAAAAGCCTCTACTGTGCTGAGAGATAGGATATCTGAAGGAAATTGAGTCGTTAATAGATGCACCATCAATGGCCAACTGGCCATGAACATGAGTTCTTCCTTAGCAAAGATTGAGAAATTTTTAAAAATTATATATATATATATATTTATTTATTTTTATGAACTGAAAACCATGCAATTAAACTAGAGTCTTTAAATCAGGTAAACTCAAATAAACCAATAAGAAGCAAGACTTCCCAGATTTCTCATTGATGTCTTGGGGCTATATTCTGCATTACTAATTTTATTCACTGAGTCAAGCTTGGAGGCTTTGTGGCACTTGTTGCCTCATACCTCCACCGCTAGGGTTTGAATCCTGTTTCCAGTATTGTCAGTCAACACTAACTTCAGTGTCCAGTTACTGCCTTGGTCCTTCTTTTCTAACCCTCCAGGCCGTCAGCTGTCCCAGCATCTGGTGGCAGAAGCCAAGAAGAGGGAGCTTTTCGAAGAGCTGAAGGTCCACCTGGAGCATGATCGGGAGGTGAGAGAGTGACACTGATGTTGTTCGCCTGTGAACAATCTTGAGGACTGTTACAATCCCAGGTGTAGGTCTAGGATTAACATTATTATTTTGGGTTGGGACCAAAAACGCCACAGATGCCAAAATGTAAAATAAAATAGAAAGATATGCTTATATAAAAGCATGTGGCAAGTAAAGTGACAAATGACAATACCTAAACGGTGGGAGGCTATAGGTGGCGTCAATGAAAAGGAATAAACAAAAGGATCTAAATAACCTACTTATCCATATAATCCTCAAAGGAGAACTATTCTGCCCTAACCAAAGGTACAGAGGTTACGCCTGCCCCTAAACTAGACATTCAGTATTTCTACGTGTGGTAAATATACATGCACACACATTCTAAACTGAGCCCCACAGCCTTAGGAGTCAGGTACCGGTATCTTGGCTACTACAATGAGCAATTTGTCATTTAGGATAAAAGTCCTAGCCCTTAAGCCATCACGGTGTAAACGTGCACCAACATCAAGCACAAAGGCCAGATTAATTTCCGCCTGCCACTAACTATGTATTCCTTCACAACACTAAGCCGTAGAAAGGTCCCCAATTCAATAGGCCCAAATAGTTTTTCTTCATGAAAAGGATCCCAAGACTGTGTCTGCATTTGCATGTCAAATTATGAAGTACCTGAGTAGCCCAGAATGTCTGGAAAACAAAACCATAAAACATACATACAAATGTAATAAGTGTAAAATTAAAGGGACAGAAAGATGCTCAAAAATAGATTTAGGTTCAATGGAATAGAGGGATGGGAATTGATGCGATTTTCACGATTCTGATTCCATTTTCGATTCTGTTTAACAATTCGATTCTTTATCAATTCTCCTATCGATTCTTATTTTTAAAAAAGGAGA
>JABFDZ020000066.1:29373803-29395380 GCA_019775955.2 Pollimyrus isidori
CGCTAGCGCCCCCTTCTTCATTTCGATTGATATCTCTTGACCTATAAGTCCTAGCATTGAAATTCTTTTTTCGGCTGTTTCCTACAGCCATGCCAACCGCTTATGCCTCTATTAGTTGTCTAATGCTTCTGACGCTTTGGACCCTTCCGTCACTGCTTGCAGTTACTAGTTTCAGTTGTTTTCACTTTAGATCCCCAGTCCCCCATTAAACAGATAAATAATTACATGCATATTATTGGGTAATATTTGTTGACCTTCCTAATAAGATTTATAGTGATATCTAAGATGAAGTTTGTGTTCCAGAATTTAATTACATAGCTGTTGCTTTTGTGGAATCTTCCTCATTGATTTAGTTTGTAGCAGTCTGCGCCATTTCTACATACCATTGACTATTAAACACATAACCATTGTTTTCAACCCTTTGAAAGATATGCTTATGAATCTAGTGGTGTTATTCCACTGGCATACAGGAACCAGGCTGCACCCAGCCTCTATCACGAAGAGACACTAGTTACAGAGCAGCTCCTGCTCGCTCAGTAAAGCTCGCTTAGCTCAGTAAAGGTATTGCTGGATTTGGACCAGCAACCAGCAATATAAAACTGCAGAGATGCTTGTTTACTGTTCACACAGAGTACATCATGATTTACTCCCTGCTAATTTCCATTGGCATGTCTGTGAGAATCGCTGTTATGTTAGCGTCATATGCTAGTGTAATTAGCATTGGTTTGCCTATGAATCCATTCAATTCAACTGTTTAATAATACTTTTAAAAGTAGGAGGTTCAGTGATTCTGATGGATCAAGAGGTTTGATCTTTGAGGAGGATCAACCACCGAGCAAAGTTGGTAGTGAAATAGTCTCCTTCAACAAGATATAACTCACTGCGGTCAGAGCATACACTGCGACAACAAACAAGACACCCAAGGAGTGCCTCGGCGTCGTGATATGCATGAAGACTTACCCCCATCCCCTCCGTAGTGTGTGCAGCCTTCAGGCAGCTACAGCAGAGTTACTCCTGCGGAGACCAGAAGAGTATCGTACTTGTTTGAATCGAGCGGCTGTGAACTGTTTTATGGTGGCTGGAGTGCCAGTCCCGCCACCTACCCCCAAAAAATCCCTGCAAGTTGGATTACCGCTTGCAGGGCTTCTTGGTGGTAGTGGAAAAAGTGCCATAAGTTATTGTGATTCATTCACTTATCATCCCTATGTACTGAATAGGTCGCTACCGCAATAAAGGGGCTACTGATATTTTAAAACTTGCCGTTGCTAGAAAAGGTAGCGTAGTACTCTATCTGTGTTTATTAACTTGCCTTTTGGATCCAGGAAGGAACTGATCGTGCAGTACAGCCAGCTTTCAGAGGAGGCTGCATGGAGGGAGCGGAGGGCACTATGGAGGGCACAGAGACTCCGTCTATGCCAGGCCAGGACTCGGTATCTGCAGGCGGATCGGCAACTGATTGAGGTCAGTGTCCTCCTGAGATGTGTTTAGTACAGTATATGCTTTTCTTATTTTGTCTCGTTCATTTTGTGTTAAAATACTTTAAAAAAAAAAAACATTTTGGTGTAATTTTTTCGGCCCGGGAACCAATTAATTGGTTTTCCATTATTTTTATGGGGAAAATTTGATCAGAGCTCAAATGTTTTAGGATTTGGTCCAGAGTTCTGAACGGATTAATAACGAGTTCTGAGGTACCACTGTATATATGTGTGAATGAAATGTCGTGTTTGTACTTCACTTTAAATTGTTTTTAACTTGTTCCCATGTCCTGCATAATTGTGCTTGTATTTCATTGGTACTTATGACAAAAAAATGATAATAAAACATTGGAAACGTAATACTACATTTTTGGTTTGGTTTAATGTGTTTCCATTAGTACATATTAAACTTTTGAATTCATCATACCCCTTTAATAAAAGGTCCAGCTCAGATTACATGAAGAATTGTGTCCTGTTTTTTGACGTTTTGTGGAAGCGAATGAGAGACTTGCCGATCAGGTTCTCTAGACTCGATTATATATGAGCTTTTCAAGCAGTGCAGGCGCGTGCAATCATCATGGATGATTTGGATCCAGCTAAACTAATCTACTCGTGAAGTGTGTTTCAGGAACCAAATTAACCGGATTATTTTCACCGCCAGTAACTGAGAATAACGGAGAATACCCCCTGTTGTCTCTCTGTCCTTTGTTATGACATAATTTAAGAGACAAACAACATGTAAAACAAACATTTGTTAAACATAAAGATCAGTCAGATAGGCTGAATACCTCCATTAATTTGTAAGATACATTGTATCTCTTCTAAAAGAAACCATTACTAGTTAAACCTTTCATGGGTTATGTTTACTTCTCTGACTAGGACTAGGATTTAGCGAATGTGCTTTTGCTTTCTTGTGCCCAGGCTCTCCTGGAGAGGTATCCACTAGGACAAAGGGAAGTCTCCCAGGAACCCCCTCCTTCATTAGTCAGCATGGATCAGCCCAGCCTGGTGGGTTTGCTGGGAGTTTGTCAACTTTGTGGTGTTTTGACAGAGAAGGGTTTGGTTAGAGGTGTTCCAATGCATCGTGTGCCCATTTACTGTCTATTACTGCTTTATCTTACTATGCTCTTTGTCTGTGTAGGAACAAAAGACGTCTGATGGTGCATCTGAGAAATCACGGGGCATTCTAGACAATGTCCCTACAGTCATCCCACAAATCCCTGTGGCTTCTACCACTCAGCCCACTCCCATCAATAACCTTAAGCCCTTAACCTCAGCTGAGTTGAACCTCAATGATTTTCTCAACAAACTTCCTCAAGTTCCAGACAGTCAACAAGTGGATTTGGCTTTGCAGTATATAGGCTCTGACCTTTCAGAGGGACATTCTACTCTAATAGAACATGACATCTATACAGATATTCCCCATAACCCTCTACGGGCTGTTTGTCCTCAGTGGGGTCATGCAGGACAGACCTATGACCAGCAGAACCCCAGAAATGAATGTCAGCTTTCCAAATTTGACTCTGAAATCACTCAGGGTCTCTTACCTCAGACCGGGATGCTGGACACTTGTCCAGAGTCCGCAAGTGTAGGTCCAGTTGCTGAGGTAGATTGTACTATGCAGAAACGGGCAGAACACCTTGCAAGTTCATTTGTTACTGGGGGAGAGTTTGTTGAGGGCAGTCAGATCTGTGCTGGCAGCTTTGAGGACCCTGCTTCCCAAGTAAAGGTAGAATCAAATGAACCTATACCTACTGTGCACGGATCTGTTTCAGATGCAAGTATTAATGTGGGGACACATGTATCAGAAAAGGTCAGCCACACTGCTTTGATTGGCACTTACAAACCTGTATCAGAAGTGGATTCTCCTCACCCATTCTCAAATATTTATGATCATGTCTCGGACGACAACATAATGGTGGGTGGGTTTACATCTGAGGTGTTATTCCCTCACCCCTGCTGGAACACACATGGCCACTCCTCTGACTGCACACTCAATGTGGATAGTGTGCTGCCAGACTCAGAGCACAAGCATCTGCCTGGCAGTATGTATGGACACTCTTCCGGTTCTACACTTGGAATTGGGTGCATAGTTATGGGCACAGAACCAGTCCAGTCCTCCTTGCCTGTATCTGTTTACGGGCACTCCTCTGACTCTGTGTTGGACGTGGGCTGTGTGGTTAAAGGTCCAGAGCCAATCCAGGCCCCACTTCCTGGAAGTACTTATGGACACTCCTCAGATTCTGTGTTGGACACGGGCTGTATGGTTAAAGGCCCACAGCCAGTCCAGGCCCCACTTCCTGGAAGTGCTTACGGGCACTCCTCGGACACTGTGTTGGATGTGGGCTGTGTGGTTAAAGGCCCAGAGCCAGTCCATGCCCCACTTCCTGGAAGTGCTTACGGACACTCCTCAGATTCTGTGTTGGACGCGGGCTGTATGGTTAAAGGCCCACAGCCCGTTCAGGCCCCACTTCCTGGAAGTGCTTACGGGCACTCCTCGGACACTGTGTTGGATGTGGGCTGTGTGGTTAAAGGCCCAGAGCCAGTCCATGCCCCACTTCCTGGAAGTGCTTACGGACACTCCTCAGACTCTGTGTTGGATGTGGGCTGTGTGGTTAAAGGCCCACAGCCAGTCCAGGCCCCACTTCCTGGAAGTGCTTACGGACACTCCTCAGACTCTGTGTTGGACGTGGGCTGTGTGGTTAAAGGCCCAAAGTTGGTCCAGGCCTCACTTCCCGGAGCTGCTTACGGACACTCCTCAGACTCTATGTTGGATGTGGGCTGTGTGGTTAAAGGCACAGTGCCCGTACAAGTTCCAGCTGTCCTTCATGAGACCAGTGTCAACCTGGATGCCCCGAACTCAACATTTGGTATGGCTTTAAGTTGCTTTAACTTGTGCAGTTATGACCGATAAATCAGAAAACGGCATTCTATTCATTAGGAAGCCATTTACTTGCACAAAAGTATCAAGCTGTATATTACCCCACGTTAACTTCCTGTGGAAGGTTTCTAGAAATTTGCCAGAAATTTTCTGCCCCTTTGAAACCCCAGTTCCTATTGGAGTTTGTCTATTTTAGCATGAAAACATTAACCAGCAGCACTGTTCTGATGATGATTATTATTATGCTGCTGGAAAGACATGAAGCACATGTCCAGAACCTTCTTTTGTACAGACACTTTGTGAATCTTAATCATTTGCTCATAGATTGAGATTAGTGTTGTCATGTGTATGGCCTGAAACTGTTACGTATTTTGCTTTTGGATTAACATTTTAAATTTAAATTTAGTTTTGTTTACATTATATATTTCCCCTTTAACATCTCTAGGAACTTGTAAACACGTCAGGTAAAATAAGAAAATTGATTGTAATTATGTCTTGTCTTTTGTGTGTCTATACACACAATGACTCAGATACCCCCAAGGAGCACCAGATGCTTGAAGGAGTGTCTGTATGGCCATGCAGCATCCCGAGTGGGGAGGCAGAGGAAGAGGAATACCTCCGCAGTCTGGCTACGCAGTACCCAGTGGAGCAGTACCAAGATGACTACCATCTTCTCAGTTAGTGGGAGCCTCCATTACTCACTAACAGTACCGGCCTACATGTTGTACTCAATTACTTTCAGTACATAGTTGCCAGAGGAATAAACATTTTCAATACTAAAAAGGAAATTTTCGGGCTATTAAAATCTATCTATTTCAGGAGCACCTCTACAAGCTTAAAACACTCCATGTGACCTGAATGCTCTCAGTGTTGCACTTTGTCTACATTTTATTGGATTCTTGCTATGATTAGAAGATGTGAAGCTCTTGCTCCAGAACTGCCTACACATACCAGGGCATTCATTGGAAGCTCTACCTAGATGCACTTATAACTAATGTTGCAGTAATTGAGACCACTTTTTTTCTTGGTCTCAGACATATAGGGCTCGAGATTTTATTTCGAGATCACTCCTCAAAATGCGTATGTATTCATCTATATAACGGCTTTATTAACTCGGAGAACCCAACAAGCACAAAATGCATTGATTTTTGCACCAATTAATCACAGGCTCGTAATTTTGGATAGGTATAAGGCGCAAGCATGAATCTTTTCAATCAAGAGAACTTGCTTGATCCGGTAGTTCAAGTTGCAGAGTATTTCAGAGTAATTCCATGTGTAATGAATCATATATTTTCAACATTTTCCATGAAAAAGCACCCATAATATTCCCAAAAAAAAAACTATGGTGTTCACATTTGACGGATGACGAAGCACATATTCATTTTTGCAATGGTCTATGCATCCTTCTAGTAAAAACAATTGGCAACTCTTTAATTGAAGTGGTCATTATTTTGCATTATACTTCATAATACTAATACACTCAAATTATTATTGACACAGCTATAACTATTCTTTAAAAGACAACACAGTGATGTGTAATATGACTTATGAATGCACTATGAAATAATATAGATAATCATCTATAATGTGCTATACCACTAAGTATATATAATAATATAAAACCATGCATTACTGTCTATCAGAAAACTTCAACAAGTTACCAAGTGAATGCAAAGATATTCATGATATATTCCATTTCTGTCTGGCACGAACCGTATTCCTGCATGATACTTAGCCATGGAAAGGTTCCAAAATAAAACCTAATATTCCCACATTATAGAGACTGTAATCTCAACATTTATAAGATTATATTTGAAATACCTGCAAAATTTTGTATCAGGTGAGAGTAAAAATTGAGAAATTTCAATAGGCGCAATTAGTTTTTCATCCTAAGGATATCAAGACTGTGTCTGTATTTGCACATCAAATTGTGATATATCTGAGTAGCCCAGAATGTCCATAAAACAAAACCATAAAGTATATGCAGCTATCTCATGTACATGTAATTAGTCTGAAACCAAAGGGAGAGAAAAACGTTCAAAAATGGATAGGATTCAAAGGGTTAACACAGTACTGTGATTGGGTGTCAAACATCCTGCTTCAAAGTTCAAACGCAATCAATAATGTGCATCTTATTTGAAAGAATGTTACATTTGTACAGAAGCGTTTATATTGAAATTTTAAGAAAAAATGTCCATGGTTCAAATTATACTGAGACACAAATTTTAGGACATACTGCCTCACCGCAAAATGGTGCCTATGCGCTCCACATTTTGTAGTGTGTTGTGTTTTGTAGTCTGTTTCTGATCTTGACTTGGTCTAGCCCTGCCTTGGCCTTGGTCGTGTCCCATTCTAGCCATGCCTTGCTTTTGGTCTTGTCGTGGTCTTGCCCTGCCTTGCCTTGGTCTTGATCTTGTCTTGGTCTCGATACACTCTGGTCTTGGTAATGGCTTGATCTCAATTTAGGTGGTCTTGACTACAACACTACTACACTACCTATACCTAGTTGACTCCTCGAATAAGCATTATGCTCATAATGTGCAATTTCCTGCTAAACAAAGTAAATGTAAATATAATTTTTGCTTCCAACCCAAGAAGACACTACACTGATTCTACATTTTCTCTCCTTCACAGCAGCGGCCTATGACTCTCAGCTGCTTCAGCAGATCATCCGTGGCCCATATGGCTTCCCAGGGTCCCCAGTAATGTGGAGGTGCACCGATGCCACGGCTGTGCAGCTCAGCGAGATGGTGTCTCTGCCTGTATTGATGAAGCACTCCGTCACCACGCCACTGATCACACAGTGCGTCACCTTTAATGTAACTGCGTGTGCATGTGTGTTCCAGTATGTGTATTTCTGGATTTGCTAGGATTGCTCTATAAAAACGTACCTGCATGCATGCTTTAATTAGATGTGATAAGATCCAGTTATGGCTAAAAACCAAACAGTGCATGGAGGTCAAAGCCAGTACCACTGGATTGGCAGACCAGGGTGGTAGTCCCCTTGTTTAAGAAAGGGGACCGGAGTGTGTGTTCCAGCTGCAGGGGGTTCACACTTCTCAGCCTTCCTGGGAAAGTCTATTCTGGGGTACTGGCGAGGAGGGTGAGATTGATAGTCAAATCTTAAATTCAGGAGGAACTATGCCTTTTTCGTCCTGGCTGTGGAACACTGGACCAGCTTTATATTCTTGCAAGGGTACTGGAGTAAGCCTGGGAGTTTCCTCATCTAGTCTACATATATTTTGAGGACTTGCAAAAGGCTTATGACTGGGTTCTCCTGGGTTCCCTGTGGGTGGTGCTTAGGGTGTATGTGGTTTGGGGCCCGCTACTGTGGGTGATTCGGTCCCAATATGAACAGAGCAGAAGCTTGGTCCGCATTGCCAGTAATGAGTCGGACGTGTTCCCAGTGTGGGTTGGGCTCCGCCAGGGCTGCCCTTTGTACACTCAATACACAGTAGCTAAGATGGTGAAGGGGCAGGAGAGAATTCACCAGTTAGATATAGGGGATGGATAGAATGCCATATTTGGTAGGGCCACATTCGGCAGTTTTTCTCCAGAAACGAGTCACTTTGTTTGACTTGAAGGAAATGTAACATTTAGACAAACTAGACGGAGCTGTACAGTGATAAAGGTAAGATGTGAAATGTGTGCATAATGTTTGGGAAATAATTGAAGATTTAGGGAGAAAAGTGTCTAGTAAACAGTTGGTGTGTACTTATGGCCTCACAGGCCACTGATGGGTGGACATGTTAAGCAGGTGCTTATTATTTACATGTCTACAGTAAGTGTGTTGGCAGCCTATATGTATTAAAAATGTAGAGAGATTCCCACTTTGAGCTGCATAAATGTGTAGTCACACATTCTTCCTGTATATGAAGAGCAGGTAGAACATTCTAGAGGGCCAGCTTTGGGTTGCTGCCATCATTGGCAGCTTCATTGCAACATGTATCTTTCTGCAGCGTGTCCCTGGTAAACAAAGCCGTGGTGGATTACTTCTTTGTGGAGCTGGAGGTGGAGCACCACTTCGAGGCCCTCAGGCACTTCTTGCTGATGGAGGATGGCGAGTTTGCTCAGTCACTCAGTGATTTGCTGTTTGAAAAGGTGAGACTGGAGCACATTGGTGCCATGTAGAGAGTGAGTAAGTGCAGTGAGTCATTGGTCATCCTCGCCTGATTTAGCTATTCAAATCCCTGAAAAAAATCTGCTTGGCCTAGCTACTAAAATCTGAATATTTCCCTAAAACAATAACCTCATTTAGTATAAATAGATTGAAATATTGAAATTAGAGGCAGTTTTTTCAAGCTTATTCAAAATGATGAGTATTGGACCCTTACCCTCTTGGATGCTTTCTTTTATGGGATTTCTGCTGTCACACCTCTCCCTCATCACACTTCTCCCCCAAGCTGAGCAGTGGCCAGACTCCTGGGGAGCTCCTGACACCTCTGGTGCTGAACTCCATCCTTAGCAAGGCCCTGCAGTACAGCCTGCATGGGGGCAACGCTCTGGCTGCCAATTTTACCTTTGCCCTACGCTTCCTCCCCGAGCGCTTCCACCCGCACGCCCCTGACGCGCTGCAGTGCCTGGAGCTGTGCTACAAGGTAAGGTGGCTGACCCTCAGTGGCCCAGTCCAGCCAAGGGCATAGGTCTACTGTGCTAATCTGATTCTACCCGCTTCTATGTTTGTCCCCCAGGTGGATTGGCCGCTGAACATCATCATCACCGACAGCTGCATGGACAAGTACAACCGCCTGTTTTCCTTCCTTCTCCAGCTGAAGCACATGGTTTGGACTCTGCGCGATGTCTGGTTTCACTTAAAGAGGGCTGGTGAGTGCTGTGTGTGTCTGTTTATGTAGGAACCATTGGCCAAGAGTACTCTGTACCAATAAAGTATATATGAGGAATGCACTATCTCTGGTTTTCCGTAACATTGAAGTTTGAATAGGCTTCCTGTGCCACGTGCAAGTCAGGCTAAGTTAGCTGAGATAAGGGGATTAAATGCGTGGCTAAAATGGTGATGTAAGAAAGAGGGGTTCAGTTTTATGGGGCACTGGAAGACCTTCTGGAACAGGTGGGACCTGTTCAAGCTGGATGGATTGCATCTGAACCGGAGGGGAACCAGTGTATTGGGGAGGCGTATGTGTAGAGTAGTTGAGGAATGTTTAAACTAGGGACTGGGGGGGCAGGGAGGTTGGATAAGAATTTATGTGGGGAGAGATGGAAAGCCCAAATAAATATTAAAAGTGGGCACTGCAAAAGGCCTACCCTTTGCAGTCTGTATTTAAATGCTAGGAGTATTAGAAACAAAATGAATGATTTAGAGGCTTTAATTTCTTCAGACACTTACAATATTATAGGAATAACTGAAACACAGATGAGTGACAATGATGGTGAAGAATATAATGTGGATGGTTATACGTTGTTCCGTAGAGACCGGATAGGCAGGAAGAGAGGTGGTGTTGCAGTATATGAAAAAGAACACTTGCAGGCAAGGGAGCTCACTGATAAAAATAAAAGTACATAAGCTGTATGGATAAAATTTGATGCTAAAGACTCAAATGGCCTAATTGTTGGGGTTTGTTATAGAGCACCTAATGTAGCTGCAGAGGAAAGCAGATTGTTCTATGACGATATCAGGATTATGAGTAATAATGATGTAGTGGTTATGGGTGATATATGAAAATAACATTCTGAGGGATAGTCAACATGGATTTAGGAGAGAGAGATCCTGTTTAACAAATCCATTCGAGTTCTTTGAGGAAGCTACAAGTGAAATTGATCACAAAAAGGCCTACGATGTGATCTACTTAGATTTCCAGAAGGCCTTTGATATTGCCCCCCACAAATGGCTAAAGCTTAAGATGCAGGGATTTTAGGAACTGTGGCAGCTTGGATCGAAAACTGATTACCTGACAGGAAGCGGCGAGTAGTTATTAGAGGCACAATGTCACAGTGGCCCTGCGTTCATAGTGGGGTATCACAGGGTTCAATTTTAGGACGACTATTGTTCCTAATTTACATTAATTATATTGATACCAATACATACAGTAAACTGGTTAAATTTGCAGATGACACCAAGGTGGGTGGTGTAGCATATACTGATCTAGCAGCAGAGAGGCTACAATGGGATCTGGCTTTAATTAGCGACTGAGCTGATACTTGGCAGATGAAATTTAAGCTGGCTATTTCGATATTAGTTTAAATACCGGTACTAGAACTCTTGGCCATAAGTGGAAGTTAGTGGGAGAACATTTTAGTGTAGCAGAAGCTAAAACCTTGGGTTCCTTTAAATCAGAGCTAGATAAGATTTTAACAACTCTGAGCTATTAGTTATGTTCTCCCCAAACGAGCTTGATGGGCCGAATGGCCTCCTCTTGTTTGTAAATTTCTTATGTTCTTATGTATGTGCTGTATATGAGGGGTAGGCAGTCTTATCTTGAAAGGGCCCTTATATATGCAAGTTTTATGGTAACCTTTAGATCAGCTGTTGATGTCCATGTGTAAAAACTCTTCTGGATAAGAAATGTGATTAAAAATGTCCTTCATACCAATGATGAATGAATGGAGTATGTGCATTCTCTGGTCCTTTATACCAGTGAAGTATGAATAAGATATGTGCTTTGTCTGTGTTCCAGCACTGGTAAAGGGGGCTGGCCAGTCAACCCAGTTCCGCCAGCTGCAGCTGTACCGACATGAGATGCAGCACTTTGTCAAGGTCATTCAAGGCTACATCGCAAATCAGATCCTGCAAGTGTCCTGGAGCGAGTTCACCCACAAACTGGCCAACATTAGAGATCTGGACTCTATCCATCGCACCCATGCAGACTACCTCAATAGGGCCATCTTCAGGTGAGTTGGTGAATTGCATGCAATTGTTAGTCATAGCTTAGTCAATATGAATAAGGCAGAAAATAATGGATAGATAAAAAGAGTTGTCCATTATTCTTAAGTAATGCTCAACCCAATTATGAATATAAATTCCCAGACTTGATTTAAAATTAAAGTTGATACAAGGCCACTAATGCTAACTGGTTTGGCTCCATTTTAGATTAAAACAAATATAGTTGTATCATTGGTTGCTTTTTCAATTAGGTTAATTTTTAGGGATGCAGTATTTTCGATTAAATTCTCTGAACACTTAGGCTTAGTAATTAAATGTCCAGTGAGTTAAATGTAACTGCTCTTCTCCTCCCTCTCTTCCACAGAGGTCTGCTAACAGAGAAGGCTGCCCCTGTCATGAACATCATCCACAGCATTTTCAGCCTGATCCTTAAGTTCCGAGCCCAGCTGATCGCACAGCCCTGGAGCAACCAGCAAGGGGAAGCAGTACATCCGAGTTTTGTGGCCATGCAGCAGTCCTACAACACATTTAAGTACTACTCCCATTTCCTCTTCAAAGGTAAGGGAAACACACATTTTGGAAATGCTTCACATTAATGCTTACACATTATAATTCAATCAAAGCCACATGCCTCGATTCTTTGTTCCCCCAGTTTCTTTACCATCACATATTCCTTTTTTTGTCTATTAGAAATACATGGAACATTCCCTGTTTATGGCATATAATAAATTGGACACCTCAAAGAAACACCTCAAAAGTTTTTGGTTGCAAAGCAGTTTGAGCAAATTATGGTTCTCAACAAGATTTTGTAGCCCAAGATTTTGTAGTTCTCTCATAAGGCACTTTCCCACCAAAGTTCAGGAACTTAGTTCCCGAATCCGAGTCCCTGGGACGTTTTTATCAGGAACTTTTGTTGTCCATTTTCTTGTGTTTTCCCACTGCATAACAGGAACTGTGACCTTTATTCTGAACATGCATGAGATAAGCAAGAAACCTCATGGTTCAACTTCAGACATTTCATACTAAACTACACTGCTACCCCAAAATAATGAAGGATGAACAAGTTGTTTTTTTGTTATTTATTATTAACTGGGGGGATCGATCATGATATTAGCCAAAACTGTATTGGCTAACATCTTTATACAGAAATATGGAGACACAAGCAAAAAGGTATTATTTGATGCATTTAATGTGATAGACATAGAAAATTAATTAAATCTGCTCAATGTCTGCTCCACATCTGTCTCTTTTCCCTTGCCCTTCCATGTAACTTGCACATTAGCGGAGGTGCTTGTGGTCAACCAATCAGCAAGTTTATCATGGCCCATCCCAGTAGTTTGTGGTCAAATGAAAAGTACCTAGTCCGGAGTAGGGACTAAGGGTGCTTTTCCACTGTACCAAGTACCATACGTTCGGTACAGTACTTGGTACTTTCCCTTTTCCATTAAATTGCAATTGAGTACCAGTACCAAAAGTGTTAAACCAACTGGGGTACTTCTTTGGGGACACTTTCTTTGTTGATTGATTATGCAAATGGTCTGCCTCAAAAAAACAATACAACCACCATGTTAAACTCAGAAACCAATGATAAACAAAGAAAGAAAAGTTGCTATTTTTTAAAATCTGTTTGGAAGAATAGATACAAAAGATCAGAATGGCCTGACCAGAAGTTTTAAAAGTGTTTTGTTTGCTATAGTAGGACAGCACACATATAAATTGTTATCCTAGTGATTTTCTTGTAAATATTGCAATGTGATTTTGTTGTAGTAAATACTGGGGTATTTATAATAAAAAAAAGATCATAAAGCATGTCAGTGGAGTGGAGCGTGAGCGAGGACCTGAGCGGGTGGAATTTGGTCAGAGCGTAGAGCAGTTTTTAAATTAAGGCTGGAGCAGTCCTTCTGGCTCTAATTTCATCTGATACTGCTCACGCTACGATTCTGAGAAGTTGTACTAGGCAGAATTAGCACACAAAAAAATGTTGTGGACAGGAACACAATTTGGACTTGCAATCCTCTTCATTTGCATGTCAAAGTTCATAAGCTGAAAGCTTGTAAGTAGAGGAGTTTCTGTATCTCCTCTTTTAAAAGATGTTGTGCCGGTAAATGGACTAAATAAACATGATGGTATGCTGAATGTATGCAGATTACTAACTTATGGGCATCACAGTATGCCTCGCATTAATATTTTAGGCATACTATTACTATGCCTATTGAATTGTGCATGCAAGTAAGGTCCATATAGTGCAAAGTGGCTGCACTTTTCATATGTTATTACTTAGTCTTGCAGCTCTATAAAATCCTACAGACATTTTCTGGAACACTTAAAAAAAATTGCTTAATAAATTGTCTCCCTCAATATTTATGGAAATTAATGAATTATGCCTGAATGTTTCTTTCCCTCAATAAGCAATATTATAAAAGTCTCAATTGTTAAGTTACTGGAAGATTAAGTTCCAGGATATGAGTGGAATTCAGTATTTACAGTATAACTACTTAACTGAGTTAGAACATCCATCCTGCGCACATAACTCTCCCCAGGTCTGTAGTATAGCAAAACTCTGCTCATGGCCGTAAGAGTCTCAGTTCTTTAGGACAAGCTTGAGACTTCAGAAGCTTATGGTGCATTCCAGTATTTCTCCAAAGTCGTAAATTCTGAGGTAACCTCTGACCAATCTCCGGTTTGAGTTACACATCTTGGAACAAACATGGCTGCCTCCTTGAACACACTATTGTTGTATGTTGCTACTTTATATTTTACCATATTTGGAGTGAGATTCATTTTTTCCGAGAGACAAACATACAAGAGACTCAAACTAGTCAAACCACATTAAAAGCTTATATTTTAGTAGATCCTTAGCAATAGTCTCTTTTCGAGAGGCAATCAAACTACAAACAAACAAAGGGCACTGACAAGTCTGGTAAAAATCTGACATTGCATGCGCGTATACTGTTTTTGCGTTCATGATAGAGTATTCTCTAAATCGACTATGTGAAATTACATTTATAAGTATTAGTACATTTAACAAAATAAACATTTTTTAATATCTATAAAATAGAATTACTGTTCAATGTGTAACCTGCCTTGTTGAAGTAGGAATCTTGTATAACAAAATTCTCTTCATCATCAACATTGAAAAGGAGGTGTGTTTCTGACAGGAAGTCTGAGAGACACTGTAATAAGAATAAATCTCTTAGACTGGAATGGAGTTACACTGATTGTGTGCGTGTGATTGCTGGTGGGGGGTTAGGAAGCAGAAGGGAAGTTGGGAACGGGAAGTGAAAAATGACAGCTTCAATAGCAGTGGGACTGTGTTCAAAACCTGACTTGCTGTTGCAGATCAGATTACTCCTGGGTGAGGCTCTGTCATACAAATCAGATTTAACCCGAAGGGGGACAACCAGTAGGTCCTCCTTCACTTCAGTCTTTAAAGTTGATTCCTGCTTTGAGGCAAGTGCCTGTGTGCCCAATTAAATATGCTTGTATTATCAGTGTTGAGCACTAGGGACACAGTTCAAATGTTGTTAAACTACTATGGCTGACCACTAGACGTGCAATTTAAAGGGAGTGGTGCTGCTATGGTCCACCCCTAGAGGCTCTATGGAGCATTCCTCCCTCATTGGGGGCCCCAGGCATGTAAGGAGGGGTTTACTGGTGACCCCGGAGGAAAGGTGTGGGGGGAGACAAATGGCGTCAGGGCAGGCCTACAGGCTTCTGACCCCTGAGTGGTTACAGTGTTACAGTGGTGTTCATTGATTACTCTCGTAACTCTCGTAACCAGAGATAGCTAGGCGGTTGCCAATGCTAGATGATTGACACAAATCTTCAGTGCATCAAGCAGGCACAGACATAGAGCCTTTTTTGAAATTCCAAAAGTACAGTACCTGGTGCAGTGAAAAAAACACCCTAAAACAGGTTCCTACTGTGGGAGCACTTCCTGGTTCCTGAAAAACGTTCCTGAAGTGGGAAAATGTCTCTAAACTCATGTTCAGCCACACACATCCAATGGCTTACGTTTCTCTCTCTCCCATGCAGTTGTCACCAAGCTGGTCAACAGGGGTTATCAGCCTCACCTGGAGGACTTCCTGCTCCGTATCAACTTCAACAACTACTATAAGGACTTCTGAGGAGCCTTTCATGAGATAAGGCTTTTAGTCAAGTGGAAAAATTGACAGAACCATGGCAGACTTTTGTCCCACTGTTAAACAGACATATGAAATGTCCATGTGTTTATGTGTGTATTTATGCCAGTTAATATGCTTTGTACAATCTCATACAAAGGTAAATATTGTATTTTAAAATCCTGAATATATGCTTTGATCATCTACAGGAGCTTTGCTGATACTGTATTTGCTGATGTTCAGTGTTTTACAGTGTGAAATGAAATTAAAGAACCAATAAAGAATAATTTAAACATACTGTGTATTCAGTATAGGGTTGTGTGAGCCTGGAACATCTCCAAGTAAGCACAGATTATGCGGCAGGGAAACACTGTGGATGGGATTCCAGCCCATCACGTCACATATTAATGGTAAAGGCACTGTGGGAGGATACCAGAGTAGCCAGAGGAAACCCCCAAAGCCCTGTATATAAGCACGCATAAAGGACCCCACAAACCTGGATAATGAGGCCTTCAGTTGTATTACCAATACTAATGCTCTTCAATGGTGAGGTAGATGTGCAGAGTGAATCAAACTAAATGCAGCAGCAAGGCAAGCTGGATTGTATGAGGTATATTCGGTATAATGTTCCCAAATAATCAGCAGGATTAATAGTTCAATCCAGATCAATCATTATTAATTGTACTGTATTTCCTGGACTTCGGGTAGTGTTCCCAGACCCCACCTTACCCTTTTGCTATTTAATTAAATTCTGTCATGATACAGAGGAAATTAAGAGCACAGTCCTTATGTTTCATTGCGAATCTACATGTTACTGAGGCCAGTTTGCTTCGCATGCGGAGCACGAGGACAAAACATATGTATATATATTTTTTTTTTTAGTTTTATTTGTGAAACTGCACCCTAAACAATTTGTCTAATTTTAAATTATGAAATCTTTATCATTTTTTAATTATTTTAAAATCATTCTGGTAACTTTATATGAGGGAGCATAAATAATGTAGTATCATGCCATTAATTAACTACAAACGAAGTCTTAAGTACATACTGATCTCATTCATCAATAAATTGTGGCACATTTTATATTCCAAGCAAGCACTACAGTATATTTGTTACTATAACTGTTAATTCTGTAAATCTTCGTGAAATACTTAAGGAATTAATGAAGAAGCAAGTAATACTGATCTCATACTTGATGTTCATTAATGAATTATGATACATCTTTTATCTCAAGTAGACAAAGGTACTGTATTTGTTCATGATTTCCACTTCAGTATTACCTGAGTTATTACCAAGAATTTGTGCCCCCTTAGGTAAAGTGTTTCTTACATCACATCCTTTCACTATGTAAGTATTGCATGTTATGCCCATTGCAATGATCCAATATTATCTCCGCCCAGCTACCACCACTGCAAATTTGGTCCCCTCAAGGTCAAACTCCTTCTGACTCCACTGGTATGATTAACAGGAAAAAGTTTTATTTACAAATAGGTTAACAATTATTTAACAATACTGTTATTTCATGTTCCAGCATGCATGCATTTGTTGAGGTGCATTAAAGACACCTCAGCAAAAAAAGGACATCCACCATCTCATTTCTGCAGTCTTCTTATTTCTTATATGACTCATAAAACGTATACTGTATTTTAAATTTATCCTTGAAAATACATACAGACGATAAGAATGGCGGTGAATTCCAGGCTGAAAATGTTGACAATGAAACAGGTTGTGCTGGTCTGGATCTATAAACCAGTCAATTAGCATGAACTCTGGTTGGACCTGTAGTTTTTGGATATAGCACCATTCACTATACATTAAATGTACAAATGAGAAGTTCTCATATTCACACTGTCTTTCATGGTGTTTCCTTTTGAACCAGGTGTTGTGTCCCTCTCAGGGTACTACATGTCCCAGATCTCACAGAGCAGTGGCGTGAGCTCCTGTTCGTTGGCACGCCAGGAGAGTAGCATCTCAGCATGGTGGTGGCTGAGCGTGCGCAGCTCCGTCAGCCTTCCCAGCAGACGCGCAAACTGCTGTGGCTCCTGTGGATGGTGCAGCTTGCAGAACTTGTGCAGAATCTCCAGCACAGGCTCCTGCAGTTGCTCCACAGCCCCCTGGTCCTTCACAAAGGGACGGTCTGCAGAGCAGGGTGGCCATCAGAAATGTAATAACTCATGTGCATATATGTATGTCATACACTCTACTTTTTCTAGTATGTTTTGGCACAAAACACAAAATAGGAATATTATAGTGAGTTGGTAATATCTGCAAAGACAATTTACACAAGGGGTTTTTCTTTAGTAGATTTGTAAATTGCATATCCATCCATCTATCAATCCCTTCATCCATCCAAACTTCTAATCACACTCCCTGGTCATGGTTGCTGGGGGTAGAGAGTGTAGCTTATTCCAGGCAGCACAAGTCTGGGGTATATTCTAAAAGACAGTCAGTCACTGGACACATATATACGCAAAGAGGAATTTAGAGTCATCAATTAGCCTAACTACAGGTCTGTGAACTGCAGGAGGAAACCTGATTACTCAACACACACACACAGATTGATGAGATTTGAGCCCGCAACCTTGGAGGTGTGTGGCTACTATACCACCCTGTTTGTAAGGTAGTTACAGGAAATTTAGGTTGATTAACCTTTTACCTGAAGACAGGATGGTGACAGCCGTGAGAAGAGCATACTCCTCTTGTAACATTTGGAGCTCCCTGATGCTTTTATAGAAGTTGAACATAGGAATTATATACTGTTCTGATATACCTGAAAAACAAACTCTCCATTATTATGAGAATGTGCAAATGTAGCATTAGCCACCTGCCCCATATGCCACACATACTTATGTAGCATGTCAATCATTATACACATCACATACAGTGCATATAAAAAGTGTTCAAACTCCTGTTAAAATGCCAGGTTTTTTAATGTAAAAAAGTGACCAAGAAATAATTTCAAACTTTTCCCGCCTTTAATGTTAATGGTTTGGGATGTGCACTTTTGAAAGATTGTAGGTTCAAATCCCCGACCAACAAGGTACCGCACCCAAGCACTGTTCCCCGAGCACTGAATTAGTTGTCCCTTGCTATGTGACATTGTCAAATATGGGTTGAATGCAGAGAACACATTTTGTTGTAGTGTGCTGTGGTGTGTCAATAATGACAATCAGTAAATTCTATAATCTGTACAAAAATTTTTTAAATAAATCTGTTAAAGGGAAAGATTTTTTTTTTGATTATACAATAAGCTGGTTGCCTAAATGTGCACACACATAAACTAATGCATTGTTGAAGCACCTTTTGATTTATTGATCTTTTGTGCACAGCCATCTTCAGGTCACCCCACAGATTTTCAATGGGATTTAGGTCTGGGCTCTGACTGGGCCATTCTAAAACTTTAATTTTCTTCTGAGGAAGCCATCCTTTTGTTGATTTGCATGTATTCTTGGGGTCATCGTCATGCTTGAAAAGATCAAATCTTCATCTTCAGCTTTCTAGCAGACACACAGGTTTTGGGCTAGAATTGACTGGTAGTTGGAACTGTTCATTATTCCTTCCACATTGACTAAAGCCTCAGTTCCAGCTGAAAAAAAACAACCCCAAAACATGGTGCTCCTACTACCATGCTTCACCATGCTACACCATGCTATGATGTTCTTTTGGTTATGCACAGTGTTGTTAAAACATCTTCTGTCTTGCGACTATACCACATAATCCAGACATTAGGAGAATATTGCAGACTGTTGTCACATGTAGTACATAACCAGTACTTGCCAGAAATTCATCCAGCTCCTTCAGTGTTGCTGTAGGCCTCTTGGCAGCCTCTCTGACCAATTTTCATCTTGAATTTTCATAAATTTTGGAGGGAAGTTCCGTTCTTGGTAATGTCACTGTTGTCCCATTATTTCTCCACTTTTTCATTACCGTCATCACTATGTTCCATGGTATATATAATGTCTAATTTTTTGCACCATTCTCCTGACTGATACCTTTCAACAATGAGATCCCTTTGATGCTTTGAAGCTCTCTGAGAACCATGGATTTGCTGTTAGATGCAACTGATTAAATGTTAGGAAGATCCTACTAGGACAGCTGAACTTTATTTGGGGTTAATCAGAGTCACTTTAAGGCATTATTTTATGAGTATGCACACTTGTGCAACCAGCTTTTATACTGATTTTTTAATTTTTATATTTTTTTCTCTTGATTTATTGTTGTTTAATTTGTACAAACTTTAAACAAAATTGTCTTTTATATACAAACACTTGCACACACACACACACACACATACACTCAGTGACAAAAAAGTTAACCAGCCAGAAGTGATGATTTGGGTGTAATTTGGTACATGTGCAGACCAGCAATGGGTATGTAAATGATTTCAACTTGGACTCCTTCGCTGACAGCGTTATGTGCGCAGCAGTTCCTGAAGAAAATTCTTCTACTCACAGAATAATTCTAACATCCAGGCTCTCTGGTCGGCCACGCGAATTGTCGCTCCTCACACACGTCATCAGAGCAGTGTTGGGCGTCTCTATGACAACCTCTCTCCGGGAGCCAGATGGAAAACGTGGTGTGGATTCCACACTGCTTTTCATGTTGTCAGTCTTTGTGTTCTCCTTTATTACCTGTTTGGCCACATGGCTCAATGTATGTAGGACCTATCCTGTGTTCACATCCTGTTTTTTTTGTATTTTGCTCCCTAGTGTTTCATTTGGTTTTTCGAGTTCCTGTGTCTTCTGATTTTGTATTTGTTTTTGGTTACATTTTTTGTGCCTATGCCTGTGTTTTTACCTGTCTGTTGTTCCCCAGTGTTAGTTTTTGTTTTCCTGTTCCTTAGTCAAGTTCTTAGTTTCCCTGTTCAGTTCCCTGAGTTAGTTTCACCTTTGACGTGTTTTCCCAGTCTGTTAATTAGTCTCACCTGTCCTGTGTTAGTCTTGTTACCCAGTTTTAGTTTCAGTATTTAAGTCCCTGCTTCTGTTCTGTTCCTGGATGGTTTGTTGATTGAGATGTTTGATGATTGTGAATGTTTTGTTTGAGATCCTCAGTATTAGACATTCTGCTTATCTGCCCTGTTTTGTTATTAGCCTTGTTTATTCCCCTTTACGTTTGACCCCCTCATGGTCCTTTGTTTTGTTAAAGGGTGGGTATTCTGCATTGCGCGGTATTGTGCATTATCGCAAACAACAGTGAGGATCCATCCCGACACTCAAAGGTGAAGGGAGGCTACCCTCTCATCCTCCGCGGTAAACCCCAATGTACAGGTGTCCAGCCAGGGGGCAATAAGTATGCCCTCCCCACTTGGCATGTCTCCCTGGGAGCAACTCTAGAGTGGAAGAGGGTCCAACCCCAGACTGGTTCCAGAGCACAAGCTGTGGGTTGAGGTGAGCTGATTATATTTATATATATTAGTCAGAACCATGCAACCTCACACACCAGTTCAGGCTCATTCCCCCCCAGAGAGGTGACATTCCATCTCTCTAGAGCTAGCTTCTAGGATCTGACCGCTAAGGTCCCTGCCTTTGGCCACTGCCCAACTCTGGCACTGCACTTGGCCCCTTTGGCCCTTCCTACAGGTGGTGAGCCAATTGGAGGGGGACCCACATGCCTGCTTCGGGCTGTGCCCGACCAGACCCCATGGGTGCAGGTCTGGCCACCAGGCACTCACCATCAAGCCCCACTGCCAAGGCCTGGCTCCAGTGGGTGCCCTGGTGACCTGCATCCAGGAGAGGGAAATCGTGTATCCAATATGTTACTTTTCATAAGGGTGTGACTATCTACATTTAATTTGTTTCTGCAATACTTTAACACATGACACAGTGCAGAACAGCACACTCGCAATCCTCAGTGGCTCCACTGTGAAAGTAGTGGAAAGCACTGAGTTGTTTGGAGTACTCATACCAAGTGACCTCACCTGGACTAATAACATTACCTAGACCAGCGTTTCTCAACGGGGGCGGTACCGCCCCCCTGGGGGCGTTTGGAAGCCATCGGGGGCGTTGAGAAAGAGACGGCTGAGAGGGGGGCGTTCAGACGCAAATAGGGGGCGGTAGTTTAAAAAAAATATTACTTATAATTTTTAAGCATATACATTAAACAGACTTTGTTAATTTGAACACGAAATAAGATGTAATAATATATTAAGGTAATGATTAGAAATAAATAGTCATACCAGCGCCTGATGCTTTGAGTACTTTCTCTTTTGCCGGCATTTCCATAGCAACCTCTGTAAACAAATACTGAGCGCAGCAGTCCCGCT
>JABFDZ020000066.1:29422319-29433393 GCA_019775955.2 Pollimyrus isidori
CAAGTGTTCATACTTTCCTGATTTACCACCACTGGCATGCCATTGGGCCTGTGATCACTGTGGTCTTGGCCCCCAAGCGACGTGGCCCCCTGCAGTATGCGTCTCTTATTTTTATGTAGTAAAAGTGGTAACCCTAGGTTCAGTGGACTAAGCCTGTGTGCCTCTAATCACAAGGTCACTGTTCAAACTCAGTCTCAGCACGTCTGCGGCTCCTTGAGCAAGGCCCTTCACCCCCAGCTCCCTGGGTGCCCCAACAGGTGGCTGCCCTTCGTGGACAACTTGATCTACAATAGAGCAAGTTGAGGTAGGCGGAAAAGACAATTTCCCCATGGGGATTACTAAAAAGTATCAATTGAGATAGAATATTTTAGCATAGTCAGTCTACATCTGGAAGGCCCCCTGTGGGCCTTGTGTGATTTCAGAATAATTTCAGTACCTTCATTTGAACCAACCTCATTAAAATTTCTAGTATTCATTCAGGGTAAAGATTCTGCATCATTACAAAGCTGGTAAGATACTGAAGAAGTCCAATTTGAATAAAATGATCATGGGAGGTTTTTTGTTTAGTACCTTTATTTCTTCTTAATGATGATAACCTTCAGTAAATATAATTACCAGAACCTGGCTGCTCTATTTTCTGCACTTAGCGCACCTCATTGATCGCTACATCAAAAAATCTTTCATTTTGTTTAAGGCCTAAGGTTCTCAATTTCCTATGCAGTTACAGGAATACAATACACAACCACTGTATACATCAGTTATTTCTGTGGAACTTCATGTACTGTAATGATATGGGGAACAAACTGAAAATGACAAGTGGGAAAGAGTTCATTGTTAACAAACCTGTAGAGGAATATAGATCAGAGGGGGACATGGGGAGGACTTAATGGCAAACAGAACCTGACAGTGGAGAGTGAATTTGGAAGAAGGGGTAAAACAAAGGTATTTGTATATGTTCATTTTCATATCTTAAATGTCTAGGACATCTGATAAGGCTGGGCAGAATCCAAACATGTTGCAGTTTTTATTGTGTGAGAGCACCCCAGCAATTTACATGAAGTAATCAGGCACATGTTGAAGCTTAGAGGGGTCATTACACACAGCTTGGCCAGAGAAACAGCCACTTCTACCTGGCTGAGCTGAGACTGTAGTCCACACTCCAGCAGGGTAGCTGTGCATTAAATTACACCTTGTTTCAATTAAGGATTTCATTTTAGTGAGTATTATTTCAAAGAATATTTAAAATATAGGAATAATAGGGAGAATAAGCAAACTCAGAACATGAGTGGGATTCAAGCCCCTGACCTTGGACGCCTCTGAGCTATGTATGATTGTGCATTAAATACCGAAGTGAATACCGATGGATCCTTAAAGGGTTTAATGGGTTCATGAATATCAGTCTTTGAAAGGCATGACATCCCCCACCCATTCGAGCAGCAGCCCCTACCTTTACAGCCCTCGCAGGTAAGTGCGTTGTAGTGGTAGCCTGATGCCTTATCACCACACACCACGCACAGCTCCTCCCCCTTGACTCGGCTGCCATGAGAAGCCTGTCTAGGCCGCTTGCACACTGGTGGAGCATTTTCCTCCATCGGCATGTCATAGCTACTCTCCACCAGCCCTTTTCGCAGCTCATACATCGTTGAGGAAGTGAACCAGTCCTCGCCATACTGGGAATAACAGTTTGGACTGGAGTAATATGGTGGTGAGGGCATGGGTGGGTCCACTGAGGAGATTTGCATGCTGGGATAGCTGGCAAATGGAAGTGCCTCTTGGTCTTTCAGCACTGCGCTGCTCTGCTCTGGCAGTAGACCTGTTGATATAGGTGGAGTTATTAATAAGATGGGTATTTTACTAACTGTTTGTGTAGGTTTGGTCTTGGATTAAATGAATCAAAACATTTTTTACAATTTATGTTTTACTATTATATTCACTTATATTTGTTTAGCAGATACTTCAGTCCAACGAAACATACAAGTCAGGCAAATAATACATCAAAGACATAAAGCTGTCAAGGAAACAGCTCAACTGAAACTAGACTGAGGTTCCCATGACTGAACTGTAATAGATTAAAGTTAACACTACAGCTGTACTAAACCTCATGGAAATATTTATTCAGCATCTAAACTTACATCTAATTAGACAAGTGCAAATTACAAGAAATACAAGAAATGTACAATCCATGTTACCAAGTAAGAACCTAAAAATGAAACAGTCAAAGGCAGGAAGCTGAGGAAGGCCGGTTAACTGACATGTACAACAAAAATGGAATAATAATTAACCACAAGCCATCTCGAACTCTTACCTTAGTATTTCAGTTTCAAATGAACCATCTGCAGTGTTAAAAGTTATATTGTAAAGTTATATATATAGTAATATAGTATATAATAATATAGTATATATATAAAGGTTATAACATCAGGCAATCACAGACACTGATCCTGATGACCAATTCAGGCATTTCTACTCAAGTCTACTCCACCAGCTGAGAAGAACACTGGGTACCTTACGAGAATGTCCTAATAGATTATTAATGTGTTGATGGGAACCCTTCTAAATTGTAGTATACATCATAAGAAACGTTAAAGAGGCAAAGCCAAAGCAAAAGCTCTACGCAACGTACCTTCTGGAAACTTCTGCATTTCAGTACAAGGCCTAAGAAACATCCACGTTATGAGGAACTGGTGAATCTCTGTCTGTTCTCTTGTTCCCACTACCTTATAATCCTGGAACACTTTAATCCAGAGTTCCTGATCTAAGGTATTGAAAGGGATCAAAGGTCGTCAAGCTTACTAATTAACATCAGTCATTTTTACTACACTATGGCTGCTATGTATGCAGTGGGATCTTCATAATACAAGAACTACATTACAAATGACAGTGTTTTGAAGACTCGTATACATCCAGGTCACTTATTATACATAACTGTTTGTAATGCCATATACCCCTAATACTTGAGAATACTCACTCTTGTTTACTTATTCTCTTTCCTTAGTCAAGCTACAGGGAAAGGGAGATAAGTCCTGCAGAATACAAATCCATATTTGCAATGCCGCTTGTGACCGGGCTGTGGTTTGTGTGTGCTGTGCCCTTTCCCTTTACAGTTTCTCCTCTGCATTGAGTTGGTTTTAATAAAGAAGCCAATTTCTCTTTTACAGCAGGCCTTGCTTTATTACAGGACTTCGGCTTACACCCTGCCCTCCTTCAATCCTCTGTTCAAACATAAATTAAACACACATGCAATCGGCATCTCAGGTACTCGGCTCCACACAAGTCCTCTCCCATCCGTTTGCAAGAAAGAGGACAGAAGAAAGTGCGCACACGTAACGTACCCGGAGCCACTGTCAAAATAAAAGCACCTACGTGCCTCCTCATGTAAAACAAAATAGAAAGAAAAGTCCAAACAGTGGATTACAAATGCTTTACATCACCTGAAATGAACATGTCTGCTATGATTTTGATGAATATTGACATAGCCTTTTACCCTCGATATACACCCCATGTTATGGATTGTTAGCATAGATCCTGTATGTGATGTGATGAATTATTCAATTGTACGATTTTTTGACCAAGTACTTCCAACGAGAGGGAAATGAGTGAATATGCAGAATATGCAGTGTATTCTATGGTAAATATAGGAACCATAATATCTTGATCATATGAGTTATATGTGAGACATTGAGTTCCAAAATTTACATTTATTTATTTTATTTGTTCCCACTCCAGCTGATCAAAAGCCTTGTATTTTATGAGAGGACAGAACTACATATTTATTGCTCAGCCATCATGCAAAACACACAGTGACTTCAGAAAAAAATCAGTTTGCATTACAATTAAAAGTTCAGTTGGAGAGTGTTGGAGATGATATCTACACTTACTCAGTTAAACATAGTTGATTTCATTAGGGGTGCAGGGGGTTTCCGCCTGGTTAGATGAAAATGTTCAAATTTTACAAATTTATTGTAAACAGATTTACTTTTTTTTTTTTTTACAAATTAATTTATCTGGATTAATGACTAGTTGGCTGCTCTCACTTTACACTTCCTGCTAGAATTATATTTGTTGGAATATAATGCATTATAAACTACACGATGTTGTATGGGATGCAAAGACAACTGCATTACTTTAAAAACATTTTTTATATCCTATAAAAATTACAAAGGTTATCATCAGACAACTGTGACAAAAATGTTTTTCACAAAAAACTTGTCAGACTTATTTATATTTATATATATATGAAATATATTTATAGAAATATATATATATATATATATATATAGAGAGAGAGAGAGCGAGAGAGACAGAGAGTTTAAAACCCACGTAAATTTGACTTGCCTCCAAAGACAAAACAAAGTGCTTAATGACCCTACCACAAATATTCAGTGGCTCATCCCAAGTGCAATGAATCTAAATGGACAACATGCCAGTAAATAAATGTGTAGCACCTTACCAAAGAAATGTGTGCTCTCAGCCAGGGGGAAATCATTGTCAGGGAAGGCCTGCAGAGACTCCACTGCGATCCCATTGCCAGCTGTCCACTCATTCATTCAGAGGACTTGATGAGGCCCAACAGTAGTACACGCTCAGCACCCTACATGAAAATGACACGTAACAGGACCATTGTGCTCCACCTTGATAGGGACTAATGCTAAGCTGACACACTCATTATCGTGCATCAGTGGCATATTTTGTGCTTAGTGATCACCAAACAAAAATATGCATAATCCATGAGTGGATGACTTTAAAAAAGTATATCATATTTACAGTACCTAGTATATGCTGTGTGCATCCATTTAAGACATCAGTAAATTAATGTTTCAAAAGGATCCACCTTTTTCTTTATCATAACATACCTTGCTTATCAGATTTTTAGTCCAGCACAGCCCAGAATCTGTGAGAATGAGCCCAACGTTCAGCACTACCTCAAGTGGATGGTTCACTGTAGACGGGCATCTTGATGCTCTGTGTCCATGGGGTATTCCATGAAGCAGGATTAAGGGAAAATCTGATTTATTTTGAGTCTTATTTAAGTGAGAGTTCCGTTCCGTCAACGTCTCTTAAATGAATCCCCACTGAGTTACCATGGTAATTTATACCTGGGAACAACTGTGCTCCGGACCAGAGGTGCGTATCCCGAAACCATAGTTTCAACTTCCGTCGTTCGAACGGGACGTAGTTCGAACTATAGAGGTAACGATACTGCAGACTTACGTAGTACGATGCATCAAATGACTCAGATGTTTCCCAAAACCATAGTTCAAACGAACGTTTGCAAACGCGGTCTTTTAGTTGTTTAGTTCGAACTGCGAGCTGTAGTTAGAAGCTTACGTACTTTCGGGTAAATTCGTCAACGATGGTGGAAAATGCAATCTAATAAGGGTAGGCTATAGTCACCGTGTAAGTAAGAAATGTAATAATCTTTAATACCTAATAAGGAATAATTTAGCTCTATAATAACATATAATGTGAAGTTGTCTGAAATTGTTGTTTGAAACGTAATTATTGTGTGGGTCTCTGGTCATAAGTACGGTAACTGTAATGAGCAATAGAGACAAATCTCAATATGCAAAGTCTTAATTAGCACAGGGGTGGGTAATATTATTCAGAAAGGGTCGTTAGGCTTGCAGTTTTTCGCTGAAACTCCGTGCTTAGAGTAGAATGTACAGGACCGTTCGAGTGAAGAGTTCGCAAAACTGGGTTTGAACAACTGATTGAATGGTTATATTACGAAAAAACTGGAAACACACCAGCCCTTTCTGGATAAGATTGCCCACCCCGGTAGTGGCATATGCAGTTAGTATGTATTGCTTGGTAAAGGATGTTGTATGCCGTATTGTACACTTTGCCGTATATTGTGTGTGTGTGTGTGTGTGTGTGTGTGTATGTGTATATATATATAAATATATTGTAATGACCCCCTCCGATTAACAGACGAAGGACCAACTCAGAGAAGTAGCAGTTCCCTTTTATTTAAGTTTTGCAGACCGCTAAAGTTGCTGTTCTGGCCACAACTCACCCACTCGTGCTCATTCGTCCTCTCTGTCTGCTCCTCGCACTCTCTCACCTCTTCGCATGCGCACCCCCTCACGCACACCCCCCACTCCCACCTTTCCCATCATTCCCCAAGCTTCAACGCTAACACAAATAATAAAAGTCCAATAACTAGAACACACAGATTAACCTTTAACAATTAATAAATAATCAATAACTACTAACAAGAACAATCAACAATAGACCCACTAGCCCCAGGTCACCACAATATATACGGAAAAAGAGAAATAATAATTAAAAAAAGCATTAATAAAATAAAAAGAAAATAGTAAAACCCCAAAATAATAATAATAAATCATTATAACTTGTATGTGTACATGTGTGTATTTGTAGTCCTATGCAGACCATTGGGTGTTGTATAGTTTCTTCATTAAACACATAACTTAAAAGGGACAACAGTCACGTTAGAAAAGAGTACAGCATTGAAGTATTCCTTATTCACTGACAGCTGTCATTGCCATAATGGAAGAGTAGAATGACACTATAGTGGTCAGTTACGAATCCATGCTGGGGAAATTTTGTCTGTAATGTTTGAATAAAATAATCTATAGGCCTACCACAAGTGTGTCTGCTGAGGTGTGGCATAAGTACATGGTGTCCTGTAGTTGTGTTCTGGGCATATAGCAACTCTGGATATAACGGACTGTTTAGCCAGGTCCCTGGGAGTCCATTATAATGGTATTTTACTGTAAAATAAAAATGTACGCATATTACAAAGGTAAAACATGAAATGCAATGACTGGAATTGGAAAAAATCTGTTAAAATAGTATGAATAGGAAGATATTTTTATATTTTGTTTAGTCGATCACTGTCTACTTTGAACGTTTATTACTAAATAGCAAAGACACGATATGGTTATTTGTGCAGAACATTTCACACAGATGTGATTGAATGCATTTTACGGAGATAAAATAATATTATACAGTAATAATGACATGTGAATTCAACCTAGAAGGTTCCCCATTGGGCAAGCCGCAGTATTGCCTTTTTTAACGATTACATATTTGCATCTTTCATACAGCTCCATCAGCAGCATTTGTTCTGAGGCGTTATCTCTCATTTTACGGGCTTTTGGTCGATCTATCGTTCATCCATTCATTTGGGCTTCTTAAATATCGCGGGTGTGCGCACTAAGTGCGACTGTGCAAGTCTCTCTTGAATAAGCCTTGATTTGTTAAAGCTGAACTGCATTCATGGAAGAACATGAGGCTAAGTTTAGAGATGGAGCTAGGTTAAGTCTGACTTCTTTCGGGAAAGTCTGCCTTTCTTTACCTACTTTCATGGAATACCCCCCCTGGTCTGGAACAGACTTGTTTACTCACCTAAGTTACCATGGTTGCTCAGCGGGGATTCATTTAAGACATGTTAATGGAACAGAACGCCCACTTAAATGAGCCAGAGTCCCTTAATCCTGCTTCAAGGAATACCCCTTGGAAGCTGTCTTAACCAGATGAAACAGGATGCATAACATAGATCATCACTGCTACATGCTAAATGTAATGAGTGACCGTGACCTCAACAGATAACATTCCCTGTGTTATATCTAAGGCTACATTCACACTGGCAGCCACATTGTTCAATTTTGATTTTTTGCTCAGGTAGGATTTGTCTAGGGCGGCATGGTGGTGCAGTGGTTAGCACTGTTGCCTCACACCTCTGGGTCCCGGGTTCTGGTCTCTGCCTGGGTTTCATGTGTGTGGAGTTTGCATGTTCTCCCCGTGTCGTTGTGGGGCTTCCTCCGGGTACTCCGGTTTCCCCCCACAGTCCACAAACATGCTGAGGCTGATTGGAGTTGCGTGGCTCGTGTGTGGCCCCCCATCCAGGGTTGTTCCCTGCCTTGTGCCCGTTGCTTCCGGGATAGGCTCCGGACCCCCCGCGACCCAGTAGGATAAGCGGTTTGGAAAATGGATGGATGGATGGATTTGTCTATCTTGATGGTTTACATTCATAAGTACAAGTGACCTGTATCTGACTGTAATGTGAATGCATCGGTCCTCCGAAGCGTCACGCATGTGCACACTGATACGTTTTTACACGGGTGAAAATCTGGTCTTAAAATTGTGCGGCCATGACTGCTGCACTGATTCGAGTCTTTTGCCTCTTTGACTTCAGGCTCTTTATTTTTTCTTGGCATTGTAGCCACGTTTGTGTCCGTGCTGTGCCATTTCTTTGGCAACTATTTCAAATACTACTCTATTACGATAGGTTCCTTCCAGTTTAGCTTGAACAGATCAATTTCCCCAAATTTCAATTAAATCTCTACCTTCTCCATCTTTTCACTGACTCTTATTGCAGCTCTCCTCCATTTTTACCTTCCTGCGCTGCCGGAGCAGGCTGATGTCAGCGCATGCGTATAAGCAAAAAGAAACATGAATCCCAATCCGAGCATTCACATTCAGGTCACATGGCTGCGAATTGGATACATATCAGATTTAGTACCATATATGAAAGTGACGCAAATCCAATTCGAAAAGATTAGACTTGCGAGTGCACACAGCCCTGAAAAGATCAGATCTGTGTCACATTAAGGCACAAAATCCGATTTGAGTCACTTCAGCATGGCAGTGTGAGTGTAGCCTAAGCCTTTTCTATCCTGAATTACCTTTTTATTCAAATCAAATCACCACTTTATTGAAATAGCTTCCCAACTAGAGTTTCTTACACGCCACATAATCAAAATAAGTATTTTGTATAACTATCTACATTCACAAGTATGTACTGTATGTACTAAATGTCACACGTTTGAAAGTTAAAACCTCTTTTAAAGGCTTCCGCAGTTAAGTAAGGTGCAGCCTCACAACAAGCTATTCCATTGTTTGCTGATTCAAATGTGTGAAAGCAGATGTGTGGAAATCACCATTTAAGAGCACTACACATCAGAAAATACTTGGTTTTCCATGATCCAGATAGTACCTACTGTATCTTTCCATTTGCTGCAGTTCACAACATCATGATAGAAATGAAATGCAGAGATACGGGCATTTCAAAATTTACATGCTTGTCTTTTATTACTGTAGCATCCACTGTCCTCCTCCAGAGAATATGGAGAGTCCACTCGCATTACTGGTTTTCACTGATTGTTCTTGTGTTCCGCTTGGTAGTTGTTTCACTTTTTGGTGTAAGGTAACATTTTGATGCAACGGCACACTTTTGGACTCTTACACAGCACTGTATCTTGGTCTCCAAGTCCCACATCATTTAAACATTGCTCCATATAATTGAATAGATACTAAAAAGGCACTATATTGTATAAGGACTCATAGGTCAGTTCAGTTTCGTTCGTTTGCCCTGTATCATGTAACTATTTGTTTTGCCGATATAGGCAGTCAGATTAAAGTACATCTTTTATTATTATTTATTCCATTCTCTCTATGGGGATCAATAGTGGATACCAAAGACACAGAGTAACTAAAGGAAATAAAACTTGGGTCCCTTTACCTTGATTTCTCCTGGTGTGCAGGTCTAGTGAATACGGATTCCAAATTATGCTCCTTTTCTTACTGTTTTAAGTGCCAATGTGGACTGAGCCACACACTCTTACATCAGCACAAAGCCTGTCTATACCTGGGCATATTTAGAAAGAGCGCAGTAGTTATTTATTAAACTGTTGTCCCTTGTTGGGAGATTTGCTGAAAACATTTGTGTTCGGGTCTCTTGCTAAGAGAGAGTCGATCTTGTTGGTGAGTGGGTGTCCACCTGGAATTTTTGGTAAACATGGCAAAAGCAGCTCACAGCTGCTTGTGTGTATCAAATTCCAAAGAACAAAAATAGTTTAATAGATATTCAAATACCTTATATCATATATAGTTTATCTCTTTTGTATTTTGTGCCCTGTTTTCATTTTCTGTTTGTTTATGTCTTAGTTATTAATTGTCAAGTGTCATGGTGTCTTCAAGTTTTGCAAGCTGTGTTAACACAAATTTCTACTAGGCTTGTTCGTGTAGCAATAAAGACTGATTCTGAGACAGTGCCTGTTATATCTATATGCAGCTTTGATAATGAAATTAAATTGAATTTAAAAAAACACTTCTTTACACGGCATGTAGTTAGAGTATGGAATAGTCTCCCTGCTGGTGTAGTGTAAGCTAAAACCCTGGGTTCCTTTAAATCAGAGCTAGATAAGATTTTTAAAAATCTGAGCTATTAGTTAAGTTCTCCCCAAACTTGGCTGATGAGCAGAATAGGCCCCTCTTGTTTGTAAATTTCTTATGTTCTTATGTTCTAATGAGCGTCCATCAAAGCGATTTAAGTGGCAACTTTCTTATGCAAACAAATACGTATAACAGGTCTTTAATAATTGACAAAATGTTGCTACATCCCCTGCTAGTTTGAAGAGTGGCCCTTCTGAGTCAACAGAGGTATCCTGGAGTAAACAAAACCTTTGTCACTCACTGCAATGTCCATTGCTCTTTAGTTTTTCCAGTCAAGATCACAGCTATGAGTAAGGGTATTACAGAAATCTTTATTACACAGATTTTCCAGGTTTAAGAATAATACATAACATTGAAAATTACATGTAACATATTTATAGCTGATGTCCTCATATACATACCTCCACCACGGACCTGCTTTTATTCTGGACCCGAGCCACAAAATAATGCCAAATGTTCAGAATGAACTTTTAGGCTATATCCCATGGCAATTTGATCTTTCATTGGTTCACAATGCCTGTGATATGACAGCAACAATGAAGTCATTGCAATGTCGGTTGTAGTAAAGGCAATATTGTGCTAGCATATGAAATAACATACACTATGCTGCAATATTAGTAATAAACAATCTGTATAGAATAGTATTGGGGCACACCTTTTAATTACTGAATTCTGGTGTTTCACTGAGGACCATTGCCATAGGTATATAAAATCAAGCACCTGCCCATGCAGTCAAGTTTACAAAAATTTGTGAACAATGGGATGAACTTCAGTCTTCCCGTTTCACGTAAGTCATACGCCATGTCTTCTGTTCCGTGTTCTGAGTGCCATATGTTTAGTTATTCTTCTCCGGTCATTAGCGGTACGTTTA
>JABFDZ020000066.1:29456139-29474450 GCA_019775955.2 Pollimyrus isidori
AATAGAGCATCTTTGGGATGTGGTGGAACGGGAGCTTCGTGCCCTGGATGTGCATCCCACAAATCTCCATCAACTGCTATCCTATCAATATGGGCCAACATTTATAAGGATTGCTTTCAGGACCTTGTTGAATCAATGCCACGTAGAATTAAGGCAGTCCTGAAGGCGAGGATATGGCAGCGTTTTAATGTGTTTAACGCCATTATTCCGCATGAAAGTCTCAAAAATTGCACAAACAAATTGAGGACCATTGCCACCAACTTCTCAGCTGTCGTGCTATTCATTAGAGCAACTTCTGGCCAACGAGAATAACTATACATAAGAACCAGAAATTGTTTTCCTTTTTGAGCAAAGTCCAAGTGTATCCTCTGCCAAGGCCGATCAGGCCATCTCCAGGAATGCACAGGAACAGGAACAGGTGCTGGCCTATTCAACTGACATGTGGCACAAGCATTTACCAGAAACTCAATATCAGAGTCCAGATTGGGCCACCAAAAATGGCTACGAACCACAGCCTTCATTTTTACCATCCCTTGGTGATTTACATGCAATTCACGCAATAGCTGTGGTCGCAATGCAGACTCTATTTATATAAGGTTTGAGCGCATCTTCACTCACATACCTCGGCCACCCCTGCAAAGTGAAACATTTAACCTTGCACAGCACTGGATCCGCCCTAGTCAACCTGGCTATTTCCAGAGCAGACACTGGCACCTCATCTAAAAACGCCACTCTGTAGACAGGAGCACCCTCACTGTCCATACCCGGAGTCTGCAGTGGTAAACGGGACAACACATTTGCGTGCTGTGCTGATGGCTTGTAGCGAATTTCATATTGGTATGCAGCCAGCACTAATGACCAGCGCTGTAGTTGTGCTGCAGCCAATGTAGGAATCCCTGTTGTAGGTCCCAGAATTCTTAACAACGGTTTATGGTCGGTCAGCAACGTAAATTTCCGACCAAACAGGTAGTCTTTGAATTTTGACACCCCTTAAATAATGCTACAGTAAGTGCCTCTTTCCCTATTTGAGAATAGTTTATCTCGGTTTTAGTGAGTGTTCTGGAAGCATAAGAGACCGGGTTCTCAGTACCATAAGGAAACTGATGAGATATGATGGCTCTGATGCCATACAGGGAGGCATCACATGCTAAAACCAACGGTAGCTTTGAGTCGTAATGAGTTAAACATAGGCTCCGCCACCAACTGTGCCTTAGTTCGTTCAAACGTCACTTTGTAATCCCCACATAGTCGCACCGACCCATCTTGCTTCGGAATGCATGTGAGCTGTGCTGCCCACTCACTATGCCGCACCGGTGAAATGACTCCTTGCTGTTCTAACTCTAACTCTGTTTCTTATCTACGACCTCCCGTAGTGCATACGGCACGGGCCTGGCTTTACAAAACTTTGGTTTCACCTCTGGTGACACCCTTTTGCACACCCCAACTCCGCACTGAAAAATGCTCGGTGCTGAGCACACAACGTCTCTAGATTTTTTTTGTCTGACATTAAACCGGCACTGCAGCCGCTGGCAGATCTCACCCCATGTCACGTTAGTTAGTTGTCTTCAAAAGAAAAGCTGTGTAATTGTATTTTGTGAACCTATCACAACCTATTACTTAACTATTAGTTAAGTTCTCCCCAAACAAGCTTGATGGGCCGAATGGCCTCCTCTCGTTTGTAAATTTCTTATGTTCTTACCCCCATCGCATGTTATGAGGAGTGTGATCCGCCTAACGTTGGAACACATCCTCCGATCCCCCTTGTAGGAATTATTAGCTCAGATAAATTTTTATATCTCCACCAATATGTTTAAAATGAATTATTTTTTAAATTAGTTATTATTTAATGCTGATTATGAACTAATTGTTATGGCAAATAGTCAGCTCCTCCAAACTCAATTGAGGTATCCCCGTGAGTCTGTTAATGTAAGACTTAAATGGGATTCACTAATTACCAGTATCGCTTATAGTATCCTGGGTTAGAAGGCTCGTCCAGCGAGCTGCATCACCAGGTAATGTAAACAATTGGTAGTGAAGCTCCTCTCATGGCCGATGACAGAGAGTCTTGCGATATTTCAGGTGAGTTTGAGGTTTTAGAGTGTGTACAAGATCACACAGAAGCAGGGACTATTGTGAGCACTCAATGAACAGAGGCTGAAGTTTTGTAAAAGACATGCATTTATTCCTAACTAACACTACAACTAACATAACACAGACATTACACCTAACGAAACAACAAACACGAAATAACAGAATAGAAACAGATAATGTAATTATTGGAATGCAATGACCACATTTAATTGAGTAACCTTAAAAGGTAAATACTGTTCGGCAATGCAAGCAGTCCCTAAAGTCTTATAGCAGGTTAACAGAACAGCTTAAGTTGTTAGAATGAAAGGAAGTTGGTTTACTTGGTTGCAGAGTGGGGGGTCTTTCATAGCTGGTTGCAAAGTGGGGGGTGGTCTTTGATAGTTGGTTGCAGAGGCTGATGAACTGATGGGATGATGGCACTCAGGATGGCATGGTGTTTGGAGCAGGGGAGTTCTGATGTTCTCTGCCTCTCTTTGGTCTTATGGGCTTTTCTCTACCCTTTGATGATCTTTCTGCTCCGGCTGATGGTCTTTTCTGCTCCTCTTTATTCTGAGGTGCCAGGTTTTTATGGTCTAAAGTTCATGAATAGGGATGACCAGGAATTCGACTCCTGGACCAATAGCTGACCATGCATTTGGTGGGCTTTCAGAAAGGGGTCTGTATCAGTCCTTTTGGGATTTATGACCAGACCGATTCTCCCTTTACTGATGATTTTCATTAAGCTGGTGTAACTTTTGATGCATCCACTTTCATGGTAACCACTGACCAGATTTGCAATCAGGAGTGATTGTCCATCAGTTTGACACCAAACATGCCATACCAGCTTCACCGGTTTACACCTCATACCATCTGTTTTAATTGATTAACAATTACTTATACTATGTATGTGACTGACTCACAGTATATGATACAAGTGTTTTGGGTTGCACCTCAACAGATGTTACACAAAACAGAGACAAAATGTTGTATACACCTTGACAATGTTTTTTTTTTCCCCTTTACTTCTGTTTGTTTTGTTGAGTCTCCGGTTGGTCCAATCAGTAAGGTGGTCCACTTTTGGTTATTTTGGGAAACACTGCTGTCTCCTTTGTCTGGTAGTTACGTGGAGACTTTGGGTGTATTTGTGTTTAGGGGTATCTGGGGAGGAGGGCGTCCCATCTCGGCTCTTCACGTCTATTTGCATTTTTTATGTTTTTTTTTCCTTCTTTTTTATGGGTAATGCTTAATGTCAATATAGATCACAGCATTGCTGGGTCAGGTATGCCTCTGATTTATAAGTTGGAATATCAGAGGTATGGGTAACCCTATTAAGAGATGTAAGGTTTTTACACACTTGAAATGTTTAAATTCTGATATAGTTTTTTTACAGGAGACTCACCTTCGCATTAATATCATCATAGGTTATATTGCCCTTGGGTGGGTCAAGTCAGTCAAACGTCAGTTCTAAAGCTAGAGGAGTCACCATTCTCATTAATAAGAAAATTCAATTCTCATCAACCGATATTATCGCTGATAAGAATAGCAGATACCTCATTGTTGTTGGTACCCTAAGGCAAAAAAAGTTTTGTTGGTAAACGTATATGCCCTGAACTTCAATGAGGCTAATATCCCCTTTTTGAATAGATCCTTAGAGGAGATCTAAATTATGTTTTTGATCCAATTTTGGATCGATCTAATCCTCGTAATCTTACTAAATTGGCTATGTCTAAAATATTTTTGGATTTTATGAAACAGAACCAGCTTATTGACCCGTGGAGATTTCGTAACCCTTCAATTAAAAAAAAAATCTTTCTTCTCCCAGGTGCACCATTCGTATTCTAGGATTGATTACTTTTTTATTGACAGAACTCATAATTAATGTGTAAATTCTTCTGATTATTCAGGTATTGTAATATCTGACTATTCACCTTTATTATTGGATATTCAACTTTCTACCTATAAACGTAGTCCTCCACTTTGGAGATTCAATTCTCTTCTGCAGTTAAAAATTTTGGGAATTTATTTTAAATTCTATCGAGGAGTTCTTGTCCTTCAATCAAAACAATTCCATTTCATATTCATTGCTAAGGGAGACACGTAAATGTTATCTGAGAGGTCAAATAACTTCTTATTCTGTTTGTTCTAAAAAAAAAATACTAGGTTTAAAGAATTTACATCTGCGATTAGTAACCTTGATCAAAGATATACAATGAACTCTTCTCTGGAACTACTGAAGCAGCGCCTTGATTTGCAAGCAGAATTTGATCTCATGTCAACTAAAGAGGCAGAGCACTTGTTACTATGCAGTCGTGGCTCAAATTATGAATATGGCAATAAGGAAAGTCGCTTACTGGCTCATCAATTATGACGACAAGCCACTTCCTTTTTGATATCTAGTATTAAAAACACTTATGACACTATTACTACAGATCCCTTGGGAATTAATTATATCATTAAATCATTTTACTCTTTGCTATACAAATCTGAATTTCCTACAGACAATGCTAAAATGAACAAATTTCTTCACAACCTTTCAAATTGGGATATTGATACTAATATTGCCGGGCAGTTGGACTCCCCACTCTTGTTTGAAGAAGTATTAAACGCTATTACAGCTATGCATTCTAACAAAACCCCTGGCCCAGATGGGTTTCCGAATTGAATTTTACAAAACATCTATTAGTAAATTGGCACCTTTACTTTTATTTGTATTTAATGAATCCTTGGAAAGGGGTTCTTTACCACCAACTTTAACACAAGCCACCATATCTCTTCTTCTCAAAAGATCCAACCTCCTGTGGTTCCTACAGACCACTAAATTGGAGACAACTGTTGAGAAACTTGGTTGGGAACCATTAGCAGCATATGGGAAGGCCAGTAGTGGTGGATATTTCAAGTCCAGAGAGTACAAATCCTGACCAAGATTTTGTTTCAGCCAGCCAGTTGAATATAAAGAGTCACAATACTGAACTGGTTGGTTGAAACAAAATCTTTGTCTGGATTTGTACACTCTGGACTTGAAATCTCCATCCCTGAAGGCCAGTAGCATCTGTTGGAAAAACAGAGACATAATGGGAGTATCAGAGCAATCCTGACAATCCCCAGACACTACACCAGTGTTTCTTAAAGTGTGGGGCGCGAAATACAGGGGGACTTTTTTGTTTATTCATTTATTTTTTTCATTTGTGTTATTAAATCTATTAATTCATTTATTTAATTACCATACACCCAAAACAAAACAAAGACACATTTAAACGTAATCCTAAATTAAAACAACATCAGCGAACGATTGACATTGAAAATGTCACGTGGAACCACAGTACTTTACGACAGTGATTTTACGTCGGAGTAATTGAAGCTGAATAATTAAATGTGGAGAGGCGGTACACAGTTGCAGGTATAATTAAAATGGATAGGTTTGTTACACCGAACGAAAAGAAAACTGGAGATTCGGCGCCATCAGAGAAAACCAAGACAGACAGTAAACCTAATCATCAAAAAGGCCATATCTTGCTCTTGGATTTACAGTTGGTGTGGTAGGGGCAGATGAGAGACCTGTACTGTATGTGTTCTGTGTCTCAAAACTTTAGCTGCAGACAGCATGAGACCCAACAAATTATGACGGCATTTAGAGACAAAACATCCCAAACACATGAATAAACCGCTTGACTTCTTCCAAAGAAAACTCTCGGAATATCGTCAACAGGAAAGTCGAATGGTAAAATCTACCTCAGTTAATAAAAATGCACAGAAAAATGCACTTTCAAAGTTGCGCACAGGATTGCCCGTTGCAAGAAATCACACACGATAGCTGAGCAGCTCATGCTCCCCGCTGCTCTTGACATGGTGTCAGTTATGCTGGATGAGACGAGTGCTGCCAAATTGAAAACTATACCCCTGTCAAACGATACCGTTGGAAAACGTATATGCAACTAAGAGAGACACGATTTGCACTGCAAGTAGACGAGGCTACTGTCAGCAATCACGATTGTTTCAATGTTTGTTTGTTTATTTCATATGTCCGTTTTGTATGCTCTGAGTCACTGAGAGAGGATTTGCTGTTTTGCAAGTGTGTCCAAACCAGGGCGACAGCTAATGAACTCTTTAGGATTCTTAAACGACGGCTTGACTGTCGTTGTTAGTGCAGTCAATTTCATCAAAACCCGAACCCTGAAAGCGCGACTGTTCTCCGCACTTTCAGCTTTGTGAGGAGATGGAGCCGTATTATTTCACAGCGATGCAAGGTGCCTGTCCCGCGGCAAAGTGTTGTCGCGAGTTTTTGAGCTTAGAGTGGAGATTCTGGCTTTTTTTTGGAAGCGGAACGTGTGTATGACATTTCGGGTGAGTTCAGGGATGAACAATTTCTATTGAAACTGCCCTATCTTAGCGATGTATTTGGAAAGCTAAACGAATTAAATATTCAGCTTCAAGGCAAAAGACAAGCACTTACCTCACCTAGCAGACAAGATCACTGCATTTATCCGCCATAACCTTGATGAAGGAAATACTGCTGCCTTTGAGAATCTGCATGAAATTTCTGAAACCAGTACCTCCGGAGCCACCACAGTGATCCCTTGTATCAAACTGCACATCTCTACATTGACACAATTGTTTCAAAAATACTTTCGAAACAACAGCATGCAGTATGACTGGATTATTGATCCATTTAATACACCAGGTTTGTATTTGAGTTTTATTTACTTTATTTTTTGTTGTTTTTAATTATGACTTTTTTATTATAGTTATATAGGCTATTGTACATTTATTTATAACATACTGTTTAATATATTGCTGTCAAACTCATTCTATCTGCAGCACCTGCAGATTTCAGCTCTGCAGAAGAGGACCAATACATTCATATGACGGGTGACTCCACTTTTAGGCTGAGGTTTCCAGCTCAGACACTGAGTGAATTCTGGCTTGGACTGGAGAAAGAGTATCCACTCATTGGGCAGAGGAGTCTGGCCATTCTTCTTCCTTCTGCTACATCCTACCTTTGCGAGATCGGATTTTCAGCTGTTGCTTCACTGAAAACAAAATACAGATCTCATCTTAGAATTGAGCATGACTTGAGAGTGGCAGTATCAAGCCTTCAACCTTGTTTTGAAAACATGTGTGCTACAAAACAGGCTCATTGCAGCCACTAAAATAGTAAAAAAAACGAATATAAAGTTATATAAAATATAAAGAAAACACAACACTTACTTTCTTTGTTTATCAGAGGTAAAATGCAAACATAAATGCATTATTATTATAGTTATCATATTTGTTTGAACAAAGTGTTATTTAATGCAAAGTGATAATATATTTGTACTTTTATTAGATGTTTTACTTAGGTTCAATGTGTGGAAGATTTTAATGTTGTTATATGAAGTTATGGTTTTAAAATGTAATGTTATTTCAATAAATTTGAACAGTTAAACTTAAAGCCCAGTTTATTACAATTTTGTTGGGGACGAATTCGGACAGGTAGGGCTTACAACCCTTCCATACCTCCAAAGTGGGGAACGACAGAAAAAGTTTAAGAAGCACTGCACTATACCCACTTTTATAAGACCAATACAGCAAAATGTATCAGGAAAAACATTTTTGCTCATTGCAGCACCCCCAGTGGTCAAATTAAATAATATTTGGTACACATGCCCATGCTGTAGCCTCAAATCCATATCCTAAATTTGGTCTCAAAACATCAAATTGTTGCTGCAATATGGTCACACATCCTGATTGATGAGGCTCTGTTTTTTTTATTTGGCAGTGGTGTACAATCGGCTTTGAACATCAAAAATCTGTCTGATACCGATTCTGAGGCTTGGTATGAAGATCATTTCTGACAAAGATTGGAAAAAGACTGAACAAATTAAGGTGGTGACCTGTGGAAAATTCTTACATGTTCAATAAAATCCAATATAATGGCCACATCAATTAGGTGGACATAAATACTATAAAAATTATCTGTATATGGACATCCCATGGCATGAGGAGGTATTTTTTTTCAAAATTTTTTTCAAACCAATCATTAATTAGCCAAAATGGATTTTTGCTTATAGCAGAAACAGGTCTTGACAATCTCCAGACATAACAACCACTTGCATAAGCCCAATACCTCATAACACATTACAAAAACTACATTTTTGCTTATTGAGATATGACCTATGACTTATTTGATGGTTTTGCCATGAAAATCATTGGATGACAACAGCCAAATCATTTGCATTGACATAAAGGTTTGAACAAATTTTAGTTTCAATCATCTGGTAATGTTACCAAATTTAGTGGTGATATGGTCACTTCCCTAAAATGAGTTTGTAAAAGTATTTTTTTAAACAATTTTAATGGCAGAAAATCCAAGTCCCTGTTCACATATGTTCACGTTTGTATAATGACTGTGGGTGAAATCTATAGGCAAGCTGAGGTAAGTTAAGTTCAGTTCAGTTCAATTCATAGTACCTTTTTTCTTTTACAAACTACTCGCATACTAGTATTTCTGTGGAGGCAATTTTCTATTTAGCGGTGTGACGTCACTACCGCGCCGGGGTCCTTCGTCGTGGCAAAAAGTCCTGGCGCATTAAATACTATCAAAATGTCAGCTGTGAAACTCTCAATAAGCGCTGCAGAAATGACAGCGGATGGAAATACAAATACAGAATGATAACGTAAACGCAAAAATATGAAATTCACATATAGAAGGATATGCTACCTTATAATTTTTTTATATGTAATATTTTCCTTGTATGCTGCATATAGTGTATTTTTCAGTGTAAAAGTTGTTTCCCGAGTGCACAGAGTTGTCAAAAAGATTCCCGTCGGTAAGTGAAGCATTTACCGGACTCTTGTTAGAGATTGTATTATTAGGTGTTGTTATTCATTTGTTGTCTTTAAGTGATTAGTTTGGCGTTTTCCGTTCAGGTAGATAGAGTCAGAAGGATTCGAGAAGTAGCCTCAGTTTCATATATGATTCATAAGGCTCAATCCTTAAGAATAGCCCTAACTGAATAGTAGGGTGACCACCTAAGCCATGTTAGGGGGAACAGTATGAGCTAGGACAGGGACTGTAACCTACCGTTTCAATTGAAAAGGCCTGGATTTGACTTTAGCACTGACTTCTTGCTGTGTGCGATTGGTCAGTTTCCTATAATTAGGCATGTGTAACTAATGTTGATGTAAAACTGTTGGATGAAATTTTCAAACAAGGAAACAAACCAGTAAATGCACAAGAAGAATTTAACTAATTAGCTCATAGTGTTTCCCCCGATAGGGATTAGATAGGCGCCCTACTGAATAGATGTTTGAAAGTAGGCAACTAGGTAACCATTTTAGTGTTACATGGAATATGAGTGAAAAGTTTGATATTTACAACAGTTTCAATTTCTATACACAACTGAGTGTTTGCTTCCTTTTTTGTCTTTTAGTATTGTCGTCTTATAGATTGCCATCAGCATTGGTATGTAGTTTTGGCTGCATTTTAAATGCTGGTGTGATACTTTACATTTTGTCCTCTTTAATAGAAAGCCAGACTTTCATCGTGATACTCTAACCACCTCATGGATTTTGCTGGGAATCTGCAATTGCTATAAATTTTGTGGATAGGAATGTAGGAGCGGGGCGGCATGGTGGTGCAGTGGTTAGCACTGTTGCCTCACACCTCTGGGACCCGGGTTCGAGTCTCCTGTGTCTGGGCTTCCTGTGTGTGGAGTTTGCATGTTCTCCACGTGTCGTCGTGGGGTTTCCTCCGGGTACTCCGGTTTCCCCCCACGGTCCAAAAATTGGTGTTCCCAAATTGCCCGTAGGTGTGCTTGTGTGTGTGATTGGTGTGTGACTGTGCCCTGCGATGGGCTGGCCCCCCATCCTGGGTTATTCCCTGCCTCATGCCCGTTGCTTCCGGGATAGGCTCCGGACCCCCCGCGACCCATTAAGGATAAGCGGTTTGGATAATGGATGGATGGATGGAATGTAGGAGCATTGTGCATTAGTTGACTGAGATGGTTGTTTGTACTGGCAAATGGGGTCCCTCTTATGGCCATCTCTGTGCTTCCAGATAATGTTCGACCAGTAGGCCCAGAGTACCGAAGCAGCCTGCCCTTGCCTGGTGGAGAAGGGAAATGGAATCCATGGGAGGAGGATGAGCAGCTTGGGCTCTTGCACCTACAGAGGCGGAGAGAGGCATTTCGGCAATACCAGCAACATGTTTCCAAGAACAAGCCCCAGAGATACAGGGTGCAGATCTGGGGCAAAGCTGCCATTGGTGAGTTGTATCGGTTGTGGGATCATTCATTAATATCCTGCTTTGTTTAGCTTCTTAGCAATATCGAGTGGGTCATTGGTTATATAGTTATTGTGTTGTGTCTTATATGACATAATTTCAGTGATTCCTCTCCTGGTGTTTCATACTGAAATATACCTAGAACAGTTTTTTTTTTCTTTTCTAGAAATTAAGAAATTCAACTAATGTACGAAATTTACAATACACCATATGATATGTGGAGCTGGAGTGTGATCCAAGAATAGTATTTTTTTCTATAAAGCAGAATTTAATATGAGTAAGAAAGGAACAACTTCAATAAAATTATTGTGTTTTCGCTTTGTTTTTGAGTCACATACTGCACAGAATGGTGTTGTACATGAGTCCAGTCTTGGTTTCAAGAGCAGTCTTTATATTGCTTTTTCCATTTAATCTAGTCTTTGAAGTCTTTGAATTTAAGCCATTTCCAGTTGCTTTTGATTCGGTCTTGGACTGGAGCAACTTGGTTTAGAGCAGGGATGGGGAACCTGTTCCATGGAGGGCCGGTGTGGGTTTGGGTTTTTGGGATGGCCTCTCAATCAGTCAATAACAGAAGGACTGGAGTTGAAAACCACTACTTTATTATAGGCTGATTGAGAAGCCATCTCAAAAACCTGCACCCACACTGGCCTTCCATGGACTGGGTTCCCCAACCCTGGTTTAGACTCTAAAGTAAAGTAAATTTGTAAATTCCTTTATAACAGGATGTCAGTGTCAGTTATTTGATTTGTTAATTACAAAAGGGATTTTCTAACATGCACACACACACACACACACACACACACACACTTTTTCCTTTTGCATGAGCTCTTTGATTAGTTTACCTTGTCATTACATTATCAGTTTTACATATTTCAGGTTCCACTAGTAGAAAAAACAGCACAGTCATACTCGGACAGACCACAAATTATTTAAGGTTATTTGTTTTTTGCCAAAAATGATTAAAGATATTACTGAGGTCACAGGATTAAAGGGGGGAATTACTTTTTTGAATAGTTGCCATCCATTTCTTATAGTAGAGGATCATCCCTTTTTGAAAAATAAAAAGCTTTGTCCTTTTTGATGCATTACAGGAGGAAATTTGTCCTGTATTTTGTGATCACTGTTTGATCCATTGGGTTTTTTTTTTTCCTCCACTCAGCGAGTATTATTGCCGCCAACCCCACTCTAAGGACAGGGTGTATGCATGTGGATGACCCTAATTACTGTGTGTGTGCTAGTTATATTATTTTACCTTTCAAATAAACAGCCAGTTTTACCATGGATTACTTACTGTATTGCATACCGCTTTTTGCACATCTCCCACACTAAGTGGCTCACATGAAAATTTGATGTTTGGTATTTGATTAAATACTAATGTTTGAGATCAAAGGATTGTCATGCTTAAATAATACCGTTTTGCTTTTAAATGATGATCTTGGTCTTGTATTTGACTTCTCTTACCTCATGCTATTTTTACTTGCTTTTGTACAAATTAATAATACATTTGCTGAATAAATTAAATATAAATGTTTTAAAAAGCTCTACTAACTTTGTGCAGGGCTGTATCTTTGGGAGCACATATTAGATGGAACGCTGTCCCCCACACACCGAACAGCACAGTGGAGAGAAGGGGAGGTGGTCTCGGGAAATACAGTCTTCAGGTGAGTCCTCTCTTACTTCCCGATTCTACGTTAGTGCTGCTTGTTTTTCCCTAAGACCCTAGGATGGTGGTGACTAGGGCTCTTAGTCAATCTCTGTTTGCTATTTAATCCTTTAAACTTCTACCCTTTTCCATGCAGTATTCTCTTGATTTTGAGATGTTTTCCCAAGCATGTATTCCAGTCAGCACCCGCAGTAACAGGGATGATTTAGTGAGCTGTCAGCATTTATTCCTCCTCTTCCTAGATTGTCACCAAAATATGGATTTGTTCATTTGTGTGGTGCTACTCCCCTCTTGTGGTAATAAGCATACAGCTGTTCACTATGGACACTCAGTGCTGTGTCAATGTAATCAGTTAAAGAAGCTTCTCTAGTTTTGCAAGAGTCAGTTTCATAGTCAACCGTCAGTCAGGCTTGGGCGGTGTTGGATCTTCATGCAAATATGGAGATAAAATGCAAAAACTGAGGTGCAGATATGCTTTTTGGTATAACAACAAATCTCGATTTTTTTCTAACATTCCATTTGCCTCACCAAAATGGAGAAGTTATGTAAAAGGATTATTTGTTCCTAATTATATATGAAAAAAGACTTTATTCTGCAGTCTTTCAGAAACTCCTATGATCTCCCAGATTTATTGTGTTCCTGGTCTTTTACTCTCATTCTCTGAGATATGGAAGATGAGTTGGATAGGTGCCTTTACAGGAAAGCATCAATTAGCATTCCACTATGGCTGCTGATGGTTATGAATGCTTAATTGGAGCATTCATATGGAATTATGGAGTTTAATTATTAAGCTGATGTGGAATTCAATCATTTAACTAGTTGACGGAAGTTTTGTTTTAATGTTGAATATGGTTAAGCAGGTGTGATGTTAGAATGCATTGGGGAGTCACCACATGTAAGATACTAAGAGAAGCTTATATCTTCAGCTGCACAACGTGCCTTTGTAACATGGAGGATCTTCTGGCAGATTGAGCAATTGTCTCTAATTGAGCTCATGGCAAAGAGCAGGGGTGGTGAATGTGATTAATGGAGAGCCACTGTGGGTGTGGGTCTTTTAGATGACCTCTCAGTCGGCCCATAATAAAGTAGTGGTTCTCAACTCGAGGCTTGGGGACCCACTGTTACTGGTTCATTGAGAGGTCATCCCAAAAACTTGCACCCACAGTGGCTCTCCATGGGTCAGGTTCTCCACCCTTGGCCAAGAGGATCAAAAGCAAAACTGCAGTTGTTTCTGACTATATGTTATGGTTCCGTTTCAAGCCAAAGCGATCATGATTATCTCACCTTTCTGTCTCAGTCCTACCCTGGTCCTTTTCCAAGAGGAAAAAATTGTTTTTGCAAAGTTCAACCTACAGCTGGGTGATATGGCCTAAAAATAAAATCTCAGATTTTTTTCCACAATAAATCCGAAATCGATTAAAATTGGAAATTCCTCTCCCCTACTCAAAATCAAACTACAGATGGATGATAGGGGTAGGGCAGGGGAAAATTTTCGGATAAGATCTTTATTGTTTTGGAAACCCTTAAAAAAAATGTTTTCCATTATTTCTTATGGGAAAAATTCGATCAGAATTCTAAGTTTTAGGACTCGATCCGAAGTCCGGAACAGATTAAGTTCGAGAACCGAGGTACCACTGTGTGTGGGTCTTTATATATACACTCACCTAAAGGATTATTAGGAACACCTGTTCAATTTCTCATTAATGCAATTATCTAATCAACCAATCACATGGCAGTTGCTTCAGTGCTTTATTTATTGTTAGTTACTGTAATGCTGCGCTGCTTTATTTGGTTCATCGTCCAGTCTGTGAAGAAGGCATTCAGGTAAGAATTGCATTGTGGTATGACTCATTTCCTGGTGCGTACAATTTATATTAGGTCGGCATTCGCGGTTTGACTTCAGATATTCAGATCGAGTTCTAGGTCAAACTGGTTTGTTCGACTTTCAAGAAATTCAAGTTTTAGTGAGTTCGAGTACCAAGGTACCACTGTCCTACTAATAGTCAGATATATTGATTGCATACAGTAAAAATATCCTTAAGCTTAAGTTGTAATGAAGCTTGGACATTTGCCTCAATGAGGATTTTGTCTGCCTGTCAATGCTGGGAGCCAGCTTCAGCAAACAAAAGCTTATTTGCTATTTCTATTCCAAATCCTCAGCCTAATTAAATATGACTGGAGAATGGTAATTTTCATTTCAGATCTCCAGCTAGTTCCCTTTGATAAAGGAAGTGTGACAAACCAAAAGTAATCTGTGAGGGTATGGTATGGTTTTTTAAGAGGCATCAGGTTTCGGGTTTGAGAAGAACACATTGTCTGAGGCTTGGGGGGGGTTCTGAAGGAATGGCAAGAACACAGTGTAACAGGGATTTCAATGACTTGCGGGTTCCTCTAGCATATTTATGGACAGTCATGAGCCGCTACTAAGTCTCTAACCTGTGTACCACAACCCCAGTTTTTACACAGGCCCAGCTGTGGTCCAGGGCCACCTTCCTTTGGACACAGCCCACATAGTGCTGGTCCTCAATGGGCATGAGGAACAGAAGATCTCCTACGCCACCCAGTGGCTACAGCACGTAGGCACATTGTCGCGGGCCGGCTCTGTGTTGGGTGTGGCCGTCGTTCTGCTAGGTGACGAGCGCTGCACCAATGACTGGCTCCGCCCCTACTTGCGTAGCCATGGCGGGTTTGTGGACTGCCTCTTCCTGGTGTATGACAGCCCCTGGGTCAACGGACATGATGTCCTCCAGTGGCCTCTGGGCGTGGCCACGTGAGTGCCACACTTTTATCTGTTGCTTTTTTGACTGTTACTGGGTAGATAAATGTAAACAAAGATAAAAAAAATTCTGTTGACATTATGTATTATTAAGTAATATATCAGTCCATCCATGCGTTTAAGCTGCTTATCTCTGTACCAGCTGTCAACCTTTACTGAGTTATACTGCATGTTTGGTCACCCAGGTACAGGGATTTCCCAGTGGTCATGCCAAACAGCCAGCTGGTTAACTCCGCCAGACCATACCTCTGTAACTTCATGGGCACGGTTTACAAGAACTCCTCCCGGGAGACCATGATGAGGATCTTGAAGCAGGGCTGGGAGAAGGAATGTCTGACTGCCACGAGAGATAAGTATGAGACGCACTCGTACACCACAGCACACTGAAGTACAGTCCCTTCATTCACCAGTACTGTAGCTCAGTGATTCAGGAGTAGAAAATCATACATTTTGTCTGGTGATTTCACAAGAACTAATTTTTTTGGTGGCAAATCAGTACCGATGTTCAGAAAATGTAACAATACCAGTTCTTGCCTAGTGTCAGTAGTACCAAGCTAAATGTCACATGATTACAGGATGCAAAAGAAAAAATAAATTACATGTTACCAAAATTTCTTGCCTTTCTGTGCTGAACTGCTTATTTTAAAGTAATCTTTTAACTAGTTTGATATTAATCAGTGTTCTAATTTTCTACTAATTGTTTTTTCTTCTTTTCACTGCCTCACTATAACACAACTGTCATTTAAAGCCACTATTATGTTTAATGTTAATTTGTAAGTAGGTTTACTACTGTTTATTGATAATTGTTTATTTATAGTATGTTGATTCTTTTAGTTTTAGCCAAGACAAGTTTTTATTAAAATTATTATTTTTTTTTTGCTGTAGTACTGAGAATTGACTGATTTCAGTGGTATCTGTATCAGCAACTGATGTTGGTATTATGACATCCTGACACAACCACAGACTCTTCATTGTTATAAATATGTGATTGTACTATATGGTAAATGATATTTTATTAGTGGATAATTAATGCACTCAGGAAGATGCTCATATGTCCTTATTGCACTCTCATGGAACCACTGTGGCAGGTGGCTCCCCCTAGAGACAGCTGAGAGCCTCCAACAATACCATGACATGCTCGCACAGAGTGACCTCACGCTGTGCCCAGTGGGCCTCAACGCAGAAAGCTATCGCATCTTCGAGGCCTGCTCCCTGGGCTCGGTGCCGGTGGTAGAGGACGTGGCTGCTCCTGGGGGCTGTGTGGGAGGACCTGCTGGCCCGCTGCGCCTTCTCAAGGCACAGGGGGCACCCTTCCTCTTCCTTAGGGACTGGCGGGACCTGCCTGACCTGCTGGAGCATGAGCGAACCAGGAGTAAGGTTGAGAAGGCGGAGCGACGGCGCCACCTGCTTGAATGGTATGCAGGTTTTCGGGAGGTGATGAGGGAGCGCTTTACTGATACCCTAGAGCGAACCTTCTTTAGACATGGCTAAGAGAAGGGGTCTGCCCAGGACATTCAGTCTGGAATAAAGCTGCTTTTTGGACTGGGGTAGGGATTGTCAGGTATAACATACATGATATAATGATTAACACTACAAATTGTATGGTGGGGATCGCACAAAAACCTCCCTCATTCTGTATTTGTTGTTTCTAAGCAGATGGCTGGTGCATATTTAGTAATCCTTTTGATTGTTTCTCATGTACAAAACCAGGTCCTACGTTAGTTACTGGATAGTTTTACCAACAAATGTCAATTACTACCATCTTGGTAGCTTCCAAAAATGTATGATGTTTGGTGTAAATAAAGGATTGATGTTGTGTAAATAAAAACTGGTAAACTCTTTAAAAGCCTGATGTCATTTATTAGAGGGGAGGCGAGGCTTAGTGAAAGCAGTAACGCCCTGTGGTTGGTGAATTGCTGAAATGGTGACCATCACCTGAGGAGTGTTCTATGGATAGATGGTTCAAAAGGAAAAGTAAGAGTTCTAAAAACATGCTGTTTCACTATTAAAGAGCAATGTCTATTAAATACAGTGGTACCTTGGTTCTCAAACTTAATCCGTTCCGGACTCCGGATTGAATCCTAAGAAGTTTGACTTCTGATCACATTTTTCCCATAAGAAATAATGGAAAACCAATTAATTGGTTCCCACCCCCTCAAAATAACAACCAAATATGTTTTTTTTTTTTTTTTTTTAGAATTTAAACACAAAATGGAACAGAATAAAACAAGAGCGTTTTTTCTTAATAGCTTCCAAAACGCTAAAGATCTTATCCAACATTACCCCTGCCCTGCCCCGATCATCCGCTCCTTCTGTGTGCCACGCCCCCTTGTTAACCTTGTGTGGGATCCCCATGTGATCAGCTGTTTCTGGTTGTTGTCATTAATCTTCTGTATATTAAGTCTGTGTTTCAGTTTGTTTTCCCAGTCCGGTCATTGTGTGCATTCCACTTGTTTACAATGCTGGCTTAAAGCAATACATTATGATCCTGATGCAATGCATTGCGGTTAGATGCATTGTGACCTCTCACCCGGCTGAACAAACTGGAACCGCCTCTGTGAAGACACATTTTTGCCTTATTGGCATGACGTTCGTATCCCAGATAGTTCCGATACGTAATGTGCTATTTCTCCCAAATATCACGTCAAGCAGTGGGAACTGGTTTTCAGTTAATTTACCTGGTAAAATAAAGTTTAAATAAATGACATAAATGCTCTAATAGTACACGTAAGTTAGTGCTTTATTTATTGTTAGTTACTGTAATGTTGCGCTGTTTTATTTGGTTCATCGTCCAGTCTGTGAAGAAGGCATTCAGGTAAGAATTGCATTGTGGTATGACTCATTTCTTGGCGCATACAATTTATATTAGGTCAGCGTCACGGTTTGACTTCTGATATTCATATCGAGTTCTAGGTCAAACTGGTTTGTTCGACTTTCAAGAAATTTGAGTTTTAGTGAGTTCGAGAACCAAGGTACCACTGTATCTGATATTGTCCATCTTTGTTCCAACAAATTATCTAGTAGAGTTGTGACCCTCATCTCCGTGATCAGGGGTTCAAATCTCACCCTTGGCCTTTTTTGAGAGATTCTTTGGCAGCTATCAATGGCCGTCCTCTGTGTTGTGTCTGACAACAAAGAGACATGGGTTGAGGGTTTCTGGTTTTATTTGCTCCTTATAAAGCACAGGATACAAAGATGTCATACATTGACTGAATCTATACAATATCCATCATATACAAGTACTCATACAACAAAACATGTATCGCATTGATATACAATATTGGATTCTATTCATATTCTGTGTATAGATTTTTCTATATATATAATCTAATATACAATCATGTTATACTTATTTTTCATAAGATATGGCGTACGGTATAACGTGTTATTGAATTATGCAATACAATTGATCATTGCCTCATAAACAGGAATAACAAGACTATGAGACTTTCAGTATCATGATCAGAGGTTACTAAATGGAGGCCATGCTTTGTATCGTAACAGACTGTAGAGGTCAGACACGCTAATTTTTAAACCAATTG
>JABFDZ020000066.1:29489415-29501301 GCA_019775955.2 Pollimyrus isidori
CATCCTTCACATCACATACTGTAAAGACTCTCGCTTTGGTCAGATCGGGAAGAACATCATCTATGGTGGGCAAGGGAAAATGTTGATGTCTCAGAGCTTTGTTTAGTGGTCTTGGGTCAATACAAATTCTGAGTTCTCCAGATGGTTTCTTCACCACCACCATGCTGCTAATCCAATCCGTGCTCTTTTCCACCTGAGCTATAATGCCTCTCTCTACAAGGCTTCCCAGCTCATCTTTTAGATGTTTCATTAGTGCCACAGGAACTCTTCACTTTGGAAGCCTCACCGATTTCACTGAAGGATCCACCTCTAGGTTATAATCTCCTTCCAGGCATCCATCTCCTTCAAATACATCTGCATACTCCCTATGCATGTCGCTTTTGTTCCATGGTTCCCTTTTTCTGCGTAGACCTTTCTGTGGTAAAAATATCATCAATTGCCATGATATTTTCATGCTGTATTCTTACCAGATCCATTGCCTGCACTGCCTTGTTTCCCAGCAGGGGCACTGACAAGGTTCCCTCCACTACAATAAACTCCAGCTGGTACAGTTTTCTGTTTCTCGGGTTTCTCATTTTTATTCTGCATTTTCCTAATGGTTTAAGGGTACTCTTATTATACACGACCAGAATCTGTTCAGTCTTTTTCATCACTGTGTCAGGGTTTAACTGCTGAATGGGGATTACGTTGTAACTGGCTCCGCAGTCAAATTGGAATTTTACTGGTCTTTCTGCTATCAATATGGTTGCAAACAGTTGTTTTTCCTGTTTGTCCTCCCTCATTTGCGAACTAAGGCTTAGGATTTCCTGAAACGGTTCCTCTTCTATTTCTGCTACACTGTGTATTCCTTTTCCCTTAATCTCTTTTGTTTTGCATGTGGCAGCAAAATGGTTCAGCTTGCCACATTCTCTGCATTGCTTTCCGTAAGCTAGGCAACTCAGTTTTTTCCACTCATGCCGTTTTCCATAGAATTTACACTTAGATGTAGGAGTTTGTTTGGCACCCTGACCTTGCTTTATTCTCTGTACTGTGCGCACTTCTTCAGCTTTCTGTCCCTCGATGGTCATCACATTCTCCTTTGACAGTTCTGATGCTCTACAAATCCTTACGCATTTTTCAAGCGTCAGGTCTGACTCTCTTAATAGATGTTCTCTCACATGTGAGTTCAGTATGCCGCATAGAATTCGATCTCTAATCAGGGAATCTGTAGCCGATCCAAAATTGCACATGTCTGCCAGCACTTTCAAATCAGTAATATACTTGTCAATCATTTCGCCTGAGTTCTGATTTCTGGAGAAGAATTTGTAACTTTTTATTGTTTCATTTTGTGCCGGATTGCAGTGGTTTCTGAACGCAGTTAACAGCCATTCCAACGTCAGTTCACTGTCAGCCGGGCAGGCAGCGCCAAGTGTCTTACTCAGTTCCCTCCCGGTTTCTCCGATTAGATATTGGAAAACTTTTACCTTCGTCTTGTCATCCGCATCTGTTAGCAATAAATCAATGTACAGGGAAAACTCTTCTTCCCTTGCTTTCCAAGCTTTTGGTATGTTCGGTGCATTCCAGTCAAAATTCGCTGGAGGCTTCAATCCGAAAGCACCCTCCATGATCAGCACTTGTCTCTCTTAATTGCTTTTTTTTCTGTAGCAGTTTACCTCAGTCTTTTACTTTTCTTATTGGTAATTTACCGCTGCCACCATGTTTTATGCTTAGTTCACTGTTAATCAGCTATCCCTCATAAACAAGAAATCTCAGAAACGTATGTTTGCTGTGCTTTCCTTTACTTCACGTGTTCGCGCATCTCTATGATGTCACACGCTCAAATTACAATTTAACCATATATGGTCTGTCACATTCTCACATCCTGCTGACCATATATAACATATTGTAACTGGTATATTTTGGTTCTGCCGCTGGGTTATGTGAGCAAGCATCTTCCTGTGACCCAATTGGTTGTCTCTCAGATGCCCCCACAGTGGTCATCATCCCGTCCTCAGGGGCTGGTGTATGGGGTGGGGTGCTCACCTCCTCTGGTAACCATGGAGATTTGGCTGACAGCCAGGATATGCCCTCACCAAGGCTGCTGGCAGACCGATACATCCACTGTTCATCACTGCATAGCATACCCACAATGCTCACCAAGGGCAGGGGCGGGAGTGGGTGGAGGGTCCCAGATCGATTGCACAGGCATTAGAGAACTTGGGATTCAGCAGGGGCGCTACTCTGAGCTTGAAAGCCTACTGCTAACATACTGTTGGGAGTGCCGGTCCTTTAAGCAGCTGGTGTGGTTTCTGTGTGGATATCAGCCACCATGAGGTCCCCTTCAGTTTCTGCTTTTAGCCTCCTAGAGTGCGGGCTGAACCCAGGGCTGGGTGATCGCAAGGCCACGTTCAGTTTGTACTGCCTCCTGGAGGGTGGGCAGACCCAGGTCTGTTAGCCTGTACTGTTAGTCTCCTGTAGTGTGGGTCTGTCCTGGGTATTTTTGGCTGTACGATTAACCCATACTGTTAGTCTGTACTCTTAACCTGTCAAACATGCAAGCTGCCTTTAAGTCTTCTTCACGTCAGTGTCACATCATGCACATGAATGCTGCTGAGTAAATTCTAAGACCGTTACATGAATCAAAAACAATACTGTTGACCAAATATGTTAACACACAGGGAACTGTCGTCTGGTTTTCAATGGTTCACATGCATTCAGTATACAGATACACATCCCTGCACGGGTTTACAACATTAAAGTACAAGTGCACAAATCTATTTTAGGCAACCACAGAATTGTTACAATAATCACTCCATAAATAATAGGACCTTTCTGCAAATAATCTGTCAAAGAAATAGGTCGGTAATTCACTTGCAGCTCAGCAGCAGAATCAGAATTTTTTTTTGCATCGGGAATGTAATGCTTTTATTGGGCGTCACGTGTTTGCTGTTTGGGGGTGGCCTTGGGCCACTTATGTTTTGGTAAGCATGAGCACATGAGGAGCATGGCACTTCTGATTCGTGGGAATGACTGTCACACCACGAGGACGGCATTAATTTGTAAAACTATTCTTACGACAATTTTAAGCCCGGGGTCAGACGTGCTGTATAATGCATATCCTAAATCATAGCTTTTGTGCTTTGATAATCGTGTTGTTTCAAATCACGATTTCGTTTTGAAATTAATTAATTATTCTGTCCTACTGTAACTGCTGAATTTGTACTCTTACACTACACTAGTGCGTCTGGGAATTTGTGCCCATTCATCCAGAAGAGCATTTGTGAGGTCAGGCATTGGCTCAAATTCTCCATTCTCGTTCATCCCAGGTCTTCAGTTGGGTTTAGGTCAGGACTCTGTGTGGGCCAGTCAAGTTCTTATACACCAAACTTTCCTAACTATGTCTTTATGGACTTTGCTTTGTGCACTGGCGCATAGTCATGGTGAAACAGAAATGGACCTTCCCTAAACCGTTCCCTCAAAGTTCAAAGTGAATGTCCAAAATGTCTTTATATGTTGAATCATAAAAGTTCCCTTCACTGGAATTAAGTGGCCTAGACCAAGCCCTGAACAACAACCCCATACCATTATTCCTTCTCCACCAAACTTTACAGCTGGCACAATACAGTTAACGATTACAGTTAATGTTAGTTATTATAACATTCTCCTTGCGTCTTGGATACTTGTCCATCCAAATGCCAGACCAAGAAGAGTGATTTGTGACTCTACAGAACATGTTTCCACTGTTCCAGTGTCAAGCGATGGCCATTGTGCTTGGTAATATAAGGCTTGCATGTACCTGCTCGCCAATAAAAGCCCATGAAGCTCCCAGCACATAGTTTTTGTACTGGGGTTAATGCTAGAGGAAGTTTGGAACTCTGTAATTACTGAGTCAACAGAACAGCACTCTGCCACCCATAGTCTGTTACTTTACGTTATCTGCCATTTCCTGGCTGAGTTACTCTTGTTTCTAAGTGTTCCACTTTGCAATAATACTACATAAAGTTGACGTGGAATATCTAACAGGGAAAAAATTGCCAAGGTGGCATTCTATGACCGTACCCAGTGCTTGAATTCATTTAAGTCTTCAGAATGATTCATGCTTTCACAAATGGTTGTAAACCTGACTACAAGGGTAGGTGCTTTATTTTATTTACCTATGGCAATAAGTCTGAATGAAACACCTGAATTCCATGATGAGGACTCCTCAATTGTGTCCTTGTCCTCCAGAGTGGTGTGAGAATCAGCTGGTCTGGAAAGTGCACCTGGATACTGTGGAGATGCTTTTAGGGATGGGTTGTGGGAGCTCTCATTAACAATCCATCTCTTGAGCTGCTGGAGGTCCCACCTTTCCACAATCCTCACTGGTAGGATGTGTCAGTCCCTGACAAAAAAACCTCCCTGTCCCTTGTCTCCAAAACCCATTTTAGCTTCATTCTGGGTACTTCTGCAGACAGATCCCAACAGTCTGCGTCATTTAGGCATGGCTGTACATCTCTCCTGGTCCAGCTTGCGATTTGTTGCAGGCTCTGGTCATCACATCACACTATGTGTGACAGTCAGTTCCCTAAGTGAGTCCCCTTGTACGTTCTGTATCTCCATGGCAGTATGGGGCCCGTTCCAAGCGTCTTCAAGCTCTTAGTCCAGATGTGTGCCTGGCCCATGTGGTTACAAAACCCCCAAGTGAAATAACCACTCATTATTGAATTATGGAGGATGAAGTCCTGCTCAGCCCTTACAGTTTTGGGTGCTTCTGGAGCCAGGTGGAAGGGATGACTAATCCAGTTGTCCAAGGCACGCGGAGATGACTCACCCACGACTCACTGGTGGACCCTGGGTCCTTGTTTGGCCTGACGGTAGGGCTGAGTATAGATGGAACTTGCTGACCAGCGAGGAAAGACCGTGGGGGCTGTGGGAGCTTCAGCATGGAGCTTGAGTCAGATTTGACTCCCTCATGTTCCACATTCACAAGACCTTCCTTATCACTACTATGTTCATTTTCTGGGAATCAAAATGGTATCACTGAGCTGGAGGAAACATTTTTTGGCAAAACCGTTACATTCGCAGTAGAGGGAAATATACCCATTATCCTCACTTTATTCTGAGCACCATCAATCTGCCTTAGCACTTAATTAAATTGATTGCCGTACTTTATCTGCAGTGGCATGTTTTTTTTCTGCTGAGCTCCTGGTATTGCTAAGAGAGCTAAAAACACAGGAGGTGGACCCAGACAACCACGTTTGATGTTCTGGTGTAGCAAAATGCAAAATCCACAGGACTTCAGGATCAAATGAAGATTTTTTTTTTACTGCATCCATTAACCTATTTTAAGCTGTTAAATTAGGTAGCCCTACTGTACCATGTTGGCGGCGTTCGGTATTTAAACCCCCAAAAAGTTTCTTTTTTTTTGGAATGTATCTTGTTTTCGGTTTGAATAGTGTGGTTCCTTCTCTCAAAATGTCAGCATTTCTCCAAGTACAATAATTATTCATGGTCCACCCTCCCCACTGAAACACATGATAAACCTTTGCTTCTCAACTACGTTGGTTGACTGTTCTGTTATCTGCTCAAAGCTCTCAAGCCTCCTTTGGTGTTCAGGTTTCAGGAGGAGAGCTGTAGGAGCTTTTTTGCTCACCTTGATGGTTCTGTGAGCCTTTTTCTCTGGCTTTGTGAGTATTGCAAGCAGACTGGCTTGCCATAGGAGCTTCAGAAGCACATAGGGGAGAGACATCTAGTATCAGGGTTAGCCTGGGAAGAGGGAAGCAGGCAGAGCTCACACCCTGGGACAGTCTGTAAGCAGAGTGCTGTATAGCACATGGGACTACCTGCAAGCAAAGTGCTGTAATGTATCACCCTCTTCCATAAACAGCCCATGGGACAGCCTCCAAACAGTTCTGTGATGCTCCACCCATTCTCTGTAACAGACCATGGGACAAACTGCAAGCATTGAGCTGCAAGGCCTCGCCTGACATGGCCCCTGGCACAGTCAGTAAGCAAAGAATTGCAAGGTCCCCTGCACTCCCTGGAACAGCCCAGTAGACAGCCTGCAAGCATAACTGAACCCCCACTCCCTAGGATGGCTCGCCGGCGGAGTGCTGTGAGGTCTCTCTCACTCCTTATAGCCCCCTCCTTATAACCAGTGCTTCTAGCTTGGAGAGCTCTTCTGTAAGAAACAACACCCCTGAAATGTAAAGTTTATTAATACAGGCTAGATAATGAACTGAATTCAGAAATTGGATAGAGCAGTGCTGAACACCTGTCGGTCTGCGTTCATATTTATGTCTGCTCTTATACTAGCTTTTTACCTTAATGACTTTTTTAGCACTATTTTTTTCAGTACTCTTGAAATTTACAAGAAGTGCCTTCGAAAATTGCCAGGAAATGTTTATTTTAATGCAAAGCAGATGAAATTGTATTAATGAAGTAGATAATTAAATACTAATTGCAGGAGCTAAGCTGTGGGAATTTAAAACCAGGAGACGTGGTGTTCAGAATCACACTTGATCACGTTTTTGTACAGAAGTTCACGTAGCCTCACCAAAGGCTTGATGTCCAACTTTTGTGAAACACTTTTGTGCCAGTTTGTCACGTTCCCAGGTATGAAGTCACATTTTCTTGGATTTGCACAAGCATGAATGGGCACATGTTGGCTTTGAGTAACCGAGCTGCTTCATCTGTTTCTGCTCCCCTGGCTTTATGCTGTTTTAGGACAAGGGCACTGACATCAGCATGCTTCCCTATATACATTGCTTATCTACCTAAACAGAAAGGGCTGTGATCGGTGCCCACCTGGCCAGGTACTGGAGGCGCTCCGTGCACGCTGAGCCATGACGCGTAGGGTGTTAATGGCCACCTGGCTGGAGAGCACTCATGGGATCCCCCTTGCCTGCCCCTCTATCTACCGCCTCACCTACCATCTGCTCATACCCCCACCATGCCTCACACACATTAACAGAGCCATCTGGGCTGTCAGCTCCTTTAATTAATCAAGAGCTGAAGTGCTCTGGGAAGGTGAGGTTGGGTTGGTTGTGGGGGTGCACTGGGTGAGTGATCAGTTTAGTCATTGGGAGGAACTTTCGGTGGGTTGGATCAGGTGAATCACCTCAGGGGTTTTTCTGTGTTAGTGTGATGAAATTGGTCACTTTGTGGGGGTGGGCGCACTCTGGGTGAGGGTGATTGGGTTGGTCCATAGGGGGTGCTCTGGATGAATGGGGTTGGGTTACCCACAGGATTAAGCAAGCACTTCCTCCACTGGAACTTGAACTGTACAGTCATGGCCAAATGTTTTGAGAATGACACAAGTATTGGTTTTCACAATGGTGAGAGGACAGGGCGCACAGGACACACTGGAGAGACTATGGGTGTTTTTCCACCGCACCAGGTACCATACTTTTGCTACTTCCATAAAGTGCTGAAAGTATGGTACTTCTTTCGTGTCAGTTTTTCACTGGCGTAAAAAATGGTACTGGCGCCAGATGACATCATAAGTGACCGCCCCTGACTGACATCATCACAATGCGCAGCTTAAATCATACCTTAAAAAAAACAGTTCAAAATTGAAACCAACAGTTTAGGCTGGAAAATGCAGTTTATTGTTATGTCATGTTATGTTAGCTTCTATCACAGTATAAGATTCAGTAATATCCAAATTGCATGAATGTTGCCATCAATTACGTTTGCGTTAACGTATGGTTAACAAAGGAAGAACAATGATTTCAAGCACCACCCTCCTTTTAAAGCATCCAGTGTAGTGCTGGGCGATAATACGATCTCAATTATTTATCGATAAAAATGAGGATATCAAAATGATACACACAGACTGTAAAACTCGATCAACAAAGTTTGCTCTGTTTTAGAGAATGCGCTGAGACAGATAACTCGATGGCTCATTGAGCAGGGCTTTCCTGAACACCAGCACAATAGCCAATCACCGACAATGGTGTATTTTCGCCCATTGTCCCTTAAAGAAGCAATGTAAGCGTTCGACTTTGGCTTAGGTCTGTCTGCAGCTGACACGACGTGGATCGCGATCTGCCTGTGGCTACAGGGGTGGAGTATAAACTGACTGTGCACCTGATAACAGAACAGTGCAATTTCTACTCCTCGTAGTCTGCAAGACCTGACTGCAATGGCACCACTGCCAGAATGGTGTAGATAAATCTATAGAAATATCATCTGCAATATCATCACATTACTTCTTTTACAATAACCAACTCCGGATACAAACTGTTAGCAGTGAATAAAGCTATTGTGTATAGTGGCTCTGTGTAAAAAGATAGCTGTCAGGAAAAAGATCAAATGCATGTATTGCAAGGATTCAAAGTTTTTATTGTCATGTAGAGAGTACAATGCAATTCTTACTTGAATGCCTTCTTCACTGACTGGACGATTAAACAAGTAAAGCAGCACAACATTACAGTAACTAACAATAAATAAACTAACGTGTACTGTTAGAGCATTTATGTAATTTATGTAAACATTATTTTACCAGGTAAATTAACTGAAAACCAGTCTTCACTGCTTTACGTGATATTCGGGAGAAATAGCAGATTACGCATCAGAACTGCCTGGGATACAAGTATCACGCGTGCAACTAAAATCCTCAGCCAATAAGGGCAAAGTTGAGTCGTGATGGAGGCGGTTCATGTTGTGCTGCACGGTCTGTCTCAAGTCATCGTGTTTTTTTGTTTGTTTTAGATACTTTTCTACCTCAGAATTTTAAAAAGTTTGTAAGAGACCACAAATAGAGGAAGATACTTGTTGCAGCCAGTTCTGTCCTGCTTTATTTTATTTGCAATATTATACAGTTTTGCACATTTACATTATTATATGATTTTGTTCATTTGAGCTGTGTTTCTTTGAATACTTGAAAATAAATATCCTTTTATAACTTAAGAGAATTTTGTAAACAGTAAAATTTGTTGGAAAATAAATATTTGTTATTGTTATTGGATTATTTTTATCGTTATTTTGATTATTACATTACATGAAACAGCGTTGTGAAACTATAATATTGATAATTATCGATATCTGTCAATACAGGAAAAAATATTATGATCATTTTTTTTTTGCCATATGACCCAACTTTAATCCATTGTGCCATTCTAACTCAATTAGCATGAAAGAGTAATCTTCAGCCTTGTGTTTATCAACACTCTTACCTGTGTTAATTGTAGAATCACTGAAATTATGTCAGCACGTCCCTTTGTGGCAGGGCTGAAATGCAGTGGAAATGTTTTTCGTGGGATTAAGTTCATTTTCATGGCAAAGAGGGACTTTGCAGTTAATTGCAATTCATGTGATCACTCTTCATAACAGAGTATGTGAAAATTGCCGTCATAAAAACTGAGGCAGCAGACTTTGTGAAAATCAATATTTGTGTCATTCTTAAAACATTTGGCTATGGCTGTAGGTGTGAGTACAGTTCTCTCTGACAACAGACTAACAACTGGTGGGGACTTGAGACAGTCTGCATTTACCATGGTAAGCATCAGTTGTAGTTACTGCCTGGTATTGGGGGTCCCCTGAAGTTTATCAAACTGAACTACTACCGCCTTATCTTGCTACAGATTACTGTCATTTCTGGTAGCAGAATGCAGCTCCCCTTCTTACTGATCGGTCTGAACAACAAGACATTTGCTTCTGACAGTTGGTTTGTTGTGAAGCAGAATTTTGGTATCCTTGTGCGCCTGGCTGTGTCTTTCCCTTGGTGTCATAGTTAATATGCTTGATAGTCTATCCCTCATTCTAAGGTCTCACTCATTATTTCCACTCTGTGAGACGCCTCCCTGAGTCTAAACAGACTGACCAATGTAATAAATGTTTAATAATGACATGAGGTGGCCTGGCAGTGCTCTGTCTATCCTCTTCAAATGTATGATCCAACCAATACCAGCAGATTGCGGACAACTCGTGTTTGGGTTCATGTTTGGGCTTGCTGAGTGCAGAGGAGCTGTGATTCCACGCTCTGCTCGCTTGAGTTTTGGATCAACTGCCATATTGTATATCTTTCACTATCCTGGGACCTCCATAGATCACAGCCCAAGAGGGAAACAAGATCCCTATGAATGTACAGGAATAATATGCAGAGTTTTATTGGTGTGGTGAAGCTGTGCAATTCATTTGGACTGCAAGGTCTCCCGGAGATCTCCCTCATGGCCAGAACATGCCTTTTGCTGTTAGGTTTAGCTGCATGTTAGCAGCTACCATGCTTATTCTCAGAGAAAGTCGGCACTTTAACTTAAAATGATGTTGATGATACCTGGATAGGATACCAGTGTTTGAGCTGAAGCCCTGCGTTTTGCAGATTAGTTTCTGGCGTAGGGAATCTTCCTGTTTGTGGTTTCCTGGGAATGTCAGAGTAAGACAAAGGACAATGACTGGTTATGCCAATGTCACAATCTCAGGATTAATGTTTACAGGAGTCATTTATTAGAGAATGGGGTCTGGACTCTGCTTATTGCTCTCTGGGAAAATTCCCTCGATGACAGTCATCCTGTTCTGCCAGTTTCCGGGTAGTAAAAAAAAATTCTGAGACAAAGCAGTGAGACTCAGTGGTGTCACTTGCACTGTTTCTCCTGTCAACAAAGTGGCAGGACTGTGGAAACTCTCTGCAGACACTCAAAGTGTGTCTTGAGCTGAAGATGACAGAGATGGTGGGGCCCTCTTTCAGTCTGCCCACTGCGCCAGCAGAGGAGGTGTTTCTACCACAAGGTCATGAGCCGTGCTCCAATACCATTGCTGAGCTTGGAAGTTTTCAGGTATCTTCATTACATTTACGGCCCCGGGACTGCTGCTATCACTTCAGATCAGAGTTTTGGCAGCATAAATACAGAGTGTTACAGAGGCATGAAACCTGAAGCCAGAAACTGGGGGGTGCCGTGTCCCTCTCGCTTGGCTTTGATGTCCTTGCTCATCAGAAGAAAAGTCTCCTTTGTTCGGGGGGGGGGTCCAGTTCCAATAATGGAGTTACTGGCAGATAGACTCCTTCTGTGCCTACGATAGATCAAATCATGCTCGCCGGTGCTGGTGCTGGGGAGGGGGTGCTGTCTGCAATGGTCACTGGACGGATGGCCCAGTGGCAAACGTATTACATCTTCTCAATGAGGTGTATCACTCTGTGATGGCCAGATTTACAGCTCTGTGACTTGATTGTCTGGGGACTGTATTACCTGGGGTATAACAATGAAGGAGGCAGCCTGGCCACTGTGTTGCAGGCAGAGCATTTTTTTGGTCTCCAGTAAATTAACAGAATGTGCAAAGTCCTGGAAATTTGTCCACAGACAATGTTAAAGAGTTTAGTAATATGGTCAAAGGCATCCCCCCATTTAATGTTCAATTCCATATGCGCTTTCAATTGTGGATGAAGGGATGTGATGTAAATAGTGGTACCTCAGCTCCCGAACTCATTACAACTCAAATTTCTTAAAAGTCGAACCAACCAGTTCGAAAAAGATTACCTAAGACTATCTGAATCTCAGAAGTCAAACTGTGAACGCCGACCTCAACTTGTACACACGGGGAAATGAGTCATGCGGCACGTCTCTCAAAGCAACCATAGGGTAAGGCTTCAGTTTCAGCCTAGGACTAATGACGACAACCAGAAACAACTGATCGCATGGGGGTTAACGAGGGGGCGTGGCACACGGAAGGAGCAGATGATCGGGGCAGGACATGTTGTTTGGATACATTTCTTTTCTTACTTTACAAATTACTGTATTACGGAGCCCCTGAAGGCCCCTAGAGTGATTTTTTTTTATCTTGTGCGCACAAGTTTCATAATTTGTGCGTACAAGATAGTTACAGTCTATATCAGGGGCCACCAACATGGTGGCCGCGGGCACCAGGGTGCCCCCAAGGACCACATGAGTTGCCCACGGACCTGTTCTGAAAATCACACAACTCACCAGT
>JABFDZ020000066.1:29506594-29518175 GCA_019775955.2 Pollimyrus isidori
GCGTCGGGTCCTGATCACACTGTCGGGGCTTATTTCGCGATAACTACCGGCTGCCTGTACATTATCCCTTACATATTGAGCCGCAACAGGTCTCGCAACTACGGGAAGCAGCCGCTGACTCCATTTTCTCTCCCGTAGAAGAAGTAATGCGCGGTGCATGCTGGGATATATGACTGTACAAAGCGTGCATTTCCGTTTCCGTTTGTGACGAGACTGAGCTGGGCATGTTGGATGCCGTATTTGCCGAACTGTTCAATTCGGACACTGAAGAAGAAGAATATGAGGGATATGTTGATGAGGAATGAACAAATAAAGTGAAATTTATGTGTTTCTTTTGTGTGTTTACAGCTGAACAAGGTTGGTCATATTGTGAATATGGACAGTAACGTTTGAACAACGTTGAGTTATTATTATATTGTGATTGCATTAAAGTTTGATTTACCGTAACGGTATCAGACTCTGTTTCTTTTACGTGTTTACTGAATCGAGGAAAAGTTCCCCTCCACTCCATGATAAAAATGTTGCACTAACTGTTATACCCTGCTGTTGTTAAAAGATAAACTCGCGAAAATACTACGTCACTGACATTACCTCGGGAAAAATAATAAAACAGCTGTTTATTCATTTTTGGAGTGAACGGAGTTGTCCGACTGCTGGTTTGTATTCTATTAATAAAGTTTGACTGACTTATTTTGACTGTTAGTTTGACTGTTTTGTTGACATTCCCTTTAGCGCACCTCTGTCTAGTGTATGCATAACACAACCCCAGTCACTACTGTAGCTTCTATTCTATACGCCTTATTCTGCGGTGCACCTTATATATGGAAAAAAAGTTTTAAAACAGGCAATTAATTGAAGGCGCGCCTTATAGTGCGGAAAATACGGTAGTCAAAATGGCAATGGATTATATTAAGCTGACGTCAATGTCCAATGTACACATAAATGAAAACGAGGCGGCGGCCATTTTACCAGGATGCGAGTGACTGTCACTACCGAAAATGCGTCCACGAAACCACATTTTCTGGCACTTCTTTATTGCGCATGCATGATGTACATTTCCACAGGCCCAACACTGCGCATGTATTCACATTTTCTGGCAGACCGTGATTGTGTGATTCAGGGCGTGGACTTCATGTATCATCATTCATTGGTCATGTATTGTGAGATGGGTCATTGATGTTTATATTATATTTATATTAGTTATTGTACCATATTACTTTGCCAATTGTAATATTTGCATCTGCTTTTAGTGCCTGACAGTAATCTTACATAATGTTTTTCCCAGTGGTATTGCTGCAAAACCGGCAGACCTTAGACGTCAGCATGGCATTCCAGCGAACACCATTTGAGAATGCTAAAAGAAGGCTGACGTGATAAAGCAAAAGTTTGAGAAGTCTTTTATTTGTTCCAGAAAGGAAAAAAACTTAGAGCGGCTGTGCACAAAGATGTCGACGATGCAGTGTTTCAATGATTCATGAATACATTCGCGACAAACATGCCCGTCAATGGTCCCTTGCTGATGGAGAAGGCGGACATCCTTGCTGCAAAGCTAGGACACCCTGACTTTAAAGCAAGTCAGGGGTGGCTTGATCGTTTCAAAAAGAGGCACAACATTGTTTTCAAAGCAATTTGTGGAGAGAGCGCTGCGGTTCAACAGAAGCAGGTGGATTCATGGCTTAAGACTCAAATGTGCACACTTTTGGATACCTATGAGGCTCAGAACATTTTTAATGCAGATGAAACTGGAGTGTTTTGGAAATGTCTTCCAGACAAAACTATGGAATTTCGTGGGGAGGCTTGTCATGGTGGAAAAAAGTCGAAGGATCGGTGCTAGTTGCCACTAACATGGATGGAAGCCAAAAACTTCTGCTCTACTTTATAGGAAAGTCCAAGACTCCCAGATGCTTTAAGCAGACCAAAGTTCTCCCATGCAATTACAATGGCCAGTCAAGACCCTGTATCACAAGAGATCTATTCAGTACATGGGAAAATGTTGATGTGCCAATACCTGCTCCATGATGAAAAGAAGGTGCAGTACACCCCTTCACTTGTAGATGCAATGAACTTCCTGAGATCAGCCTGGAATAATGTGAAGAAGGAAAAAATCACAAACTGCTGGATGCACTGCATCATACAGGATTTCCGATGATGAGTTTCAGGCACAGTTCCGGCCCTGGTCACTGTGCAGCTCCTCTGGAACTCCGAAACGGGAAAACATCTTGTCTACTAGAACAGCAGCCATAGTCACTGTGCTCTGATCAGGCACTGCATATGCCTCTGGCCACTTGGTAAAATAATCCATGGCTACCAACACGGCATCACTGGAAATGGACCCAACATGTCCACAGCGACCCGCTCCATCGGATCTCCCACCTGATAATCTTGCAATGGTGCTCTGGAACATACCAACCTGTATTTACAGATATCCACTGGAGGTCCGGATAACCCAGTACGGGTGCAGAGATTAACATGGTTTGCAGTGAAACAAACTCGTGCTCGCAGTAACTGTCCCAGGAAAAATCGCCCGTTCTGTGTGAGCCGGTGTAACGAGCTCATGATAGTGGTCTGCCGGAGAAGCGCTTGTCTATCAGCAAGCAACGTGGACGCAGCTGAACAGGTTGTGCATCCCCAGTGTCTATGTGGTGCTGCACCAGGTTTGTATGTGTGCAGTCTCTCATCAGCTGCAAAAATGTCCATAAAACAGTCAGTCAGTCAGTTGGTACAGTTTCTGTTTCTGTCTGCTGCTTAAACCTGCACAGCTCCACTCAAACAGCTGGTCCACCGCCTGCTGATTCGGTGACGAAACGGGGCGCCTTACTTTCCCATATGGGGCCCAGACTGTTTGCATGTCCGCGTGGTCAGTGGAGCCCCAGAAACGCTCTGTGCTGCTCTGAGCAGCGGCAGCTGCTTGGGCTGATCCCCGAACCTTATGCCTGCCCTGACAATATCCACATTGGGCCGATCCCCAAACCATACGCCCGCCCCGACAATGTCCACAACCACCCCCAAACACTGCAACAAATTCAGCCCCACCATGCAGCTGTCTTGTATTCACGAGAAACGGGTGTTTGAGCACAATAATGTCTATGGTTATGAGCACTGTTTTCCTGCCTGACATGGCCACCCTTTGTCCCGTGACTGTAGTAATCCTCCACTCGGAAGTCTCTTGGTCTGAGACACTCACAGAGTCCGCATCAAGCAGTAATTCTTCACGGATAAGCGAAATCGTGGACCCGGTATTTACCAATGCACAGCACAACGTTCAGTGTACAGTCCACGTATAACCCATTCTGTCCGAAACACGTACTTAACCCAACATTTGGGGAAGAAAGCACTGAGGTGGGCGGGTTCCCCTCCTCGTCGCCCCACCTCAGTTTAACTACTGCTTGGTTACAAAGCCCACTGGTGTAGGAGCTGGGCAGTAGTGTGCAATGTGCCCTAGCTCGCCACAGCGAAAACCATGGCGCTCTGTCCAGATGCACCGCTTGATGCTCCCCTCTGTCTTGGCGACTCTGATACTCAATACAGCCACTCACCTTGTAGGCTCACCTCTTTGCTCACCTTGTAGGCTGCCTGCCGGACTTGCTCTGCCGCAACAGCAGAGTGACGCTTCCTCACCAGAATGTGCTCTTTTTTCTCCACAGCTTCAGCTAATGTGCTGGGTACAGCTGTAACCCGCGCAGAAAAGCCTGGAGCATCAGTTCCTCCTGGATTGCCATCAGGAAATCAGGATAACCAGGATGCTGATAAAGATCAGCAGCAAAGGCTCCCAGCTTTTCCCCATCGTGGCATTGTTGGCTGACGATGGCACATGCATCCTCTGGCTGGTCACGCTGGGCAAATTGGACCTGTAGAGCGTTCTCTATTTCCACCCACTCACTTTGCTTATGAGGCAAGAGATCATACAAGGTCTTTAATACCCTCCCTCCAAACATAAGGCGTTTCGAACCGCTGTCTCCACTGAGGTTCAGTCGTTGAATGCCGTAGACAGCCGTACCTGAGTGAGGAAAGAGTCCGGCAGCTTATCCCCTCTGTGCGTTGGTAGTTTTATTGGTGCGCCGTCGGCTTGCCATTCGGCAAGGAGGGCTTCCTGCCAACTTCCCAGCACCGCTGAGCTACCATCGTCCTTCGCTTTGGCGATCGGAAGACGCTCTTTAGCTTCGCCGTCGGCCTCGGGGTGCTAGAGCCTGCCAAAAAACCTTCCGCCATTCTCTGCAGCTCCGCTTTTCCAAGGATTCTCTTCTTTGGCCTCGTTCCTTCTAGCTGCCAAATGAGCTTTTCTATCTCATGAAGTGTCAATGCAAGAATGACAACAGCACCAGAGAACGAACTCTAAAGGAGAGAATCTCCAAGATTTTATTTTTCAACTAGCGCCGAGCAATTGGATCAATTGGAACAACTTGTGCTCAGCACAAACTGAACTCCTTGGCTGAAATCTTGCCCTAAATTTTGAATCTTGAAACTAACTGAAATTATCTCCTAAACAGCCCCCATAACATAAAACACAAATAACTTTAACAGTAACTAATTTAACCCTTAAAACAGACCCAAAACAACCCGAACCAAAACTCGGCAGGAGCAGTGCATGTTGGGAGCCACACACCCCTATCGCACTATGTGTCGCAGATATCCGTAATTCAAATCTTCCTAGTCAAAAAGAACATTTCAGATATCCACAACATCATTCTTCCTAGGAAAAATTGCTTCGATTTTGCCATTCATGTCTTTTGGGCTGGTCTGGTACAGCACCGGTATATGAAAGTGGAGTGAGACCGAAAAAGCTGACGCTAATTGTGGATAGTCAATGGACCCATTTTATGTTAAAACGGCATTCAATCTTACTAGGGCTGAACGAATTGGGGAAAATATCGAATTGCAATTTTTCTGACAGGCATTGCGATTAAGATTTGATTTGCAATATTTTTTATGTCAAGCTTCAGTTCAGAATATAAGGTTAAGGTTTAAGGTTTATTTGTCACATGCACAGTTGTACAAGTACAGCATGCAGTGAAATGAGTTTTGTCCCGATCCAAAAGTCCCTTTAGTATAGACAATAAGACAGTAGACAGGACAAGACGAGAGTAGCAAGCAGGGAGGATAAGGTGAAGGAGAGGGAGAGAAGTGCGTCCGCCTCTGCTGAGAGCCAAGCAAGTGTGTAGTAAATTTATAAACATAAGATGCAGCATTACCACATGAGATACCATCAAAATATTAACTGGTCTATATTCAAATGCAAGGATGAGAATTTAGAGATGTGTTGTGTTAAGTTAAATAATGTAATAATGAACAAATGCAGCAAAATGAAAAACAATCAATTCAGGGGAAATAAAAAATGCATGTGTTCAGGGTTGCAAAGTCTCATAGGTTTGAATAACAGTAAATACATAAATCATTCAGCCCTACTATCTATTACTTAACAATTATACTGAATATAATTGTAGCTATTCTCAATTATGAACATTCTGGATATCTGAAATATATTTGTGGATATCTGAAATTAAAAGCCCACTACACACGAATGGCAAAAGTGACATAATTTCTCCTAGGAAGAATGACATTGTGGATATCTGAAATGTCCTTTTTGACTAGGAAGAATTAAATTATGGATATCTGCAATGTATATCCAATCTACTGATTAAATGTTAAAATTGCCACTTATCTTTACATTTTTACAACCTATATCTTAAATGGAATTGTGACTAGGAGAAATAAAGTTTTAGCTATCTTGAAATACATTTTCCACTCGGTATAGAATGTGATTGTGGATGCCTGTAATTGCCATTCTGACTAGTAAGAATACAATTTTGACTAGGAAAAAAGCTATTGTGAATATCTAAAATGTACAGTGGGTACGGAAAGTATTCAGACCCCCTTCAATTTTTCACTCTGTTATATTGCAGCCATTTGCTAAAATCATTTATTAACTGACTATTAAAAAGCAAGTGCTAATAAACAGTATACAACTACAGCTTTAAGAGTAACTTCTGTCTTTTGTGGTAAATTTAGCTTCTGGTGACCTGTGTCAGATTCACAGAAAAATCAGAACATCTAGGTGTTTGGGTTGTAGGAGAGTTTTTGTAGATCATAGAACCTCCACCATCTCAAACTAAAATATCTAACTATTGCGTGTATACTGGCATATTGCACAGGATATTGAGTGACATCCCCAAACTATATCCATGGAGAGTCATAAATTATGAGTGCATTTGTAAGATCAATATAGTAACCTAAAGAGCCACGGTGTAATTAAATGTCATGTGGTGATACATGGCCAGCTAACCACATTAAACTTTGGTGTAGGAGCACCTTCTCCGTAAAGGTTCCACAGCACATGATGTGTTTAAAGGGGGGGGGGCTGCATCCACCCATGCTGAGATGGAGCTTTCACAGCAGGTGTCTGCCTGCACATGAGGCATTTCTGTACTCGCCTCTCTCACCGCCATATGCTCATTCCTTGTTGCAAACTTCTGAAGGCCTGTAGGTCTCTGGCCTTGCTGTTTCTTGCCTATGTTCAGATCCACCCATTCAGGCAGCCTCCCGTTCCTGCTCATTTGTTTTGCTAACCCTTTATCCAGGTGACTGACAGCTTTTGGATACAGTCCCGGAATTGTGGTGGCCCTTTGTTCACTGGGACAATTTTTAGCCGGCGGGCTAAATTGTATGCTCCAGGAAATGAGTTGTACTACAATGCAATTCTTAGTTGAATGTCTTCTTCACAGACTGGACGATTAACCAAATAAAGCAGCGCAACATTACAGTAACTAACAATAAACAAACCACTAACTTGCATGTACTGTTAGAGCATTTATGTTATTTATTTAAACTTTATTTTAACTGGTTTTCAGTTAATTTACCTGGTATCACTGCTTTACGTGATATTCAGGAGAAATAGCAGATAAAGCCCCGGAACTTCCTGGGATATAAATGCTATACAAACGACATGTTCTTCAGCTGATAAGGGCAAAGTTGTGTCGTCACGGAGGCTGTTCCAGTTTATTCAGCCGGCTGAGAAGTGCTGTATGATCTGTCTTAATTCATCTTACTCCTGCAAGTTTTTTGTGTCATGTGACAGGTGACACGTAACGATGTTTTGCCGTGCCGGAAAAAAAAAATCTAACCGCATCATGGTTATATATCATATAAAATTTTAAATTAAGGTTTAAAATTTTCTACATGAAGTGCAGGGAGACTATCAATTATAATGGGTATGATTTAGCTTTGTTTTGTGCTGTGGTATAGGCTGAAACCTGCGGTTATCCATCCATCCATCCATTTTCCAAACCGCTTATCCTCACAGGGTCGCGGGGGGTCCGGAGCCTATCCCGGAAGCAACGGGCACGAGGCAGGGAACAACCCTGGACGGGGGGCCAGCCCATCGCAGGGCACACTCACACACCAGTCACTCACACGCACACCTATGGGCAATTTGGCAACTCCAATCAGCCTCAGCATGTTTTTGGACTGGGGGGGGGGGGGACCTGCGGTTATCATTAAAAACAAAATGCGGTTGTATTTCAAATAAAGTTTGAATCGGAACCTCTGTAGTATAAATGAGGGGGGCTCAATAATGTTCCTATCTAGAAAAGGGAGGCCGGCCCTGCAGAGAAAGTTTGGGAAGCACTGACTTAAGGTAAAAGTAATGATCATCCAATAACTGTTTAGGTAAGGAGAGTTCCTATAGAATAATTATGACTTCTAGTGTAAATTACCCAGCTAACTGAGAAATCTCGCTTTTCAACCATCCCCCCGATATGAAAACATCAGGCAATGTCAGCATCATATTGCCCTTGGTGGTTATCCTAATTATAGCAAATTTTAGGCTGAAAAGTAAGGAACGGGAAGGACATGGAGTGTTTAGGGTCAAAGTGTCACTCTCCTGAGGATGGTCTGTTACAGAGGATCTCTAGTCCGTATTTTTGTAGGAGTGTTTTCTGACTGGGTTCTCTTTTTGAATTATAGTGATGCAGTATCCTGTGTGTGTTTCTGTAGTGGACTCAGTGTTACAGCTGACTACCAATTCAGGCTAAGAGCCCCACTGAATGGCACTATGGCTGCTAGCCTTTCCTCTAGTGACAGCTTAGCCGATCAGAGCAGCCTGGCTTGCAGGGGTTAGAGGCAGTGTGGAAATGGTGAATGCCTCAGTATTCTTGTCTGCCACCGGTCATCTAACACGTCATAAGATGTAGCGTTGCTCCCTTACCAGTGTGAAGGGGAGCAGTTTGCCTTCTGTTTGAGTGCCTCTTTATCTCTGCCAGTTGGCACATTGGGGGAAATGTAAGCCAGTCCCGGCTGTCACCAGCACTCTCTGGAGGAGACACTGTATCCTCCTGCTGAGGATCTGCTGGGCCGAAACATGGGTCTTTGGAAGGCAGTGCAGGTCTGAGGCCAGGGATTCCCAATTAGAGGCCATGCATGCACAGAGCTCGGTGATGGTGCCTCTCAGGTATCTGTTACAGACCATGAAATTTGCTGGTAGATAAATGGAAATACCAGCTTATTCTGCTTGGACACATGGTTAGGACAGCTGAGGAGCATGTGGTAGCTAACACAGTAACACTCAATTGCTTGTAAGAAGGGCTTTCTAATCAGCTACACACTCTGCCCTGGGAAGCTTAATCACATTCTTCCTTAGGAATACTAAACTCTTCTGGTTGCCCTTGGTAACTAAAGGAGGTGTTTGGTTGTATCAGGTGACCAAGTGAATTTGTTATTATTACAGGTTGCAAATTAGCATTGAATAAGCACCCTGACTCACCCAGAGCTAATGACATTTTGTACAGGAGTTGCTGAATATCCAGTTTCACCTTCTTACATCTAGTCAGTATTGTATATTTTTCTCAGTACAGTTTTATCTCAAGTGAATTGCTTCTATTTTGTATTTCTGTAGGCATTGTTGAGCTTAGTGACGATTGGGGATAACTGTTGAATTGTTCTCATTTTTGTAGTATGTAAAGATGCCCCGATTTGATATTCGGATAGGTATCGTCGCCAGTCCAGACCTATTTGACGGATTGGGGTCAGCCATACGTGATCGATCCATGTCCGATACTTGCTCATTTAATTTTTGGTAGTCTCTGAAAAGATAACTCCTGATTCATGTTGAATATTTTTGTCCAGTCAATTCGCTCAACAGCCCTTACCCATTTTAGATGTGTTTCTAGCAGTATTCAAGTTTTACTACTCAGTGGGTGAGAGTGCAGTAACTTGCACCTGCTGTGATGTCATGAACTTACCCTTTGCGGCAAGAGAAGTGTAAAAATCGCAGATAAGGCGGGGAGGGGTAATGATCTGGAAATATTTTACACTTTTAACAACAACTAGTAGCACGGCCATTTGCAATCTTTGTAAAAAACAACATTTTGAGACGTGGGAGTAGCGTTTAATGGAAAATCCCACTAAAAGTGTGCAAAATTGTGCAAGACAAAGTGAGTAATATGAAAAAGCAACGGATGATTAGGGAGTTGCTAGCTGGGCAGCATTGTACACTCACTATAGCTCGTGGTACGGCAGTGGCTGCTATAGCAATGAAGTGACGCTGTTCCCAGTGGGAGAAAAACTTGGGGCATTTTAAGCATTGCGTATTCTTGCTTGGAAGATATTCACATTGAACTACAAAATGACTCAAATATGATGTACCAGCATTTTTTCATCTGTATTTATTAGCTTAAAAAATTAATGATATATAAAGTATAAGTAATATATAATATATAATATTAAAGCAGAAAGAGTTCTTGTATTGGAATCTATCGGTATAATGTGTATCAGAATCAGGTCTGTAATATGCAGAAAAGTATGTTGGAAAATTACGACACAAAAAACATTTTTTTTTCAATGTTTTGCTAGTTTGCTAGGCTTTGCCATTGTTTCAGGGAATATAAGTTATGCTGTTACCTTGAAATAACTGACCCTGTTCAAAAATGGTCCCTAGTCTCCCTTTATTTGGAGTAAGTTATTGTCTTCATAACTGGTAATACTAGGAGCCTATACACTCGTCCCCAATTTCCGGCTCTGGAATGGGAGTCTGCAACACATTTGGCATATTTCCCTGGCAAAACACACCCTGTTCAGCTGACCAGCTAATTGGCAGGTATAATAGGTGTGCTATATAGTGTAATCATGAGCAAAATGCTGCTGTGATGTCTTTGGGTTAAGAAGTAGCATGTCACTTTAACCATAGTAATGTAAATCTGTAGGCTACTACTGGTTTGTGGTCTAACCACTGTTGTTGATGTAGTAACTGATGTCATCTGGGGGAGTGGCCTCATTAATTGCACTATTTGGGGGAGTAGTCCTTTAATTGCTGTCCTTCAGGGGGGATATCCCTTCCATTTGTCTGGTGTTTTTCAGTAGTATAGCATACTTCAAGTGGTGTGGATTATTGGTTTTGGTTTGGTGTTTATTTTATTGGCTTGTCTTTTGTATCATCCTTTGGAGAGAATTTATACTGCATGAAGTGGCACTTTGGGATTTATCATTATTTCCAAAACGAAGGCCAACAGTCTGGAAGAACAAAAGTAGGTATAGTGTGATAACCTGCTGGATCTTCACTCCCAACTAGAATTCCAGGCACCTTACCCAGCTAACAGATGGCACTGCTTGACATCCAGTTAGGTTTGTTGTGCCCTTCCAGCATTAGTTGCTATTTCAGGTATTGCTGATAAGTTTCACAGCATGTGGGCGCCCAAAACAGCATGGCCTAGATAACCGTTAGCAGAGGATGTTGTGAAGTTTGGATAATCTGTCCAAACAGTGTCCCAAACCAAAACGTCTACTGTAAACTCACTACACAGATAACTGTCACTACCAGCAGTGAATGTAGACAGTGAATTTCTCACTGAATTCCATATACACTTATGGAGTTTTCTCCGAAAACTCTCTAGGACTGACCGCATCTTTCCTTTTCTATTCATTCATGTTCTAATTGCTTATCCTTGCTTGGGCAGCGCAGAGAACAAAGCAGGGAGGTCACCAAAGATAGGATGCCAGTCCATCACGGGAGAGATCACACACACACTGTGCGGTTTAGGGACTCCAGTTAACTGTAACTCCCTGTGTGTGAGCAAAGTGCTATACCTGGAGGATTTCATGTGACACAGGGAGAACATACGCACAGTACAGCAGTGTGATTACAGCCCCCAACCTTGGAGATGTCAGTAGTACCTACTGAACCATCCACAGAAGCAAAGCTGAGTGTTAGTACCCTAACAATGGAACACAAGTGTCATCTTTGTACTAAAGAGGGGAAACCAGAAAGAGTCTGTCAACCAAAGTGTATAGGACATGGGCTGCGTCAGTGCCTCTGGGGAGGGTATAAGCCATCTGAGAAAGTGAGTGCATCTGCTGTAATAGGTGTGACCTCTTTCTCAAAGGCATCTGCCTAGTATAGTGCATGACTCACAGGGTAACAACCACTGGCTGAGAGGAACAACATCATGATGCAAAACTCAAAGGATTACCTTGAAGTTGGCTCCTTTAGCACAGAGATTTAGGGTTCAGCTGGGAAGTAGAGGATGACACGGGAGTGGATTTTCACTCCTGTCCCGTCCCACTCCCATAGAAAAAAATCCTGTCCCGTCCCACT
>JABFDZ020000066.1:29603873-29614396 GCA_019775955.2 Pollimyrus isidori
ATTATCCATTTGGCCAATTGTGTTTTGTAGTTGTGAGTCTGTGTTAAGAGTTTAGAAAAAGTATCTGAAGTATGGGTGAGCGCTTGTTAGCGACTGAAAAAAACTGTTTTCAAATCAATATACCTTCTCGTTCCCTTAGATCTTCATCATCTATCCATCTTGTAGTTCCATACACTTGTCTGACTACAATGGGAGGTAGAGCTTTTAGTTGTTCTGCAGCCCATCTGTGGATCTCTCTCCCATTGGACATCCGCATAATTTATTCCATAAGCATGTTTAAATCACGTTTAAAAACTCATTTGTTTAGGCTGGCATATGCAGTTAAGTTTTTTATTTAATACTTTTGTGCATTTTAATTGTGTAATTTTTTAGGTTTGTGTATGTTAATTTTGCTATGTTTCATTATGTATTTTGTATACTGCTGTGTAAAGTGACCTTGGGTGTTTTGAAAGGCGCTGGAAATATAATTTATTATTATTATTATCTGCCCTGGGGCTGAGTCTCGCCCACCCTGCCCCCCGACTCGCCTGTGGTTCCCCTGGCTATGGCACAGTGGTCGCCTGTGGGTCCTCCAGCTCCTGCTCGGCGGTCCCCTTGGCTTCAGCTTGGTGGTCGCTTCTAGTCCCACCTCCGGCACCTTGTCGGCTGGCTACAGTCCCACCTCTGCCGCTTCATCGGTCGCCTGTGGGTCCCTCATCTCCGACTCGGCAGTCGCCATTGGCAGCTGTGCCTTTGTCTGTCGCAGCTGCTGCTCCCTCACCTGTGTCCCCTTCCTCTTCTTCCTTGCCTCATCCGTCTTTCCCTTTGCCTCCCTCCTTTCCGCCTGCAGCATGCCCTCCTGCATCCCCCTCGCGCTCCCTGAGGGTCTCTCGGCTCTGGCCTTGTGGTCGCCTGCTGCCCCTGTGGCTTCCGCCCCTCGCCTACCACGGTCCTCTTCAGCTCCCCGTTTCCCCTTGCCCTTCGTCTCCATGCCCTCTGCCTTTTTACCCCCTGTGTTTGTCCCCGGTCCCTTTGTGCCCCCTGTGTCTGCTCCTCATCCTCCAGTTTCTCCTTCGTTCGCTCCTGGCCCCTTTGTTCCTCCCATTGGTGTTCTCCCTGTGTCCCCTGTGCCTCTTTGCTTTTCCCGTGGTTTGTTGTTTGTTGTCTGACTTGCAGTCTCTGTGTCTGTTCTGTGTAACTGTCTTGTTCCCTGTGCCCAGTTGATTTGTTCCTGCTTTTATTTTCCAGGTCCTGTGTTCCTGGTTCCGTCCCTCCGCTCCCCCGGACCGTGCCTGGTGTGTGTGCCTTTGTGGGGGGGGGTGTTTGGGGGGGTTCTGTCACACTCCGATCGTGCTGATCCTCCTGTGCCATGCTCCCCCCCATTAACCTCATGTTGATTCCCAGTATTTTACAGCTGTTTTCAATTGTCCGTGTTTGTTCAATGTATTTAAGTCGACGTCAGAGTTTGTTTCCCTAAGTCTGTCATTATACTGTTACTGCATTATACACTACTGGACAGTAGTGTTACTGGAGTTTCCGTGTTGTTTTCCCCAATGGCCTTATGTTCCCCGATTAAACACTTTTATTGTGCCTCGCTCTGGCTTCCCTTCGCCTGCTTCCCTGCCTCTCGTCCTGCAGCTCATGACAGAATGACAGACCTCGCGAACAGAACACTCTAGCCGCAGACCCGCATTTCCATATACTCTCTGTTCCCGAGGAGTTCCCAGACTGCAGCACCATTGCTCCTGCTCTCATAGGGGAAGAAGAGGAGGGATCTACCTGCTGGGCTCCAAGAACACTAGTGGGGAACAGACTCCACCACCTCTACCCAAAGGAGGTGGAGCCCGACGAAGTCCCTGCCTGTCGGTGTCCCGCAAGGGAAGGGAACATAGACATTGGGCCGGGGTGATTACCATCCTGTAATCCTGTGATTACCCATTGTTTTCACCTGTGTGGTGTTACCGCACGCCTGTCCTGTGTCTGTCTAACGTATTTAGGTCTCTTCTGGCAGACGTGCCATTAACGTCATCTAATGTTGGTGTGCTTGTGTAATAAATCCTTGTTTCCCCGTGTTCCTGCCTTGGACTCCGTCCTTCACCGCCGAGCACTACCCGCGTACACAACAGTTGTCATCTGTAGTTTGATTTTGATTAGGGGAGGGGAACATCGATTAAAAGTGAAAATCAGATTTATTGTGAAATTTATTTTTAGGACATATTTAGGACAGCTCTAGTCCCCGCTCCCGGCTGGTGTGGACATCAGAAGCAGATGACGCCAACGTCTGAAACAGGCCTTCTGCTCCACCCCTGTGCTCCAACAACCCTGTCCAAGGAACCCCTTCAACAGTGGAGGTAGGTGCTCAGATGGATACACACATGGCTCAAAAGCCCTCTGGTTGCTTTGCAAAGACAAACCCACGGAGTGGACAACACACCTTTTATGGACTGAATATGCTTTAAATTCTGTTTGGAATCCTGTCACTCGTATGTCACCCTTTCAGTGTGTTTTGGGATATTCACCACCCTGGGAAGCTGTGGCTGGAGAGGCACCCCAGGTAGAGGAGTGGCAAAAGGGAGGGGCCAAAACAACGTGGCAACATGTCCAACAAGCCCTTTCCACCCAAGCCACCGGGCAGATAGCCCAGGCTGATAAGCAATGACGATTAGCCCCACCTTATCCTGTGGTAAAATGAGTCTGGCTATCCACTCGCAACTTGATGTTTCCATCATGCTGTAAGTTGTACGGCCGGTCCATTGGACCCTTCAAAATGATACAGAAAGTTGGACCCAACACCTTCCATTTATCGCTCCCATAGTTTGTACCGCACCTGCCCCACGTTCCATTCTTCTCTCCTTAAACCTGCACAATACACAGTTCCCAGTAGCAGGATGCACTCACACACACAGACACACTGCCCTGTTACAGTGCGCATATAGACACGCAGAGCCCCGTTTAGCACACACACACACAGTGCCCAATCACAGCGCACACACACAAACAGCCACGGTTAGAGCTCACAAACTCACACAATGCCCTGTTATAGCACACACAAATTTTATGCTGCCGTTTGGTGGCCAAAATTGAGTACTACTTTTTAAGAACATTAAAATAATCTTTTCTGGTAATTGCAATACTTACATTTGGCCAGGAGATGGCAGCAAGAAAATAGAAAAATAATTTCCCCATGCTTATAAGGATAATTCACACGGTAAATTTATGTGCGTGTGTGTGATTTACTACTCTTTCAGGACCATTTTATCAAATGTGATCTATGCAAACCCACACACATACACTTCGCCCATTTAGAGCTCACACAATGCTGGTTTGTGCCGTTATAACTGTCCTTTTTGCTGCTTTGGTATGTGAGATATAAAGGTTTGTTTACATGGTTTTGTGACATCATCATCATGAAATTAGCCCCCCATTTGTGTCTGATTTCCACCAAACTGATCGCAATTGTGTGTGCTGAGTTTGTGCTGGTTTGTCCTTATAAAACAAAAATATATCCTCCTGAGTAAAAAAGTGTCCTTTCATTTTAGATTTTGTCTTTGGAGGAAACAAGATTACTTACAATTTAGATATTTTCAAATGTATTTTTATTTTTAATTTCACAGCATGTTCCGAAGTATTGTTACACAATGAGAAAATGTATAAAAATTGGTGTAAAACAGTAATGGACACACTTTAAGTGTCCAGCCTTGGTTGTAACTTCATTGTTGCAATAAAGACTGAATTTGTATCTACACCAGCAGCTCCTGACTTCTCATTTGGCAGAGAAGGAAAAACCATTGGCGTCACGAACAGGATCAGAGAAGGGACCTGGGGAGGCGACCACCTGGCAGAGAACCAGGGGACACCTGTCTGCATTAAAGAGGCGCGCCCTCAAATAGGTAAGGACAGGTTTGATTATTGTTTAAAATAATAGGGAAAATAGTACAGGGAGACGGAGATGGGGGTGTCTCGGGGGAACATACGCCACCAGGCAGGGCCGACCTGTAAGGACACTTGCCGATTAAAAGAACTAAAGTTAAGAGAGCCGCTTGTGTAGTATCCAGTGGGCCCAGTGTGTGTGTGATGTGAGAGAAATCCCTAAAGGAAGGGTCACGTGTGGATATTCCCTCAGAAATAAGCACCCTGAAAGAGGGGACAGTTTAATCTGAGGGATTGGGATATTGTCACAAGGCAATAGAATAAAAAGAAAACGGTCCAGGCACCAGGGGTCTCTCCAGACCCAAGCCCACGGGGGCAGTCTGTGAGCGGTCAACAGTCTCCCCAAGACACTAATTGGCCTCTGGTCCCTAATTGGAACAGAGTAGGCAAAATGGATGGGGGTTTCCTGAGAAGGCACCCATTTAGCCACAAATTTCATGATCCCAGACTCTGGAGAGACTGGGGAACAGGCTGTTTTAGCTGGTATGCTAGAGCTGTGATCAGCCTGGACACACCTGTATGTTCCAAAATCTGGTTTAGTAGTTCAGATATGGGACAAAAATGTAAATATGCCTATACTAATATTAGAGCATACCCCAGTGAATCTGTACAGAGGGGGATGTAGAGGTGCTCAGTGGACAGTGTAGCTTTCTGTGACAAAATTTGCTGTTCAATAGGAGGCAGTATAATTTATTTGGGAAAAGTTTGGGAAATTATAGAACAGTGGAGCCCATTTATACAGGAGCAATATGCCCTGAATTAGACACAGGATAAACATGATTGTTTGTTGCAATGGAGAGATTTCAGTGCGATGGCGTGCAGGCAGCAGTAGTAGAGAAGGTGGTAAGGAGTCAGTGGAGTGCAGAGCATGTAGGAGATTTCAGAGGTTTGTGGCTGTGGAGCATGATAGCAGTGCAGTGTGAAGGGAAATAAAGTGCAGAGGAATGTTGGCAGGAGATGCAAAGGGAAGTGACTGAGGAGGTGTGGCCTGCCGTGATATGGATGTAGGCCAAATAAAGAACTGGGTATAAGGAAGATGATGATGATGGAAGGGTTACTGCAGGTAGAGGGAGATGACACCTCCTTACTGCCTGTCCCAAAGGCAGGAGGGAAAATGTGGAAGTTAGTTTAGGATTTTTGTGCAGCAAAATAGTTATTGGAGGATCAATCAGTGAAAGATCCCAGTCCTCACTCCCTGCTAACACAAGTGCAAAGTGGTTCACAGTTGAAGATTTGTAGATAGCATTTTTCAGTGTGTTCCTAACATACCAGTCACGGTTTGTGTTTGCGTTCACCTTATAGGGCTCAGTAGTTCATCCATGCAAGGAAACTGCAGCTAGGGATGTGAACACATGCTTAGCGTAGATTTGGATGGATTGACAAAGCACGGTGCTTTACAGTATGTGGGTGATCTGCTCTGTGTTATATGCACAGGTACTGAAGCTGCCGTTGCTGAACGTCTTAGCGAAAGGGGGGCTTGCTTCCGGGTTATTAGCACAGCACACAGTGAGCGCTGTAGACATGCAGCAGACCAGACGAATAGCACCTCAAACCCTCTTTTTTTTACATTTAGATCGATACAGGGATATGTGTATCGATGCACTTTTGTTGTGTTGATTTCTTCCCCGCCAATCAGGAGTCAGGAGCCACTTGTGTGGATCTTCAGATTCAGCTTTTATTGCCACAGTGAGGTTGCAGCGAAGGCTGGACACCCTGCAAGAGTGTGTCCAATACTGTTTTACACTAATTTTTATACATTTTCTTATGGTGTAACAATATCTCGTCACTTGTAAGCATCATCATTTTTTTTAAAATTCACCATTGTTGTTGTCTCCCTTGATCCACACCCCTAGGTGATGTATGTCAATCATCTCTTTTAATGTTTTGTCCCTCGGCTGAACATAATGGTGGCATGGCCACCTCTAGTTGTGTTTTTTTAAATACACAGCTGTGAACTTTTGCAAATCCTTTCCTTCAGTAGCAAACCTTGCATCGGACTTTGTCAGTCACATGTCTAACATTCTCCCATTCGCTATTTTAAGTGTATCGTGGATGTAAACATAGTTGGTGAATATTTCATATTCAGTGATTTTTTCTCCACAAAAATGTAATGTTTTATGTAATCAGTAATAGGCAATTTTCATTACCAAAACACACTAAGGATGTACAGTAGGTGTTAAAGAAAGGAAAAGAGTCAAAAACACCACAAAAATGTCATTGCATGGATATAACTTAATTGGTCATATTCACATTCTCTATGCATTATGAAGTGCTAAATAATATTCCATACTCACATAAAATTAATTATGTGTAACGAATTCTGATCCTGATGCGATGCATCACGGTTAGATGCATTATAACCTCTCACCCGGCTGCACAAACTGGAACCGCCTCCGCGATGACACACCTTTGCCCTTATTGGCTGAAGAGTTTAGTTACACGCATGACGTTTGTATCCCAGGCACTTCCGATGCATAATGTACTATTTCTCCTGAATATCACGTAAAGCAGTGAGAGCTGGTTTTCAGTTAATTTACCAGGTAAAATAAAGTTTAAATAAATGACAGAAATGCTGTGATAGTACACATAAGTTAGTGGTTTATTTATTGTTAATTACTGTAATGTTGTGCTGCTTTATTATTTATTTATTTTGAAGGCATTCAGGTAAGAATTGCATTGTAGTATGACTCATTTCCTGGCGCGTACAATTTATACGCCACGTTCACAGTTCCACTTCTGATATTCAGATTGAGTCCAAGGGTCAAACTGGTTTGTTTGACTTTCCAGAAATTCGAGTTGTAGTGAGTTTGTGAAGCGAGGTACTGTACCACTGTATACAAAATTCATATTCAGTTTCTAGTGGCACAAATATCAGCGTATAGTATGTCACCATGGGTAATGGAAAAGGAATAGATTTCCATCCACTTTTTTAGGGAGACACACAATTCAGATTTAGAGCATGATTGTTGCTTGTGTTGATCCTTTTGTAGATTTTGTCAACATCTAATTGTCTTTTATTGAAACATACAGTATATGAACCATTAGTCTTTAAGGTGTTTTGTAAGTTTATGTAAATAGTACATTGAGTCAGCACCATACATCTGTGTTGCCCTGTACATGTAATTATAGTCAAGTACTTGTTCATACAGAAGAAAGCCACAAATGAACCTCCTATAAGAGGTGCAGAAGAGTTTCTCTTCAACGTGCACGCTGATACACTCTCAGCTACCTGTAGTGAGAGTTCTGACAATGGAAGGGATGACAGTTTGTTGAAGGTAAAACTTGTAAGCGACGACAGCACTTGTGTTTCACCCCATTGCTGGGAGACTGCTAAGGCCCAGAGGACTGCCAGTGGTATGACTCGGGTGTTGCTGTTAGTATATTTATACTAAAGAAGCCTGTTACAATCCAATCTCTCTGGAGGCAAGAATAATATTGACCCAGCAGTTGAACGTCGAGAGCCCCTGGATAAAATAAAGCTGGATGCACTAATTGGTACTGTATGTACTTCCTCTAGTATTCATATATTTACATAGTCATGTGACTCCGCTGCCTCCAAACGGATCTCAATAGTTTGTGCCGTTTAAAAGTTGTCTCTACTGTTATTTTTGTGAGTTATACCTCTTAGTTTATGCCTTTACGTGATCGCCATATAGTCCTCAAGCTCATGTTTCTCATGTTAATAGAAGGTGGAGCATTTGATGACTCCATGACAAAGCTGCACATAGACTTGGTCAGCACTGCCAGCCAGATACCGCATTTTAGGATCATGCTAGATATTTTCATGAATGACCGACTGTTACATACTGCCATGTCACGTGCAGGGTTGACCCAGGTTATCATCTGTTCTGCCAACTCATCACAGCACAGTACGATTCTTTGAGATGTAGATTCTTGGGAACGTGTAATTTGGGAGTGAAAAAGCAAAACGACAGTATGAAAAGTGGATCTTGAGGTGTCAAAAGTGATTGTATGCCATTTACAGTGGTAAAGCACATCATAGAACTCTATATTATGTGCAGATGTACATAGCATTTTGCTACAAGGTAGTGAACGCCCCAGTACCAAATGCAACCAGTTAAAGCTTAATACTGTACAGCAATGTATAAACTCCTGTCATTTTGCCTGCACTGTGTATTGTGATGTCTTTATTTTCCCATGGACCCTCTTCCTGCACATGGCAGTTAAATAAAAATATAGCGAAAAATATGTATCTCTATATACTGTATGGATATGTATGTATGTATGTATGTATGTATGTGTGCGTATAGTTAATGCACAGGTATAGACCTCACAAATATTAAGGCCCCCCCCCCCAATTTCTAAAATGGCATTGCTCACATGAAAATACAAGCCCCCCCTATTAAATAGCAGCCTAAAATGAATACAAAGTGCTACATATGAAATGCATATGGGTTTTAGCTGCTGAGAACCTAAATTTATTCAGCACGATCTTGAAATATGATATCTGGCTGGCGGGGCTGACTAAGTACAGCTTTATGGCAGAGTCATCAAACGTTCCACCTTCCGTTCTCATCCCCACATAGCAGATAGCCAACCATGGTCCAGACAAGTTAGGGGAAAGATGCATGATCTGGAGGGACACTAGGGGGCACCAGAGCCCTGCTACTAGATAAACTGGAGAGCTCCCATGTCAACCAACTGTCTCTAAGAAGGCAGCAGCAGCCAGAAGGGGGCAGGTGAATACCACCCCATGTAACTGAAACAACACAATGCCAGACAACATTCTCCTCTAAAGAGGAGGTGTTAATGATTTTGGTGGATTTCAGCAGATCTCATTTGTTCAGCTGCTTCAGCCTGGCTCTCATGAGGCACTCTGTGTAGTCCTGTCTTGGGACACCATGACGCAAGCAACCTGCCATATCCATTATGCTGTCGCCGTGCTCTAGCACTAGGGGGTACATGTCACATGGCCTGCAAAGAAACCCAGAAACTGCATATCGCATACTGCAAGCCAGCACAGACCCCTGTATCCTGCCTTTCACCGGCAAGCCCCATTAATTAGGAGTGTAGATAATGACAGGGGGCTGAAGTGATCATGTCTCTGTGGTCACTGTTCTACTCCAAAGTGCTTCACTGTCTCGCCTCCACATTTCACTGTATGTTTCATAGAGCCCAGCCATAAGTAAGAAAGCACAGCCTGTGGAGGGCTGCAGGTCACCTTTAAGCAAGGTCACGTTCACAACTGAAAGGTTCCATTCCCACACCGGTGCTCCTGCTTTGATGCTTTGAGAATGTTTCTCCTTCCACCAAAGATCAATGACTGTGGGGTCAGAGGGTGGAGTCAAACTGAAGATATATTGCACATTTATTCTGGACACAAATCACCGAAGGCACGTGTATGATGAGGACACAGATGGTAATGTCTTCATGCGTGACCCCGGCATGCATAGTGACAGTATTGCAGGTCCCGGTATCATGGTGATAGACAAACTACTAGGGTTTTTTCGCCTCTTTCTGTTTTCAGGGTTCACACCCAATCCTCATGAAATCCTTTAACTAGAGTACGTTGGTAAAGGGCAGCAGCCCCCTGGCTTGTGCCAGCTAACCCACCCAACGCCGTCTGCTCTGTAACTCTTGCAGTTAAAGAGCTTGACTCAAGTCCAAGTTCCTGACTTTCCTGTTTAGATGTCAGGTTTGACTTTTGATCATAGCTCGGTATTATGCTTTGATATTCTACAGCAGAACTCCACAATTCAGTTGATTTTTGGTTTACCAACACTGACCTACATTACAGGAGCAGTTACAGGAGTTTTAATGATGTTTTATTACATACCATAGAAGATCAAATGTTACAATATTACATTGGAACAGTACTCTTAAATTGTTGCACTACTTGCCCTGTCTACTGTGCATTGCTGTTTTTTCACAGAGGGGTGAACATCTCCCCTTCTTCACTGCACAGAGCCTCTCTGGGAGTCTTTTTTTTAAAACCCATCATCTTACTGACCTGTTGCCAGTAACCCAATTAGCTGTGAGATATTCAACCAGGTGAACTGTTTTAGCATTACACAACTTTTCCAGTCTTTTGTTGCCCCTGTCCCAACTTTTTTTAAATGTGTTGTCATCAAATTTAAATTGAGCATATACATATTTGTCATAAAACAGTAAAATGTCTCAGTTTCAACATTTGATATGTAGTTTTTGTTCTATTTTCAATTAAATATGAGTATAGGATTTACAAATCATTGCATTGTTTTTATTTAAATTTCACACAGTGTCCTTTTTGGAAGAATCTTCTAAATTCATAAAATGGCTATGTTGACCTGCATGGTCTCTCTGGTGCCTGAAATGTGCATGAGGAAAGCAAAGTGGAGGTGCTCTACACATTTTGCTGCCACTTCTCTTACCTCACAGGCCCCTGGAGCAGAAGACAGGTATGGTTCATCCGGCACCGAAGCCAGAGATGAACATATTTACCAGGTGTCTATAAAGTCTCTGTATTGCAGTTAAGCCATTCTGTTATCACACAATGCCCTCACAGAAGAAAGGTGTGTTCTGCATGCTTTTAGTTATCGTATTTGCCGGCGTATAAGACGACTGGGCGTATAAGACGACCCCCTGACTTTTCCAGTTAAAATATAGATTTTGTT
>JABFDZ020000066.1:29615751-29635102 GCA_019775955.2 Pollimyrus isidori
CTAACTCAATTACTTTTTGGCAGAAGTAATTTGTAACTGTAACTAATTACTTTTTTAAAGTAAGATGACAACACTGCCTGCAAGGCCCACATTCAATGACTTCCAGCCAAATACATTGCTGTATAAGCGACTAACCCATCCATTCAAGAAGCTGACTCACTCTGGAATACAGCAGACACTATGGAAGTGACTGTGACATAGTTACGGCTGACCTCAGTGACATAACAGTAACTTTACTGTACTTACAGAGCTGTCAGCTGCCTACTCATGTTGTTTGCCACATATAGTACAAATGCAGCATCCAGATCAGCTAAAGTTCAAGCTCACATTGCAATAAACAGGCACCTCTAGAGAGAAAACACCTGAACTGTATAACATCTTCTGCTATTAATCTTAGAGTACAAAGAAGGACTATATTGCCTCCTGCTGGCCATGTGATTATTGGCCCAAGTCCTCTTTAATCAAGGGGCCACCATGTTTTGTTCTCCTAACAATAAAGAACTTTGTCTTTAATTGTATTTTATATTCCTTTTTATTCAGACCGAGAGAACCACTTTGCAACTTTCTTTCTTTTTTCTTGTTGTCCTGTAACACCACTGACCCCTAGTGGCCTGAGGTAGAACACTGTATATCATCACACACCCATGAGTGGATGGATTATCTCACTGCTCATATTATCCTTGCATGAGCACTCTATCCATTTACAGAATGTCCCATGATACAAAGCGGCTATACAACCTAGCAGTTGAGCGCAGCATTTCTGCTGGTACAGCACCTGCGGATAGGGCTAGAGATAGGAAAATCTCAGGGTGGAGGGGGCATTCTTGCAGCCCCATGATAATCACATCATCTGTGTCTGAGATTGGGTCACAGCCCAGGGAAGGTCAGCTCTGATCAGTATTAATCTGTGTACTGAGCAGAGCAAGATAGGTCATCTTCAGCTGTAAATTTTATGGGCAACATGTCCGTTTCCAAGCCAGACCTGGGGGAGGTGGGTTTGGGAGTGTGTGGTTCTGATGTCCGGTGGTTGCTTCTCACAGCATGCACTCAGCTGGCTGAGCCATACAGGTGCTGAAACAGCGGCCAACTGCTGGATGGCATGGTGCAAAACACACATCTTATAATCCCTTTGTAACAGCTTCTCTTATGATTTGCTGACCATCCATAAGATTAAATAACACACATGATGCGCTTGACCACAGAAAACAGAAGTCAGATATTGCCAGTGTTGGGAGTAACGGCGTTTAAGTATAACGGCGTTACTAACGGCGTTATTTTTTCAGTAACGGAGTAATCTAATTAATTATTTTTCCCATACTTGCAACGCCGTTATCATTACTGAGAATGTTAAATAGCACATTACTAAAATTTAATTTAATGACGCGTGAGATGTCAAGCTTTGGCTTTATCATAAGAACATAAGACCTATACAAACGAGAGGAGGCCATTCGACCAATCAAGCTCGCTTGGGGAGAACTTAACTAATAGCTGAGTTGTTAAAATCTTATCTAGCTCTGATTTAAAGGAACCCAAGGATTCCGCTTGCACTACGTTATCTATTCCATACTCTAACTACACGCTGCATAAAGTAGTGCTTCCTTAAATCCAGTTTGAAATGTCCGCCCACTAATTTCTACCTGTGGCCACAAGTTCTTGTATTAGAACTTGTATTAGAACAGCTGCCTGACGAGAGATAATGATGACATCGTTGCAAATGCGATGATGATTGGCTGAGTGGCGGATACTGTGCTCATGGTGTCTCACTGCACGCTCACTGACTCTCTGACTTCCACTATCTCTGAACACACCGGACAGCGACAATGGCGACGAGCCAGGCAAATTCAAAGGTAGCGTTCCCAAATTGGTAGTACCAGCACTACTTCTCCCTCGTCGAAATTAAAGGCAATAGTGTATATGCATCATGCACACTATGGTCAGGAAAAAAGATATCCACGTCTACCTCAAGCAACTCTAACCTTATGAAGCACCTTACATCTACACCTGCTAACACGAAACTTGTTGCTGCTGCTAACCCAAGCCCAAATGCAGCTAGCCTGGGCTCCAGCGAAGGAGACGGAGACACTAGTATCACTCAATTTTTTGGGTCAGCAGCATGTGACCAAGACCGGGCTGAATACTTTGATTGCAAGGTATGTTGTTGAAAACATGCTACCCATGTCCATCATGTAACAGAGTGTGAGTCATTCAGAGCTATTGATTTTCCTTTGATTATTTTTACCCAAGTCTACATTTGCGTGTCTTAATTTTGCACTTGAATTACATTTTCAATTTTTATTTTTTATATGTTTTTTATTTCTAGGCATATGACAGGCTGCAAGCTAAGTTCAAATAAATACCAAATATTCTAAAATACTGTTTTCATTCTTCAATCAGTTATTGTAAACATCTTTGACGTTAAAGATGTTATAGAACATAATAGCTCTGTAGAACTGTAACTAATTACTTTTACAGTGAGGTAACTGAGTTACTAACTCAATTACTTTTTGGCAGAAGTAATTTGTAACTGTAACTATTTACTTTTTTAAAGTAAGATGACAACACTGGGTATTGGTTTTAATAAACAACCGGAAAACAAATACATTGATGGTGGTTAAAAGGGTAACTTCATGTGAACATCTCACTTGTGCAAAGATGAAGGAAATAGCAGGACAACCACTCTAATTCTTCAGCCAAAAGCACTGACTGTTCCACAGATAACCACAGTCTTTTAAAATAACTTAAAAATCAGAATGGCTGTCACTAGTACCTTTGACCCATCCATGCTGTGTCTGAAAGCTACCCTTAATGAGCGGATTTTCCAGGTCAATACCCTGCAATCCTAGGGGTGATGAGGTGTTTCAATATCCAGAAAAAAAGACTTAAACAGGTACATTAACCATATGCACTTTAAGATATTCATCAAAACATAAAACCTTATTATTTCTCTTGTTCTTGTTTACAGGTTACCCACTGCTTGCAACATACCTCCAGAAGGCCCAAAAAGACTGCACCGATTATTGCTCAGGGGTGTTTAGGGTTAGTATGTGCTACCAAATTCTCTTTTTACTGAACGTGGGTAATGGGAGAGCCTGGCTCCTGGACCGTCTATGTGGTGCGGTACAGGGAGTGCTTCTCAGTGGTTGTCCCAGGCTTTGGATCATGGGAACACAGGAAGCCATACTGCTACTGAGCTAGGATCTCATGTGGTACCACAGGGGGAACCATATTATCCTTCCTCTGGCTCGAATTCTGCTTCTCTCAGGGTCTCAGCTTGATGGTATGCTCACAATAACCTACTCTTTAAAAATAATTAACTTGGTGTTTTGTAAACATGCAGAGGAAGCAGATTTGCTTTTGTCTCTATATCTGCACTTTTCTTGCTTTGAGGAATGTTTTCCTCTGAACGACAGTCAGGTCCAGCCTTTCTGTATCATTTCTTTACACCAAGCCCGAGACTTTTTCTGACTTTCTCTGTCTTCGGTCTGTTCTGCTCCATAGTGTCCTGCCGGACCGTGGTGAGACAGGCCTTGGCACAAGGATTGGGAAATGCGTAACCTGTAGTAAGTCCCCTTCCTCCCAGTCCCCAAGCCCCTCCAGCGCATTGCCACTGTAATTCACTAGGCAGGTGTAAATCCCAAACCAAGCCTGCTTATTCAGGAAGAAAAAAACGCCAAATTAATGATTTCCCCCAGGATAACAGATCCCGCAGCATAGCTGTATCACTCTGTGTATCAATCTATGTCCCTACAGCAGCAGCAGAAACACCACACATCCTGTCTACTAGTGAATTCTGAGAAAATTGCTGATTCACTTGCAAAAGCTTTCGTGGGACACCGGGAAATCAGCTGGTAACTGGTAAAAGGACAGGAGAAGCGTTTAACCCAGCAATGCTGGGAAGGGAACCAGCGATCAGCTTGAGAAGAGAAATGATAGCAATCAATAAAATGACACCTCCTGGAAATACTGAATCATTGAAGGGGAGCTGAGAAGGTACTGCTAGGTACTCACTGAATTCCAAGGTGCTGTGAACACAGGGTCAGAGAGCATGGCGATATCCGCACTTTCTGTTGTCTGCACCTAATCCTCACTGGAGCTGAAGCTTTTTTTATTCTCCCCTGACAGAGAGCTGTGTGGGCTCCCTGTCACATGATGCCTCCCCAGCCTGCTCCCTGTTCCAGGGTATGGTTCTCAAAAGCCAATCTCATTGCAAGACTATTTCAGAAAAAAAACAGCAGCTAGTCAGAGATGGGATGTGGTTGACAGGTTCAGTAAAAAAAATCCCCTCATGGGCCTGAAGAAGCCTTTCTGACTGAAAACTTTTGGAAGGTTCTATAAAGGGGAATGAAAATCATTCTCTGAGCCACCCGGTGGGTTTCAGGTGCTTCCATCGGGCCAGTAAAGGGACTGAGGAAGCTGCTTGTAACCAAGAGTTACAAGATTCAGGTACTAACTTGCAATGTCCTGTCAGGAGGAACAGAATTATACTGAGGTCAGACCCAAGATGCCATTCTTTTAAATCTTCACTTATTATAAATATAAACATTCTAACAGAATGTTTACCTTTTCATGATCTGCATTAATTGAGATAAATGATTACTAGCAAAGATTTAACAGCAAATTTTTACTTATCAAATACAAAGGTAGTTGAAAGTAGTTTTGGCAGTTTATATTATAATATAGATGAGTTACAAATATTATCAATATAAGAGCCCTTTGTGTAAGGTTTGCATACTCTCGTGTCTTTGCTCCAACTTCCTCCCACAGTCCAAAGGCATGCAATTAAGTAAACTGGAATTTCTAAACTGGCCATAAACATGTGTGCCTTGCGATGAACTGGCAACCCACCTGGGATGCTCAATCCATCCTGGGAGAGGCTGCAGACTCACCAGCACCCTGTAGTGGGTAAGCAGTCCTAAAAGATGGATTCATCGCTAAATTCTGTAATGACCTGTTGCTTTGCTTTACCTCTCAAAACATGTTTAACATTACAAAACTCCAGTAGCTTGACTAAGAATGCTCAGGAAATGAAAAATTATTAAATTGTTTGATAAGATGCTTAAGAACTGATGGATTGACAACCATGTGACTGTAAATTCTTGGCTTCATGTCTACATGTAGTGCAGATGGACCACACATGTTTGGAAAATGGTCAGAAACGTTTATATGCTTGTAGGGTAGGATTGGATAGGTCAGGATAGGACAGGACAGGACAGGACAGGACATTGTAGGTAGGATAGGGTAGGAAATTATAGAATATGATAAGATAGGATGGGTAGTTTATTATCCCCACAGGGAAACTATTTTTCAAACATCGCTGGCATACAAGGAAGGTAACACATATAAGATATTTCAACGCTTAACACATTACACCTGTCATAACACAATATAATATTGATAGTATCTGATATAATATAATATAATATAATATAATATAATATAATATAATATAATATAATATAATATAATATTGTAGTATCTGAATCACTTGGTCTTATACATTTTTTTTACATTCCCAAAGTATGCCCTGATTCACATGCACAATTTCCCAGGCACACACCTCTAAAGTACACACTTTGTTGCTTGAGAGGGTACAGAAAAGAGAAGTTTAGTCCACTTAGGAGTATACACTATGAAGTGTCCATCTGAGCTTAGAATAGAAATGTATTGTATAAGTACAGCTGCATAGCAGACATGGTAGACATTTCTAACAACCATGCCTCACGGATGATACAGCAGGTCAGAACAGACATCTACCTGAAACCAGTCTGGTTTAAAGCAGTAGCCCAGCAGTGAACCGATCAGACGAACATCAAACAAATGAACGTTGGTACACGTCAGATCGTCCATCCGTCAGCACATATTTGGAATGTCCCCAAATGAAAGATACTGGTCAGTTGAACAGAGATGGGAAGAGGGCCATCCATCAGTGAGGTGGTTCTGCTAGACCACTTTTCCATTACCTGAAACGATAGCGTGTAGCAGATGGTGCTTAAAGACCGCTGCTGTTGTACTCAAACCCCCTGGACTAGCTGCACTAACAAATGTACCCTTCAGAAAGCATTCAAAATAGCATCCTTTATATGGCCCACAGATCTGCCGCAAAGCAAATGACAAACTCCTCTCAGGATGGAGGAAAAACCCACATTTCTCACATCTAAGCCAGTCCGGAAGGGTGCACTATACGTTTTAAGCTGTGCAGGTCTAAGTGTGTCCTAGGTGTGCCATGAGGTGTGCCATCTTTTAGAGAAACCCCCTCGTTCTTCTGTTCATTTGGATTTGTTGGTTTAACCTGCTTGGGGTTAAACAAGGTTATTCTTATGTGCCAACCTTCATTAAGGCAAGTAATACTGTAAACTACACTACACTACCACAACACACTAACATGATACCAGAGAACAACAGAAGTCCACAAAGTCAGGATATGTTCCTTTTATCTATCCATCCAACTTCAGTAGCTGCATATTCAGAACAGATTCATGAGGAACATGAACCCTATTCCAGAATGCACAGGGCACAAGGCAGGGCACACCATGAATAGGAGGGCAGGCCAATACAGAGCAAATCACATACCATGAGAAAAACCAGAGACACCAATTCACCTAACAGTATGCCTTTGGACTTTAGGGAGAAACTTGTGCAAGAGGATGTGTAGAGATTATGTGAACTTGACACACAGAGCCAAGGGCAGGAATCAAACCCGCAATCCTGATGGTTTGAGGCCATAGTGATGCACACCAAACTACTGTTTCAACTTATTTTTTTGTATACCATCAAAAACAGATCTCTTATAAATGCCTTTACTGATTACAGAGTAGTGACCATTGTCAGTGTCAGCAATGTTGGCTGTTAGGTATTAGCATTTATTTATCATTTAACAAAGACAAACTGCTACATAACAGTGATCATCTGGAGGGTTCTGTCATCACTGCAAAGTGTAGACTTGAGCATCAAAAATCACGGTGGTTAGGAATGATACCTATTGAGAGACACAGCACAGCGGATATGGCAGGGCAGCTATGAGTGCTACAGGTGCTGCAGGTCTGCCTGTGACCCAAAGACTAAGGAGGCCCACCAGGAGGGCAATTAAGGAGGGACCCAGAGGCCAGCAAATGGCTACCACTCACATGTCGGGAGACGAAACTGTCCACCTCCTCCTGTACTCTCTGCTGGCTCTCGGGGTTGATGGCCAGTAAGTAGCATACAAAGGCCAGCGTGCTGCTGCTGGTCTCAAATCCAGCCAGCAGGAAGATGAAGACCTGGCCCACAATCTCATCCTCTACGTTTGCCGTGGAGCCTCATCTGCTGCCTCTTCCCGGTCTGCGGACTGGGTACTCTCATCAGGTCGAACTGATCCAACAATACATACTCCCGTTCACTACTTACTTCTAACATCAGCTGGAGAAAGTCACAACGATGCTGTGGAGGTAGAGGTCAAGGGTCATTCCAGGTCCAGGAGCTCTGAATACCCAGGAGACCGGATTGCCTTTCTTACATTCATCCGATATCTTACATTCATGCAGTATTTCCATATTTAACGAACAGTCTGAGGAAGCATGCCTTGCCCCAAAATGAAAAATGCCCCCAAAAGGCCCGTGGGATTATATAATCACTTACAGTCTGCAAGCTCAAGAGGGGAAACTTCGCAACCAGCTGAATGCCATCTTCTAGGCATTCGGGAAACTCTCAATGACACTTTACCTGAGTGGCAGGCAGCTTGTTTCTCTGCTTGATCATCATTTTGATGCACCCAATGAAGAAACAACCTCGACTTGTTAGGCAGGAGCTGTGCTAGAGGAGCGGTGAGGAATGGGAAAGCGACTGTAGGCAGGAGGAAGAAGCGAGGCATCAGTGAAACAAATTACTGTGCAGCCTGCAGCGTGACTGGAGTAGGAGAACTCTAGGTGCACATGTCTGAGAGACACTGCACATTCCTGCTTGACAATGGGTAGCCTTCACTCCCTTCCTGTATTCCCGCGAGCTTTGTTCCATTATTTTAATTACACTGGTATACAGTGATTTTGGTGCCAACGATGTTTGAACGATTTTATATTAAGTTTATGGTGCTGATTAAGAATATGACTTTGGTTTTGCCAGATTGGCTCTAGTTTCTGAGATATTTAATAGCTAATTAATTAATTAATGCAACATGTTTGAAAAGCATTCAGAATTGCAAGAATTATTTTATTTTAGTTACAACTAGTAAGTAAACAATCTAACATTGTACAAAAAAGAAATTAAAAATATAATGAATATAAGTGACAGGGAAAAGTTATGTATGGTTTGATTAATTAATACATTATTAGTTATTAATTGTTAGTAATGTCAGTGCTTAATAAATAGTACCTTGGCTGGTTGAAAAAGACAACTAATGTCTACGAAGCGTGATGCAACCTTTGTAAAAAAGTCATCAAACTGGCAACAATGGGCTCTAAAGCCATCAATTCACATATCAGGGGAAAGAAGCACAAGCATTTTGTGGACAGTTGGACAGCAATTGTCCCCGTTCAGTCCTGCAAGTACAACCTCTACAGATAGGCTTACGCCCAAATTGGTAGTGTCTCTGGATCCCTGACAAGCAATGCCTTTAGTACATTCTCCTCAACTGACACACTGAAAGCAGAACTGCTATGGACTTTGCACCATTCCTATATGTCAAATGATGACATTCACACTGGTGAGCAATGCTGGGACACAGTAATTGTAGGAAATTGTGGCCTACATACCCTTCACAACTCATTCAAGACTAGTTTTTTAGTATGAATGGTGGAGAAAATGCTCAAAGCACTACATTTTCTTTTCCACTCTGCACCAGCCAGAAGAGAGGACTTCACAGCTGCAACATCATCCTCAAGATTCCCTATTCCTTTCTGTGGCCAGTGGCTCAAACATTTCCCAGCTGTTGAACAAGCATTGGAAGTCTGGCCCTCTATTGTGAAATATGTGGACCCGGTGAAGTCAAAAAAGGTGAAAACCCAGGAAGATCTTCTTTTGACTGCATTTGTGAAGCCCGAATGGATCCCCTTCTTCTGGCCAAACTACATTTTTTCATGGCCCTATCACAAGTATTTCAACCATTTCTGGCAAAATACCAGACAGGTGTTCCCATGATGCCCTTCCTTTGATTGGACTTGGCAGATTTGATCTGGGTAAATATTCACCAGCACAGTAAAAACTGCAATAAATGAAGATGCAAACACGCACATATGAACTTTACTCTAATTTTATTTTCACTCTCCTTCAATGCTTCATCATTCATTTCATTACCTAAGACACTGTTAAAGAGTAAAAAAAAAACAGACAAAAAGCTATTGCATCTGTTATCACACATAAGTCGTATTGGGGAAATGCATTATTTTCATAGATGTCCATTATCTCAAAAACTAGAACCAATTCAGCAAAAGTAATCAGATTTTTGAATTCAGCACCCTCAATATACCCTATATCCATTCAAAAAACCTTGGCACTTGAAAAAAATGTTTTGTAAACCTATGTTATTTAACCAATTAATAATAATATATGATACTTTATTGATCCCTGTAGGGAAATTGTCTTTACGGCTCCCTCAACTTGCTCTTTGTAGAGTGAGCTACAAAAGGGTTACCACCTATAGTGGCGCCCATGGAGCTGGAGGTTAAGGGCCTTATTGATGCATGTTTTGCAATATTTGATTCAGAGTATCTCATGCTTTGTGTAGGAAATACCCGAGAATTATTCTGACTCTGCACTGGATAAGCAGTTTGAGTCAAGAATGAATGTATGGATGGATTCTTTTACCATAGATTTGCAGCCAAAATGCATTATAGCTGACACAGCAATCAATTGAATATCAGGCATTACTTCAGACTATACAGCCATACTGGCCCAGTCTGAGAGATATTCCAGAAGGTGTGAAAACATGAGAGGCTTACCTGTGTATATCAAAGCTTAGCCCTGAGTCAGCATGGGTCTTCAGGTTGGTCAATAGAGTTTCTGTGGCTTTGTTGATCAGAGGGACCATCTGAAATGACAGAAGGACCATCTCAGCTTAACAGGTTCGCTCAATTCTAGCTCCCTCTAGAGATGAGACTGAAGATAGTTTGCTGCATGACAGCATGACATTGTCCAAAGCAGAGGACAACTGGAATTTATCAGTGGGAAATCATAGGTCCAACAATAGTCTAGGACTGTCATTATTAATTGAATTAATAACCAAGCAATCTACCAATCAATATAACAATCAATCTAGTAATCATTTGTATGTATGTGTGTGGCACGCATATATATATATTTTGTCAAAGTTAAGGCACTCCAATTCACTTAAGCTACATGTATTTGAACTATGGGAGGAAATAGGAGTAAAAGCTAGTTAATTGTTAGCACTCTCGCAGCAAACAATATGCTCACAAAAAAAATTATATTACATGATTATTTTGTGCCTTATTAGATGGTACGGCTAAGCAACAGGGCTAGTCTGTTTTAGCTTGTTTATCTAGAGATACAGGTATCATAGAAGTATAATTAAGCAAAATAATTTAAAGAAAAGTAATGACAAAGACAGGCCAAGCTACTCCAAGAGGCTAAAGGCATTATAGTTAACCTCACATTATTGGGTGAGTCCCTTGGATCTGAAAGTCTTCTGCAGTTTATCTGCCTTTTGTTTCACTTTCAACATAAAATGCTTCTACACAACTAAGGTATTTGCTCTTTAATTGGACCTTCACCCCACATGCTGTCTTCCAGCCACCAAATTACCAAGTAATTAAGAAGGTAAATGTTAATCAATTAGTGGTCAAGTTTAATGAATTATAACTCTATAATAATCTATGGAAATGTTCGTTAATAATCGGTACAGAGATGCATCAGTACCAACTATAATTCAGAATTCCATCCATCCATCCATTTTCTGAAACTGCTTGTCAGATTCAGAGTCACAGGGGTCCGGACCCTATTAGAATTACAGTGGTGCTTGCAATTCACAAACTTTGTGGTCTACGAACAGTTTGGTTCATGACCAAAAATTTTGCGAGAAAAATGCATTGGTTCGAGTACAAAATTTGTTTGACGACCAGACCAGATTCCTTATTTATAGTATAGCACCGGTGGGGTGCATGTCCCAGCATGCCCTGCATACAAGTGAAAATAAAAGGACCACAACAGGCACCCAACGAGCACCGAACCCAAATACACAGACAGGAAACACAAGGTTGTAAGACGCCAAACTGCAAGATGCACGCACGGTGGAAGATTTACACAAGCTAAATAGGGTTAAGGACTGTTAATAAAGAGTGTGACTTCCCTAGCAAGGAAGTCTCCATGTCTCCCTTTGCTCCTGCGATGCCTGTCTGCCCATCGCCACAATATATTGTGTTTTTCTTTAAAGTTTTTACTATAAAAACCAGAAAATTAAATAACAAAAATTATTATTGATAGCCTTGTGAACGAATGAATCGAATTTCAATACTTTCTTATGGGAAATATTGCCTTGGGTCATGTACAGATTGGTTCACGACCACTTTCTTGGAATGGATTGTGTTTGTGAACCGCAGACACCACTGTACATAAATAATTGAAATTCCAATTCGCCAACTGAGGTTTACCAATATTCAATATAAAATCACATGATTTCAACTGGCAAAGACATGTTTTTGAGTAGATGGCTTAATTATGAACATTCTCTCTCAGTGTTTAAACATTAAAGTCAGTTATCAGCAGACGGTTACCCAAGCACTAGAATGATTGCCATCCTATAGCTACAGGAAATGCAGATCCGCAGGTATCTAGAAACTGATGTCATTACTGAGAAATTTATTCTGTATAAGTGTGTGTGTTTTGACCTTTAAAGATATTTTCTTCCCATTTAAGGGCCTTCACTCTTTTAAGGCAGCTGCCATGTGAAATCCATCCATCCATTTTCCAACCCGCTTATCCTACTGGGTCGCAGGGGGTCTGGAGCCTATCCTGGAGGCAATGGGCACGAGGCAGGGAACAACCCTGGATGGGGGGTCAGCCCATCGCAGGGCACATTCACACACCAACCACTCACACATGCACATCTATGGGACTCCAATCAGCCTCAGCATGTCTTCAAACTGTGGGGGGAAACCAGAGTTCCCAGAGGAAACCCCACGATGACATGGGGAGAACATGCAAACTCCACACACGTAACCCAGGCGGAGACTCAAACCCGGGTCCTAGAGGTGTGAGGTAACACTGCTAATCACTGTACCACCATGTGAAATGAGTTTCTGAGTAGAACAAAAAAGAATATTAGGGCCATGGAATATTTCCACCAATCAGCCAAAATCAGAAGGATACCACAGTAGGACAAACATTATCTCTGTATATCCTCAAATTCCTTAAGCTTCAAAACGTCACTGGAATGACTGCATACTAGTCACAAGGAATGTGTTATTATTTTGATCATTTTTACAATTGATAGGGAATCTAATTTCATTGAAACTACCTCTAAAACATTGAAACTTTATAATGCTCCAGCTACAGTATTAGTTTGTACACAGAGATATACCGTAATTTGTACTATAAACTATATAATCTTCTATTGTATTTTGTCCTATAGACCTGTAAAGATATTGTAAATCTTTCTACCCACTGGACAACGTAGAATTTACCAGGAAAAAAGAGCTGCACTGAACAAAAGCAATATTTTGGTTTCCAGTTTGTCACATGGGAAGCAGTGACTTTCCTGTCAACCAGTAAAATTAAAACATCAGCCGAAAATTATTTTATCTGTACTTCAGATTTCCTGTAACACATATATCACTGGGGCTCTCCAACAAATCATCAAATGAGAATGTCTACCAGTTGCAGCCAACTGTACAAAATGGTGGTGCATTACACAAAAGATGTGTACGGTAAAGTAATCTATGTGCTGTTGAGGTTTATACCTAGCATTTCAGTTAGCAAACCCTTTTGATGGAAAGAATGGATGTTTATTATTGCCTCTCCGCATAAGCTCAGTATACTTCTAGATAAGAAGCACGTTTCATTTTAAGAGCCTCTAAAAATTTACTTCTGCTGTTTACAAAAATACCAATGTATATCCCACATAAGATTTTGGAATGGTTTTCACTTTTTTAAACTAGCAGGAGATAGCTTATCAGAATATCACAAGGAGCAAAGGAAACGTAAACCACCATTATTTTCTATTCAATGAAAAAGAAAAGGAAAAAATCAGATATACTATACTAGTAGGTATACCCAAGTCCAGGCTTTAAGGCTAAGGGTTATTCCTTCATGTGCAGACAGAGTGCACTGTTCTCTTAGGGGTATATGGTACAGCCTCTCCATGTAGAAGGCTCCCCATTGCTTTGCCATTAATCCGGACCCCCATGGCACTCCATACAGTAAGCGTGTATACCCCAGTTATGCAGAGTGAGAGCACACTTCAGCAGTACCACAGACACTAATATTCCAGATGTTTTTCCCAATAAGCCCAGGACCCTTTTAACTGTCTGTACACACATGTGCCAGGAGTGATTTGTTACATGTAAGTGATTGCCCTATCCTGCCCGCTCTCCATTTGGGGGTGAGGACAGGGGAGATGAAGAAATGCAGGCCTGCTGATGGGAGGAGACAGCACTCGCATCCTTTCCCCCTGTAGCATGGAAACAACATTGTGTGATTGTTGTGGCCAGCATTTTTCATATCCAGGATTCTTCCAAAATAATCACCTGCCATTAACTGTTTTACTTTGCATATGCACAAATCAACCCAAAACAAACATTCACTGAAAATGATCTAATTTGAGCTTCTGCCCCAAAACACTGTGTGTTTGTCTTGTTAGTTCCACTTGTCTATAGCCAGCTGCTTGTTCCACCATGATGCCTCAGGCCGTCAAACCTGCTACAGCGCCTTGAAAAAGTATTCATACCCCTTGAACTTTTTCACATTTTTTCACCTTACAACCACAAATTTAAATGTTTTTATTGAGATTTCATGTGCTACCATCACAAAGAAGCACATGATTGTGAAGTGGAATGAAAAAAATTCATGGTTTTCAAAATGTAAGCAAATAAAAATCTGTCGTGTATTTGTTTTCAGCCTACTTTCGCTGCAAGTACAGTTGCAAGTCTTTTTGGGTATGTCTTTACCAGTTTTGCACATCTAGTTTGGATGTCCTAAGAACGATCACCGGGAAGTTTGAGTGTTCCTGGTGGGGGATAAAAACGTTTGCCTACAGGCACCAGTGGGAGAAGTCATACATCTGCACTTGGATAGGTCGCCAGTATAAGGTATGGGCTGTTACGTACCGCGTCGTCTGTCCCGCTCCAGCCCTGTGTGTCACCACGCCCACCTTGTTCCCTCATGTGATTTCCTGATTGTATGCACCTGTGTGAGGTGCTGCCGCTCGCCAGTCCCGTCCCTTGTCGTATGTACTTAAGTCTGTGCCAGAGTAACCCCGACAGACACGGCATTGATGTTTCAATGTCCGTTGTGTGTTGTTTCAATAAACCCTCATTCCCGTCATCCCGCTGGACTTCCGTGTTTGTTCGCCCTGCACGCACACCCGGAAGCGTTACAGAATGCCACGTCTCCCCAAAGATACGCAGCGGCAGCTTGAACAGCAACGGCTTGAGCTGCTGCAAGCCTGCGTATCCCTGCTAGCGGAGCCGGAGGTGAGAAGGGATCCATCGACCCTGGAGCTGGCTACCCGGAGCTGGGAGCTCTTAGAAGAAGAGCTACCTCCGGGACAGCAATACCCGCTATCCCGGGTCCGCCGGTACCTCCGGCGCCTGCTGCGCCTGCTGAGGGAACGGAGGACAGCAGAGGAACCGGAATCGGTGGATTGCTCACTTCAGCTGGGAGCCTGCTCGCTCGAGCCAGTCTGGGAAAGGGAGGAGGAGAGCGAGTACCTCCCGCTTACCTGGGTAAGGACAGTAGCCTTCGGGGACTTCGTTCACGGGGTGCTGCGATCCCCGTGGGAGACATGCCCTCACCGGCCCGAGAGCCTTGCCAGGGGAAGGATCAGCCCGGTGCGCGATCCTCTTCCCTGGGTCCCTAGGGCTCTGGGAAGGAGGGTACTCGCGCGCCCCACATCGGACCAGCCGCTACTGGGGCCGCTGGAACCGGAAGAAGAGATCGCCCCTCCCGCGACGGCCGCTACCCTTCCGGCCTCGGCCGCACCTGTGCTGCCCTTGGCCGTCGTGAGGTGGATGCCTGTGAGTCCTCCGACCTGTGGGCGCTTGCCTCCCCCGGATTCCCCAGCTACGAGGCGCGCTCGGAGGGCACGCCTTAAGTGGGGGGTGCAGTCCAGTCAACATAATGAAAAAGCTGCAACACGAATACAAAAGCCACAGCAAAAATACAAAAGCCACAACAAGAATGCAAAAGCCGCAAGAAAAATAAAAAAGCCACAACACGAATGCAAAAGCCGCAAGAAAAATACGAAATCCACAACGGAAATGCAAAATCTACAATATAAATACAAAAGCCACAACGGAAATGAGTCCCAACGTATGGAAATGCAGCGGCCTGTCTGTTAGTGATGGGAAATTCGACTCAATTAACTGATTAGTTTCTTTCGAACTATACGTTGTGATGAAAAATTGATTCTACGATTCATTTTTTTTTTCTTTTTTTGTGCCTGAACATTAAGAATCGTGAGATCGGACAATAAATCTGTCTCAAGTTTACGTTGTTTGACTAAACATAGCGCTGGTGTTCAACAAAAATGTTCAGCTTGACTATTCACAATAAAAATAATATATTGTAACGTCTTCTGCCTTTCGCCGGAAGATGCCGGGAATAACTGGAGTCAACAACAGGAATTTGTAGGAACAACTCCCAAATTGCAACAGCTGGGAAGCTCTTTTATTTAGTGCACTAGTTACAAGAGCAGTGTAGTTCTGAAGAGAACACGCATGCGCATAACTAGTTAGCACACTCACACACACTCATTCCCCCTACACATGGCCGAATGGCCAGATGTGATCCGAGCGAGACAACGTGTCGGGAACAGTGGATCCACAAAACACAACCGAAACACTCCCAATATTCCCCAAACAATACAGCACAACATGTAATAACCGTAGAGCAAACTAACAAGGGTAAACGCACATAATAAAGACTTAAACTTAACACTAAATACACACTATGCACCCCATTGCACTATGGGAAACCTGCCCACACCCAGAAACGTCGCAACACTGCCCCCACCTAAGCGGTGACAGTCCCCAGGCACCTAAGCTGGTAGTCTCTGAGATGCGGCAGAAAGCGCCGCAGACGGTGAGATCTTTGGGCTCTCCTCCTTCCCAAAGTGACCCTTTCAAAATCATAGCACCACCAACTCCTGTTGAGTAGTTGAGTATTTCCTTCTTTTTTTTAATTATCCATTCATTATCCATACATACATGCACAGTGAACATTAAAAACATGGATATACTACCTTTTTTGCAAACAAACTATCTGCTGTCACACACCTGCCTCATGTACTTTTGTCCATTAGACAAACAATTGCACATACTTGTAACTTCCATCCAGTGACTACATTCAGCATATTTATTCAGCTATCCCAGCACTGCTGGTATTTAATGGTGTCTATATCTAAGTCTTATTATCTATGCATAGCTGGCTTTTTACGTACAAGTTATTGAGCCCTGCGTGAACGAATGAGCAGGGAGCGGAGATTCAGACTAAAGATGTCATGATTACGGGTAAACGTAAGTGGGAAATAACAGGAAACAGGTGATCACAATTGAAATAACACGAGATAACGAGGGGGGCATGGCACACACGAGTGTCGTATGAGCAGGTCATGACACAAGTCTCCAAACGCAAAGACAGAGCGTATTGGTGTAACCCCGAACAGACACACAGGACAAATTAAGGCTTGATCTTAAAAGTAATTTTATTTTATTACCAAACCCAGCACAGGGTTGGCATAACTCCACCTGCCACAGTTGGTGTTGACTGATGACCTATAAGCTTCAGAAGGTGGTCCAAGCCCTGGGCCAATTCCCCTGTTATAGTTAAAGTTCTAACAGGGACCACGTATCCCCCCCCCCCCCTTATGTACAAACTGCATCAGAGGGCTGTGCCCGACAACCCCAAAGAAACAAAACACACACGACAAACAGAATCAAAATACACACGCACAGCAAACCAATCAAAATACACCACCCTGGGTCACCCGAGCACTACACACTATCCCCACTAGTACTGCACAGGGAAAATCCACCAAAGGGCATTAACAGACCACCAGAAGGACTAAACGGTATTTACTGGATGGAAAGAAACTGAGATCCTCTAATTCATGATAACCGGTCTGTTAAAAAGAGGGTAAGAGAAACGGTGACTAGAGCTCCCCAGATACTGCCATTCCCTGCCAACACCAAAAGTTTATTATATAAAACCCCCCAAAAATAAAAATAACCCTCTATTTCCTGTGATAGCCGTAAAACAGACATACCCCCACACCAGGCAAGCCTCTGAATAATGCCCAGCGGAATCCAGGCTCACACTGGTTGATTCGACATATCCCTTCCGATCGTCTTCTGTATACTAAAATCACATATGACAATTATTAAAACTCCCTTAGGCTCGACCATAATTCAGCACTACTAAGAAGACATAAAGCCCATTGTAACGCTTCCGAGTGTGCGTGCAGGGCGAACAAACACGGAAGTCCAGCGGGATGACGGGAATGAGGGTTTATTGAAACAACACACAACGGACATTGAAACATCAATGCCGTGTCTGTCGGGGTTACTCTGGCACAGACTTAAGTACATACGACAAGGGACGGGACTGGCGAGCGGCAGCACCTCACACAGGTGCATACAATCAGGAAATCACATGAGGGAACAAAGTGGGCGTGGCGACACACAGGGCTGGAGCGGGACGGACGACGCGGTACGTAACATAGCCCCCCTCCTAAGGCGCGCACTCTGGGCGCGCCTCAAGAGGAGCGGCGGACGGGACGGAACCAGGGAGACAGGACCTGAAAGACAAAACAGCATCACAAACCTAACAAGGACACAAGACCGAGAGACAAAACAGGCCACAGGGACAACCCAAAACCCCAGAACCGAACACATGACACCGGGCACCGACACAAAATACACAGATGATCAACACAGACCGGGGAACAAGACAGACCCACAGAACAGAAACAAAGACACAACCCAAGACAAAACATGACAGAGAACTGGGAAGGCCGACAGGCAGATGAGGACCGGGGACACTGGGTGAACAAAAGGGCTCGGACAACGAGGAGGGACAAAAGGGCCGGGAGTGACAGGGGGAACCCAAGGACCAGGAGCAAACGAGGGGACACCAGGAGACGGGACAAACAACGGAGGGGCATATGGCGCCCAAAGGCCTCCTGGCCGAGGACGGGCAGCTACCGGAGGGGCCGCAGACCCCGGGAAGCCAGGGGCTACGGAGACAGGTCAAGGAACCCCCGGAGGGGTCCTGAAGGGAGCCAGAGCCGGTGACAGCACCCCCGGAGCCTGGTTTGCCGTCATCCGGCGTCCAGACAAAGAAGGGGGGCCCGGAGATGGCTGCTGAGGCTCCGACGGGGGGTCCGAGGGTCGCGATCGAGGTCCCGGCGGGGATCTCGGAGGCAGTGGGCAGGAGGCGGGGTCAGGCGGTGCTTTTGCATTCTTGTTGTGGCTTTTGTATTTGTGTTGCAGCTTATTCGTTATGTTGACCTGTCTGGGCCACCATACCATATCACGTTAAAAAAATTAATCTCAAACCCCTTTCTCCACCCATTATGGCTCATTGTAAATCTTGTTTCAGATATTTAGAAAAAATGGCTCTTTGCTTTAAAAAGGTTGCCAACCCCTGGTTTAGGTGTACGCCCATGTCTTGGTAGGTTTCCAGTTGTAGCATTCTTTTTCCATTGTTGATTGATGGATTGAACAGTGCTCCTGGAGATGTTCAAACTTTGGGATATTTTTTATAACCTAACCCTGCTTTCAACCTCGCCACAACTTTATCTCTGACCTGTCTGGTGAGTTCATTGATCTTCATATCGTTGGTTCACTACTGTTCTCTAACAAACCACTCAGGCCTTCACAGAACAGATATATTTATAATGAGACTAAATTACACACAGGTGGACTCCATTATCTAATTAGGTGACTTCTGAAGGCAATTGCCCTGTATTTTATTTAGGGGTATCAGAATACAGGGGGCTGAATACAAATGCACAACACACTTTTCATATTTTTCTTTGCTTACATTCTTAAAAACCATGTATATTTATCGTTCCACTTCACAATTATTTGCTTCTTTGTGTTGGTCTAGCACACATGTGTCAAACTCACGGACCGCGGGCCACATCCGGCCCGCCGTGTAATCATATCCGGCCCGCAAGATCATTTTACATTATCGTTATTAATGGCCC
>JABFDZ020000066.1:29635202-29653140 GCA_019775955.2 Pollimyrus isidori
TTTATCCTGTTTGGCCCGCGACCTAAAGTGTGTTTTGAATTTTGGCCCCTTGTACAATTGAGTTTGACATCCCTGGTCTAGCATATAAAATCTCAATTAAAAACACTTAAGTTGTAAGGTGACAAAATGTGAAGAAGTTCAAGGGGTATGAATACTTTTTCAAGGCACTGTATTTGTGTGTCTGGCTCTTCCCTACCTCTATTTTCATGCCAAACTGTAAAAGTCAGAACCATACATCTATCTACCCCCCAGCATCTCTGGATATGCCTGCATATGTATGCGTGTGTGACACCATGTGACTTATCTCTTTTACCCTTATAGCACACATTATAATTTTCTGTCCCCTGTCAACTCATTGCATAACAGCAGAGGCCATTCTCCACACACACCAGAACAGGTATGAAATACACATACACACATGTGTGCACACAGTTAATATATTCTTATCATTGTGGGAACTCATTATGGGGATAACCCAAATCTTAACTACAATAACTCTAACCCTTACCCAGCCTAAACCTTAACCATAAGTAACCAAACAAAATACAAGACTTTTGGCTATTTTAGCTTTATTGTTGTATTCATGGATAAAATTGATGTTTATATTGTAGGGACCTGAAAAATGTTCCACAAGCTAAAAAATAACTAGTTTTACCACAGACACAAAAGTCATTTTTTTTAGCTGTAAGGTTCATCTGCTGTGTTCAGGTGCATTCCCATTCCACGACTGCAACCACAAGCTATTTTAATGATGCGAATGGGACACCTGGCTGAAAGATATGCATGGATTCTCCAGAACAAGGTCACATGACATGAATCCCCAATCAGGAGGGATGAGTGCAGTGCTAATTTATCAATGCCGTTAATTGTTAAGGTGAGCCAGGGAACACTGGGTACTGACACATGGCCCATGGTCTGAAACCTGATTATACCGCGGTTTGCAGGGCCGTGAGCCCACAGTACAGCCCTGCCCCCACACACTCTTCGTCCCAACTGTACCACTATCCCAATGCTTGTTCTTTATGTACCCCTAACACAACACCCCCTAATATCAGGGTTTTTTCCACAAAGTCCCATATACCCTCCCATCTCAAAGTATCAGCTCATTGGATAAGCCTTACTGTAGCATGCCGTAAAATATCCTTGTGTTTTTCCAATTATATCTAATTATGGTGTCATGGTTTAAAGACAGGAAAATATGTGCTCTGACCTGAGTTGTACTGGGTCACCCCACGCTAATTAAAAGTGATGCCTGGGAGCCAGCCTTGTGACGGCCTATCATCTCCCAGCTCAGCAACTAGCACAGTCCTACAGGGTCTCAAGCCCCATTACTGACTGCATAAAGGCTATCTCCACTCTGACAATTTCCCACTGTTTATGGGCAAAATAGAATAATATGCATTTAAAGCTGTTATTATTATCGGTTTATCTGGGTTAGGATTTAAATGTGTTTAAATATCCATAAACAGGTAAATCGAACTATGAATACAATAGTGCAATTTTAAAAACTTGTATGCACACTTAATTGGATAACACTAGTTTGGGCATATCAGGAAATCATCATGTCAGGTAGAATTCTGCTCCACTCCACTCTGATGTGTCAGGCAACAAGATTCTGATTCTGTTACGCGTTTGTGTTACCTCTTGTTCCTGACTTTGTCTGTTTCACTCCAGCTGCCTCTCATTTTGCTTCCTCATTAGTCCTTGTATAAAAGTGCTTCCCAGTCCTGGCATTAACATCAATCCTGCTTTTGGTCTGTCCCGTTTTAAGGGTTCCATGCTCAGATGTTTTGTTCCCGGTTGATCCAGGATTGCCAAGTCTCATGCATCTGACATACCACTCATGCAAGAAATCTTACGACAGAGCTATATAAACCTAAACCTAAAATGAGCTATATCAAAACAGTTGGGTAGTTTGCAAACCCTACAGACTATTTACAAGGTAATAATGTAAGTGCGTGTGCTGACTTCTCATGCGGGCAGCTGACCAAAGTTAGCAATTCTGCCGTGATCCTGTTAATTTCCGTTTCAATCTTAGTTGAATAAAACCCTGTTTGTTTGGGTGTATGTCTCCCACACCCATTGTCCCTTATTGCATGAGTTTGATATTTTATACGGTTTTTGAGAGAGGATGTCACACCCAGCTTGTACCGCCCACGTGTGGACCACATCTATCTTGTTAACCCCATGTGGAATCCTTCCGTTTACCCATTGTGTTGCATTCCCTGCTTGTAGTTCTGTGTATATTAGTCCGCGTTTATGTCTGTTTCCCTAGCCTGTCATTGACGTAGTTCATGTGTGTTCCCAGTCAACCTGTCAGCCCTAAAATAAACCCCGTTGTCCTTGTACTTACAGCTCCCTCACCTGTTTCCTCATTTACCAGCACGCACTCATTACAGAATGACAGACCTCACACAAGCGCCTTCGCAGATCTAGGACCAGCGCCTCGGTGTGCTATAGGAGGTGGTTTATTGTCTCTCCCAGCCCGAAGTTTGGGAGGATCCCGAGTCACGGGAACTAGCCAGCCGGAGCAGGACCCTCCTGAGTGAGGCACCAGCTGGTACGCAAAAACCTCCCGCATAATTGAGTGGCGGTTTCAGCAGATTGCCCTACCAAATGAGGAGATCGCAGACCAGACCTCTATCCTCACTGAGGATGGCCCCGTATCATTTCTCCCAGCCTACCAGAGAGGGAGGAAGAAGAACAGGAGAAAGCAGCAACAGGACAGAAGTCCCAAGGATGCATTCTCATTCCATCTTGGGACAGCTTCCCTCTCCTCAGCTTCGCTCTTCGCCCTCCAACGGGAAGAGCCCCTTCAAGAAAGAGAGACCAGCAGGGCTCATCCCAGATATCACTACAACTTCACACCCATATACTGGTAAAGTCTGCTTAGCCGTTACAGAGCGGCCACCGCTAGCAGCTTACCTCTTCCGGAAGGCACGTTTTATCCATAAAAGGATCAGCACAGTGAGGGATGCAATTCCCTGTGTGCTCAGAACATGTAAAGGGGAACCGTCTGATTTCGCCCACTGCTGCTCTTGAGGATCCTGCTGTGGCTCCGCCTGTCCTGCCTGTTTTCGTCAGCTCTTGTTCTACCTGTCCTGCTTGTCAGTACCAGGTCCTGCTGGAAGGGCCTAGTTGGCCAGTCTCAGATGCTGGGCCCTCGGAGGCCCCTGCCATGCTGCTGCCCATTCCGGCTACACACGATGGTCCTCTGCCTGCCGCCATGCCCGAGGTAACTGCGCCACCTCTGCCTGCCAGCATGCTCGAGGCCCCAGACATGCCTCCTGCTCTGCCTGAGGCCCCAGCGGTTGACGCTCCGACCCTTGGGGCTGAAAACCTGACCCCTTCTCTGTCTGCAGATACACCCGAGGCTCCTATGCCTCTGCTCCACAACATCATGGTTGAATCACTGCCTGTCTCTGCTCTGCCCATCTTTGCTCCGCTGGAGACTCCTGGGACTCCACCTCCTGCTCCACCTGAGGCTCCAAGGGCTCTGCCCACTGCTGGACCTGAGTCCCCAACTCTGCCTACACTGGAGATCTCAGTCTCCAGGGAGACCCCGGATGGTGTTGGCATCACTCCTTCCTTGGTGGAGCGAGAGGAGGAGCTAGAATGGGACCCCTCTGTGATCTATCTGCTGTGTCAGACTGACTCCTCTGCCCTTTCGCAAGCATGGTCGCTCTTGTCCAGAGCCCTGCCTATCGGTGTCCCAGAAAGGGAGGGAACCACAAGTGGCAGCTCACCCCTTTTCAAGGACAGACTTGACTCTGAAGAGGGCTGGATCTGTCGGGGAACGCTATCCCGTGGATCCCCAAGCGAACAACGCCTACTCCTGAAGCACGGATCCCAGCACTAACCCCAGGGGTCTCCATGCCGCAGGGTCTGGACCCTGTTCCAGCTTATCCAGCTACAGAGATTCCGGGTCCTGTCCCCTCAGCGGCCCCAATAAATTCATCCTGGAGGCAGTCTTCCCCACTGATGGGTCCTGCTGTCCTCGGTCGTGCCTTTTCCACCTTGTCTGCTCTCCTCTTCGGCCGCTCTGGCTTCGGCCGCTCAATAGAAAACCTACTGGTTAGCATCTCTCCAGGACCGGAGTTGGAGACCCCTGCTATATTCAAACCTAATGGCACATTATAATGAAAGATTTACACGTGTCTTCTTCAGGAATCTAGAGGGGAGGTAGACTAAATTTACTAAATGAGCTAGATTTAGTCAACTAAATACTAAGACTAAAACAAACAAAAACAATTGTGAAATATGACTAAAACTAAAGTTGCAGTAAAACTAAATAAAAATATGCTGCCAAAATGAACAATGGAGAATATAGTAGTGACGCTAAAGTGATGCAGAATGATGTAGTGAAGGTGTATTGATGATACAGTGATAGAAAATGACGTACTAGTGGTATAGTATTGGAGAATGGTGTACTGATGTTATAGTGAGGGAGAAAGAATGGCATAATGATGGTATAGTGACAGTGGTATAGTTATGGGGAATGGCATAGTGATGGAGAATGTTGTATAAATGTTATAATGATAGTCTAGTAAAAGGTATAGTAATAGAAAATGGTGTAGTGATGTTGTAGTGATAGTATAGTAATGGAAAATACTGTAATGATGCTATAGTGATAGTGTAGCAAAGATATAGTAATAGAGAACGCTGTAGCGATAGTGCAATAATATAAAATGGCATGAGTGTGCTCCGTACTCTCTTCCAGCAGTCATCCCTCAGCATTAGCAGGCAATTACTCAGTGGCTTGGTGGCAGTAAGGCAGGGCAATATGGTCAAAAATACTTATCACGATATGTATTTGAAAATTTACGATAACGATATAACTGACGCAAGACAAAATGCTTTACAATTTAGGAACTCCAATCAGCCTCAGCATGTTTTTGGACTGTGGGGGGGGAACTGGAGAACCTGGAGGAAACCCCACGACAACACGGGAAGGATATGCCGTACACGTAACTCAAGCGGAGACAAAAACCCAGGTCCCAGCGGTGTGAGGCAATAGTGCTAACCACTGCACCACCATGCCACCCCATGCAAAAAAACCCATCAATTTATTTTCACTTAAAATCACATGTTTTTATGCACATTAAAGATATATAAAAATTTAACAGTGCAAATGCAAATTCCTTGCTGACAGTTTAACCATACTCCTGATATCATATCCTGAGCATAACCATGTATAATATGCACAAAACTTGCTTTGCAACATAAAACTGCAGTGTACCCAATAAATACGTCAAATAATAAAATTGCACAAACTGTTGAGTAAAAGCAAAACAAACAAACAAAAACATGGATAAATTATGCTACCACTCATGGAAGTTTTTTACATTTCAAGTTTTAAGATTCTTTGTCAGAAACACTAACATGTTCACAGATGTGGGTTTAAGAGAGAACCTTTGACAAGTTACAACGTTTCCACCTGTGCTGAACAATCTTTCAGATGCAGAGCTAGTTGCAGGAATGCAGAGGAGGTAATCTGCTGATTTGGGGAAAGTTTACTGTGTGAACTTTCCACCATGAAAGAGGATCACACTCACTGTCTGCTGCTGGACTATTCACATAAATGCTCAGTTCAGATAATAACCTTTCTGCAGTTACATCTGTCTTGCCACTAACTGGTCCCTTTGAGAAGCTCCAGAGACTCTTCTTTGGCTTTTTAACGGCTCCCTGACTTGTTTGGTCTCCAGCAGATGTAGGAGGTGTTTCTGAAAAACCTGGGGTTGCGCTACCCTGGTGTGACACAAGATGCTTTAGTTCACTCATGACTTGAACTTTGATGGCTTTGCTCTCACTCTCACTGAAATATTCTGTATGAAAATGTGGATCGAGGAATAAAGGCATGTTAACAAGCCTCTCTGTGACACTGTCTTTGTAGCTTTTGTTCATGTATTCAAGTATTGCTGTTTTGATGTCTTTGGTCAGCTGAGTGTCACTCTCTTTTACTTTTAACATGTCATTGTTAAACATCTGAAGAACAGGCTTAAAACATGAAATGGCCACATACCCTTCTGCAGAAAAAGCATCTGTAACCTCTAGAAGTGGACTCAATGCAGTGCTGACCGAGTCAAGCACCTCAATGTCTTGCCCTGTCAACATGAGGTACCTTGTGGTTTTATCAGCAGCTAAAACCTGTGTTATGGCCTTTTCTTGTTCCAGCAGCCGCTAGATAATTCTCTGCTTTGAACCCCAATGGGTGCAACATTCAGTTATGAATTTGTGTTCTGGTAGGCCAAGTTCTTTTTGGGCATGGCGCTTCCAGCTGTGGCCTAAAAGATCAACAATCTTCTTCCCCACTCCAATTGCTCATTTGATCCTTGGGTCCTTCACACTTCTTTCTAAAAGACATACATTTAAAAGGAAACACAGCAACAACACCAATATTAATGTGGTGTGGAAAGTTTTATGTATAAAAATTATTTACACACACACATATACAGTGGTACCTCGGTTCCCAAACTCACTATTTACACACACACACACACACACACACACACACATATATATACACACACAGTGGTACCTCGGTCCTTGAACTCACTAGAACTCAAATTTCTTGAAAGTCGAACTAGGACTCGATCTGAATATTAGAAGTCGAACCGTGAACACTGACCCGATATACTGTAAATTGTACACCGCAAGAATTCTGTAATACTACAATGTGATTCTTATTTGTATGCCTTCTTCACAGACTAGATGACTAATTAAAACAGCACAGCACTACAGTAACTAACAATAAATAAACCACTAAGTTATGTGTACTATCAGAGCAATTATGTCATTTATTTAAACTTTATTTTACCAGGTAAATGAACTGAAAAGCAGTTCATAAGGATAAAACAGGATAAAAAGAATTGCATTGTACTCTGTATGACAATAAGAACTTTGAATCCTTGAAATACATGTATTTGATCTGTTTCTTGGCAACTATCTTTTTACACAGAGCCACTATACACAATAGTTCATTTTTTTCCACAGTTTGGATCAGGAGCTAGTCATTATAAAAGAAGTAATGTGCATTTAGGTGATATTTGTATAGATTTATCTATACCCTTCTGGCAGTGCTGCCACTGCAGTCAGGTCTCACTGACTATGAGGACTAGAAGTTGTCCGATTTAGCTGAAGTCAGTTTATACTCCAGGCCTGCAGGCGGCGGCAGATCCATGTCATGTAATCTGCACACAGGTCGAACACACCCATTTATATTGTTTCATTTATTTTCTATGTTATGTTCAATTGTGTAGTTAAATACGAGAGAAGCCTGTCATTTGAATTTGTGGTGAAAAATGTTATGGTGCTATATATTTGTTTTGTTCTTTACTGCATATGATGATGGTGGTTATTTAAAATATTTCACCAGACATGTGCATTATTTAGCATTTTTTGTCTTTCAAATTAATCAAATCAAAGGCTGCTTTCGAGTAATGTATTATCTCTTTGAAATTTTCCTTAAAATACTTTTAAAATATCATCTTGTTCTCGTGAACCCAATATCAGGTCTCGTCTCCTGGGCTCAGTATATCGTTACACCCCTAGTAATTACAGTACCTGATCATATATGTACCAATTTGTTCAAACTGAATCATCACTAATCAAAACTGACACCAAAAAGCACACCTAGATTCCTAAACATAGGATAAGACGTTACTATCCTTTGTGCAAAGATGAATTGTTTCTATCCTTTGTGCAAGCACGTACAATAGGTTCACTGTTACAGTAAACTTGTCAGTGTAGGTGTAGGCTGTTTGGTGTAGGTTGAAAAATTTGGGATGCATCATCAGTAATCCTCATGGGGTGTTCTGGCCTTTCACACTAAACAACCTCACCAGAGACAGCCAGCTATAGAGTGATCAGCTCTAAGCTTGCATCCAATGCTCAATTAGTCATCAGAGTCGCCTTGATGTCAGATGACGGACATCTCATGAAGCTATATACGACAGCCCTAGCTTGTCACTTAGGAGCCCAGCAGGGGGGCATTCCTCTTCAACCAGAGGCACTGGCTGCTTCTTTCTGTTGTCTTTGATGCAGCTTCCAGCAGTTTCCAGTCACGTGTTAAGCACAGCTTGCCTCTCTCCAATAGTGTGGAGTTGCTCCTGGCAACCGTCGCCCTCTAATGGACAAAGGAAGTCATTCAATCAGGGTATTCGTGGACATGGAATAGAAAGGAAAAGCTTTGGAAACTAGCCTTGTTCATTCTTGTTTCCCGCTTCGTTCTGCAACGCGCTAACAGAAGTGTATGAGTGTAAGTCAATAGTTAACTACCTTGGTAAACATCCGTTTCTGCGCAGATTTTGCGTACAATTATTTGATCGCTATTCCAGTTTTTATGGTTTTATTTATTTATTGCACTTATTTGAATTTTATTGATTACAGTTTTGACTCAGTTTGGCTCTATCAATCATAAGGTACGTATAATTTTTATATTAGGATTAATTTTCTAAATAATTGAACGCTATTTGCACATTGGTGAAAATTGTCCACCATTTGTGTTTATTAAGTAAGTGGATTGACTATTATCGTACCAAAATATGCAGGATGCTGAGCGGAGACAGAGGCGCGGCAGTCAGGAAATCGGGGAACACGGGTTACAATGACCGGACTGGGACCAATGACCATAACCAGAAACAGCTGATCACACAGAGATTCCACATTAGGCTAACAAGGAGGCGTGGCACATGGAAGGAGCGGACAATTATCTGAAACTGCATGATCATCAAATCAAAGCAAACTTGTGGGTTTTTGAAAATTTTCTTGTGGTACTGGAAAAGTTTTGGAAAAGTTATGGAAATGTATTCTGCCAGAACTGGGGGAACCCTGTTCAATGTGAATTTACCACAAATCTATGGGTTACAGTGTCACAAATGACACTTCATTGGTAGGTTCCATGGCAATATAGTGTGGTGTTTTTTTTTCCTTGGGTCGGGTCGGGTTGAGTTTTAGGTCATTATCCAGCCGTATTTTTGCGAGTTCGGTGGGGTGTTGTGGATCTTCTGACCGGTCGGTTGGGGGCAGGTGTTAAAAGAAGCTGACCCGCGCAACAGTATTAGTGGTGATGAGGAATTGATGATAGATCGTTTTTCCTCCAATGTGGACGCAAGGCTCTTTAGGACCAGGTTGTGGTGCCAAGTATATTGCCTTTGGGTGGGACTGGTCTTGCACCCTGTGAGTATGTGCCGGAGGGAAGCTGGCCTGGAGCAAAGAGCACACACTGGATCTTCACCAACCCACTGGTGGAGATTGGTTGGTGTTGGTAAGACATCATGAGTGGCTCTGATGGTAAAGTTGAAACTCATTGCCTCGATAGCCCACACATCATTCCAGGTGAGCTTCCTGCTTTTGGCACTGTCCCACCATGTCCACTGCTCCTGTTTACCAAGGGAGACTGCCTTGGCCCACCTTGCAACCTCCTGAAGGTGCACTTCCTCCACCACCATCATCCTCCGTGCTGGAGCTGTGGCCTTACTCCAGGCTGGCCAACTAATTGTTAATCTAAGGCCTCCTCTTCCATGCTGAACACTTCTTATACACTTTATATGGGACTCTATTTGGCCCCGGGGCTGATGCTGTTCTGCACCTCTTTCCATGTTGGAGGGCCAATCTCAAATTGATGTTCTGGGGGTCGATTAATGGAATGTCTGAGAGGATGGCCAGGTGTTCATAGAGCCTTGGATCAGAATGTGTTGTTCTAAAGTGCTCCTCCAGGTCATTCTTTGTCGTTTTTAGAACTCCGCTTTTTTCCTTGATGAAGAGAGTCTTTGGGAATTTGAAGGGATTTCTGTTTGTTCTTCCTTCTTCTCTTCTGTAGATACTCTACGGAACAGGATGGAAAACAAGTTTAAAGGTCAGCTTGGAGAGTGCTTATGCCCTACTTTTCCACTCCAAAGGCCATCTTCCAAAGTTTCTTCAGTGGTCTCCTTTCTTGAACAAGGAATTTGATTTCCTGTTGCCTCCTGGAAACTGATGTAAATGGGGCCTGCTTAGCATCTTTTGGCTATTCTGAAGCGTTTTGCCCCATACTGATAAATGATGTCTCCCATTCTCTCCAACTTCTTCTCCACTGTGCCCCAATGTTGCTTGAGGGTCAAGGTCAGGTTAGAATTCACCATCTGCCAAAGCTTTTTCTCCCCAGCACAGGGCCAATTCACACGCAGCCTATGTCCTAGAAGTCTCCGTTCAACTGCAGGTCTAGGATTTTGGTTGGTATCCACAGCTGATGTTTGTTCCACTGTTGATTCTGTGCTTGAGTTCACATCCTCCATTACAGCAGTATTGATGCACTGCAAGCTATGATTTGCGTCCGGCTGCTACGCTTCACTGTCACAGAAAGTAATCAATGCAAGGCCCTTGTCTCTCTTCCCTCAAGCAGTTATTCGTTCCCTGGTGAATTCTCAACCCCTGGTGAAATGTTATTTTCCTCCATCCACAGGTGCATGTCTGCGCTTTGTGGTCTTTTTTTTTACCCTGGTTCGGGCACCAAGGAACACGTGCCCAAATGAGTTCCTTTGATTGGCCAAAAGGATACTTGATCTGATCACCAAATAGTGTCCACACTTGTGAACAGGGCCTGCCATAGTAATTTCTGCAGCAAGTGTAGCAAACCCAGAGCGTATGAGTTTCTTAGTTTGTAATGCATGGAACAGGATTTGTGCACCTGTAATGAAGAATTTGAGAAGGCATAACCATTGGGTTGTGTTTGTGGAAATCCCGTGACTTCAAATTTACTGATACATGTTTGACTCTTTTTTTAGAGCTACAGATTGCACTGTTACAGATGCTCAGGTGTTTTGCACCAATAATACCTCTATGGAAAGTCATTTATCAATAGTGAATATTTCTTTCTGAGGCTGGATACACAAAGGCATACACTTTGGACAAACATGTATTCTGTCATCTTTCTTCATTTGTTTACTTCATACAATCACACAGGACAGCAAATACCTTTTTTATTATTAAGTCGTGCTCCTGAAGTAAATTTTTTATGAGTTCTGGTTACAATGGCTAACCTGTGATTGACCCCACTGTCCTCATCTTCTCTAAGTTTTGGCTCTCACATATGGAAGCACTGCCCAGTTCAAGTCTGCTGTATGGAGAGAAACCAGCTCCTGACACCAGATGGTAAAGACAGGCAGCATCCCAGGGTGCCATTCGCCCTCAGCATACCTGGGATCTCCTGACGGCTGCAATCCATTTTTCAGCAACAGAGGAACTCGGCCAGTCGCACCTTCAGAAGACAGATAAAAATATCACTCTGTGCTTGCTCTGTGCTGAATTGAGTGTTGGAGAAAGGGGCATTGGGTGCCACTGAACAGGACATAATCAATTCAACTTGAGCACGACGACAAACGGATGACCCCGTGGGTCTGAGGAGTGGAATATTTAAGGAGGTTAGCAGCGTTTAAAAGCTGCTGACACAGGGAGCAGTCCAGCTGGAATGCCCAGAGCAAATTCTTTGTTCAGACAATCCACTCTCCTTGCCATGCCTGAAGCAGCCTGATGTAGGGCATGTTCGAGATGGTGCATCTCTGCCTAATGCTAATGCCTTGGCAGCCTCGGGCTTCATCTCCACAGTGGCCTGTGGGTGGCAGTGTGCATGCAGCTGCTCAGGTGAGGTTGGAACTGGCAGATGAGAAGCCTGGCCAGACCCTTCCCCCATCGGTGGGATGGCGGAGAGTGAGTTGTTTGGATGGTTTTGGGTTTTCTTGTACAGTACCAACAAATGCCCTTGCGGTCTGGTCTGGAGCTCTGCCCCCACTCTGACCCAGGAATGAAAAATGGGTAACCTTTTGGGCTCAGCACTTAAATTATTTTCTAAAGCTCATCACTAATAATGTTTTTCTTAATTACACTAATCAATATGGATGATAAATATGATATTGCGATAAAAAATACCCCGAAACCATTGTTGGACTGTTCCGATATCAACCACGATATCATGTGGTTATTTGGCTTGTATAACCTACATCTCAAAAAATACATACTACGAATGCTTTGTGCTCTAATGGCCGTGTGTAACCCACATTAAATCTAATACAAAACTATTACAACAATATCTTATAAATTGGTAAAATAGAAACAAAAACATGTAATAGACCTTACTAGGGAGGCTGAGGAGTGTGATCCCCCTATACTGTAGTTGGAACACACCCTCCGGTCCCCCTTCATAAAGAGGGGGAGCACCACCCCAGTCTGCCAATCCCGAGTCACCACCCCTGATGTCCACGCGATGCCGCAGATGCGTGTCAACCAAGACAGCCCCGCAACATCCAGAGCCTTGCAATAAGTATGCCCACTCCAGCTCGGCACCTCTCCCTGTGAGCAACTCCAGAGTGGAAGAGGGTCCAACCCCCTTCGAGGAAACTGGTTCCAGAGCCCAGGCCATGCGTCGAGGTGAGCCCGATCACATCTAGTCGGAACTTCACAGCCTCGCACACCAGCTCAGGCTCCTTCCCCACCATAGAGTTGACATTCCATGTCCCTAGAGCTAGCTTCTGCAGCTGAGGATCGGATCACCAAGGTCCCCGACTTCGGTCACTGCCCAACTCACGCTGCACCCGACCTATTTAAAAAGTACACTAAGATAAAGATGAGTTTAATGCCAAAACAAATATATAACAAATAATTTATTTGCCATGAATTAAGTTTATGATATTGGATGAAATGTGTGACCATGCCCGTGAAAGTGTGCTCCCTGCTCCTAGACTCCAGAGGGTTAAATAAAATAATGGGGATTCACAGTTAGCAACAAAACATGCCAGAAGCCTTTAGGCAAGATTTCTACCACATTCAAGTGAACATGACACTTAATTCAGACAGTCTTGGATTTTCTTTCACTAGTAGGAGTCATAAAGAGTATAAAGAACTGATGCTTGATTGCTTAACAATCATGCACTCTGTCATAGTCCATATACACCTGTCTGTCACAGAAAGCAAAGTCAGAAACTGGAACATTCAAGAAGTCCTGTGTGGGTCTGTCTGACCGAAGGCTGCCAGCCCTTCACATTGAAAAGCCCTCACGTAAAAGGCAGTACTGTGATCTGAGCCTGGCCCTGTAATGACTGCCTCCGGGACCGTATATCAGACAGGTGAGAGATCAGGCCTGCCAGCACCATTAAAGCCTGTATTGATTTTAGCCTGACTGCACCATCCCTATTGACACAAAACAGACTGGTAACAAAAGTCAGACAACTCGCTGACCTTTAATCTCACACACCGGTGCTGTTATGCATTACCATTGGTTACAGTGCAGTTAGACTGGAAACAGGAGCAAATATAGAATTTTTAAGGTGGGGGGCATACCCACCTTATCCTGAGTCAATGATATGTTTTGAATCTGTGAGTGACATTGAAGGGAGATACTCTGGGGGCTAATCTGCTTTCTGCTGAGTCTGTATACACCGCTGACATGGAGACATTGTCCACCCTGCTCTTCATTAGCTTAATTAGTGAATTTCACAGCAGCTACTCAGACCTACAGTCAACGAGCCTCACCTCAGTTCTAGCTCCATTACAGAGGGTACCTGACTAGATGCAAAGGGCTTCTATTCTGAGGCTGAAAGCTGGGCTGTCCCCTTTGGAGGGGTTTCAAACAAGAGAAGAGTGCTCTGAGTGCTGAAATCTACCCTGCTGTGGTCTGCAAATTTTATGAGAGCACTAGCTTTGTCAACCAAATCAATTACCAGCAGGAAGGCCTACTGGCATTTGCTTGGGTTGGCTGAAAGCGATCAGATAAAGGCCACCTTCAGGATATTAATGGGAATCCTCATTCCTGAATGAGGTCATAACCAGCATCTTGTGAGTCAATAACAGCCTACAGGGAGCTCGGAGAACCTGAGAGGTGGCTGTGTAACCTATGTGAACCAAAACCAGAACCCTGTGGCTGTAAACACAGTGATCTCACTCAGTGAGAGACCCTGGGCTCTTGTTAAAAGTTCACTAAATGAGAGCTTTCCTCTGGTGTAAAGTGAAGGAAGCTTCAGCTAACTCTGGGAACGTTATCATATCTGGCCATCTTCAGGCAAGATGAGCAAAAGCAGGAAGCAAGCCTGATAAGGTCATGCCGACCCCACAACACACTTTCTCCATGACCTGCCATCTGCCGCCAGCACACTCACCATCCTGTTGGGAAAGCTACTGAAGTCTTTTACCATGATCTTCCTAAGCATTTTAGGATCAGCGATCACTATGTTTGGTCTCTGGCCTAAATAATATTTGAAAGGGGACAAAGGTCTACGAACACAGGTCACCATGCCGAGGACTGCCACTTGAAGGCAGCACGGAGAGCAGGAGTGGTAAACTGTCATGTCAGAGGACACATGAACTAAGCCATGTATGAGAAACACATCTCACATGGAGGAAACCTTTTTGGAATTGTCTGCCAGTCAAGAGGAAGGAGGAATCCTGAAGAGAACCTCACTTCTTAGTAGTTGCCCAGATCCAGACAAAAAATTGCTAAGCTTACAGTGTGAGGATCTCAGAGATCAATGTGAGCTCCATCTTTGCAGTATGAGGAATGATGGATCATTGTGAGTTCTTTCCTTGCAGTGTGAGGATCTCGGGGATCACTGTGAGCTCCCTCCTTGCAGTATGAGGTTTTAGGGATCATTGTAAGCTCCAGCCAAACTCTACCATGGTTTTGTTATGAAAGCGCTTTGAATTTAAGAGTCTACATCATTCACTCATTTTCTCCAAAACCGGTGTGGCATTTGCCCCTCATGATACCGGAGGTTAATTACAAATGCTTAAACTGTGTTTTCTGTGACAAAATGATCACTGAAAGAAAGCTTTATATATGCCTAACTTTCAAAGAAAAGTGCAGAATCATTTGTCTATCATTATTTGTGGTGGACTTACTGTCCTTCCCATGTGGACTATATTATTTAGGAAAAACAACACGACAGCTAAAAATCAGAATTTGTGCAATATGCAATTACAAACCGTAAAGAATCACCATCAGTAGCCAGTAATTTGAATGCAGTGGGTCACAATAGCAACTCTTTATGATTTATGGGTCTAGAGGTAATTCAGCAGTCCCCCAGAGGAGGGGATCATGGCAACCATCTACTTAAAAGAGAAGTGTGGTATATTTTCGCCTTGAACACAGTGACTCCACAGAGTATGAATGAAGACTTTCTCTCCTGCTTTTGTGATATGTTATTAATACATGTATATATGATATGTGTGTGTGTTTTTATAGAGCCACAGAAAAAATTTAGACCATTCTATATTTTTGAAAAAATCTGCATTTTTAAATTCTGGTTTAATCATGGTTCTGCTCGCAGAAGACTATGCTGTGCAGCAGGTTGCTTTCAGTTTCAAATTTTCTAAGACAGCAGTACACAAGAGTAACGCGAAGCAGGAAATCCTGGGGATGACCAGAAATTAGCCAAGTGAAGGGTGGAAGCGACATTCTAATGCCAGAGATAACTGTTAATTTTTCCGATAGTTTCTCATGAATCGGAAAATGACATCAAGTGACCTTCAAAAGGAATGGGAAACATTAAGTGAAGGTATGAATCGCACTGCTAGGACAATTTATATCAGGCTCCTAGAAGCAGGAATAAAGTGCCATAAAGCAAGGAAGAAGCCCTTTATTAATGAGAAACAGGGAAGAGCCAGGCTGCAATTTTCAATAAAAATATATATTATTCAGAGACACACACCCATAACTTGTGTGAGTGAAACAAAAAAATGTGCTGTGGTCTCTTAATCTTTTCCACAGCTGTATACAGGTATGTGTATATATGTGAATGGATTTGTAATATACTGTCTTTTTTTGTATGTTCCGGTGTGATATTATGCATAAATATGTTTTGTATACTTTGCCAGTAATCTGATGTGACACCACTCATTTGGAGTGTGGTCTGATGATGCCCTGATGATGCCTGTGACACCTGTTTCTATTGTCATTGGTTGTCCAGCAGAGATGTGTCCTTTTAAACTACAAGTGCACAGTGCCAGTAGCACACTGAGGAAGGCATCAAGCCAAAATGCATCTGTTACGTGATGTTTATTAAACTATAACACAAAAAGCAAAGTGTGACCTATTCTCATTATTCTTTATAAGCTCCACCCTTGCAATGTGTGGATCTTGGGGATCACTGTGAGCTGTCTTACACCAATTTTTATGTGTTCATATATCAGTGCTTTCTAAATGTCCTGCCTAAGTCACGACTGGAAAGACAGCGAGAGCCCAAGCCATTAGACAGGGAGCTGAGATGTGGAGAAGCTCACAAGGGCTCAATAGCAGTAAGTGCCTCTTAATGAGAATCAGCCTCATATGTAAAAAGGGAAATATGCCAATAATTATGTTCTTTTATTAAATACAGATAGCCGAGATACCAGACCTTTCAGGCAGATAACTGAAACGATTATTGTAAGCAATGTACCATTTTAAAATATGCTTCTTTTTTTGGATCCTTGAGTTTGGAAACATCATTTGTCATGGAGAGTGCACAGTTACAGAAACACACTCTGAGCAGAGGGACTTTGTTTAATGTCATTCTAGAGCTCAAGACACCTTCTATGTGTGAATTATCTCCATGTTCCTGGCATGCTCTTTAGCCCTGCTTAGGTCATCCTGAGGCTGCAGGTGGACAGACATAGGCAGACTCCCATAGACACGTCTTATTCAGGGAGCAGGGCCAGTGACAGCTGGCATAGAGGACACCTAGATGTACCTCATACTGTCACATGACCTATCTTGGGCACATCAAAGGAACAACAGCGCTCTGCACAAAGGTGACACTCAGAGAAAGTTGACCTCCTTGAGCTGAATCACTTGTATAAAATGCAGGCACCTGACTTTGGCCTCACCTGTTCCAGAGAAACCTAGACTTGAAATTTAATGGTATGGCACATGGCAGTACAAACCCAGCATCTAAAAGCAGGGCATGCACTCAAACTGAGCTCGTGTGACTCCTTTTTTGTGTTCTGCAACAAAGACCTCACTGCAGGAGGAGGGGGGACTCCATTTAATTCTCAGTAGCATTAGAAAAGACCATCTCTTGTGTGTGTGTGCGGGGTGGGCTGGGTTGTCAGGCTGCTATTTTTACAGACAGCTGATACCATACCACATCACCCCCACCAGGGTGTTTCAGGGACCACAGCCCACTCAGAGAGGGAATGTGTGCCACCAAGACACCACTCCTATCGCCATACAAGCACCGATGATCCCTGCACCAATTCTAGTTTTAATATGTTCACATAAGCAGGAGGATTCTGTGGTGACATCACACATCTGACCCTGGGATTTGAACTGAAGAACTTCTGATCACAGAACCTGCATCTTAACCCTTTGAGTCACACACCACCCTCCAAAGCAGAGGGCATCTGGACCTTCAGCCAGATGATTTGCTACTGGGCTGCTTCTAGTACATCTACCCTGACACATTTTCTTGCAATTCACATACAATTTTAACTGCAGCTGCCCCAAGACACTTCTGTGAAAGGTGATGGAGGTCTGTCCTGTCTGTCGACCCCTTTCTTCCAGCTCCATTTTCAGAATGTTTGAGACACACACACCAATAACCTCAAAGTGCCTCAAACCAGGAGGGTGGATAATCGCATTCTGTTAGATGACAGAATTGACAGAATCAATGATGTGTGGCAGTACAGTTCAAAGGCTTTTTATTTCCTGTGACTATAGAGGGGTTGGATTAGCCTAAGTTAAGGCTGTGCTAATGTCCCTCAGAGTATATCTCGGTCTCTGACTCTCTGCTCCTCGGCACAAAAGCCAACCGTGACAAAGGCAATTCTCCTCGCTGTAGCGTGTAGCCATTTATGCAGAACAGTAGCTTTCTCCTTTGATCTTGGCAGGAGGAGAGAAATGCAGTGAAAGGAGGATTGTTGTCTCCACCACAGCCCAGATATGGAGTGGAAAGCTGAAGGTGCTGGAGCTCAGCAGGTGGAGGTTCCTAGGAGGGTG
>JABFDZ020000066.1:29658888-29672595 GCA_019775955.2 Pollimyrus isidori
CTACTTCAATGGTTCACCCTCACTCAGTCTCAGTGCCTTTCCCTACTTCAATGGTTCACCCTCACTCAGTCTCAGTGTCTCACCCTCACTCAGTCTCAGTGTCTCACTCTCCCTCAGTCTCTGTGTCTAACCCCCTCTTAGTGTCTCACCCTCACTGCCTCTCCCCACTTCTCAGTTTATGCTCTCAGTTAAACAGTCTCTCACTGTCTCAAAGCACAAGCTAGTTTGGGCTGCAGTTTTTACAACAATAAGATAGTTTGATCTCAGAGACAATGGAAGCAATGCAGAGAAACAAAAACTGTAAGAAAGGACTGTGTCTCCAGCGTGAGCAGTCTATGCATGGCTAACTAGATGCCACAAGCTTCTGCATTGATGTAGGAGACCAAAGATTCTATTGCCATTTTTACACCAAAGTTCCAGAACCTGGCCACTTTCGAGTGTGGCTTTCACAGTACACAACAGAACTTCAGACATTGATGCTAAATAAGCATGGGAAACACAAAAAGTTTGTAGGTTAAACAACACATAATTCCATACAAGATTACATGGCAAAACAATGGAGGATAAATACATTGTGTTAGTTATTAGGATAATTTGAATTCAAAATGGGACACAGCCTTTTATTTATAGGTACATCCTGATAAATTAGAATATCACCGAAAAGTTAATTTATTTCACTAAGTTAATTCAAAAAGTGAAATCGATATACAGCCTCGTATCACAAAAGTTTCCAAATACATACAAATCAGGTTCAGATAAAAAAAAATTGCATCTGTTCACTACCATACACTCTGATGGCGAATAAAAACACCGGCAGGCAGTTTCCCTTCCAGTTCGTATGCGCCAATGATTTCCCGTTCTCTGCTTCACACTTTCATTTGCTTCTGTATACAGGGCCTCACAAAGACAACGCACGTGATCAATCTCACCCTGTAGATCAGAGGTCACTAACAGGCGGACCGCAGTGGGCTATCAGTCCAGGTCCATATGGGACAGCTTCTCGGTCCACACCCGGTCTGATAGTCAGAACAGAAAGTTATTATTTAAAACCTGACGCGAGGCTTCTATTTTAACGAGGGCAGCTTTTGTAGTCTTTTCAGTAGTGGTTTAGCAGTAGAACCATTATTTCCCACGCTGATGAATGTGAAATGACTTTGACCGCCAAGCAAGATGTACTTAGGTGTATGCAGCCCTTTGTTTGTGCTTACGTGCCATTAGTGTAAATATCAGCAGCGAAGCTAACACCCACAGCCAAAAAGCCTGAAATCCTACAGCTGAAAAGTTCTCAAACACAGTATGTAATATATAACATATTGAATAGACGCAGTGTATTGATTTCATGGTCATTGAACTTTATTTTTTTCCCTGTGCTTAAAATTCATTATAAAGTGTCTACAGTGAGCTATTTGTAAGGGTCTAGCACAAGATTTTGCAATGTTAGTTTTCTCTGTTTTTTCAGTGTTATTCAATGTTTTTACATTTAATTGACTATTACACTGTGCATTCTATGGCGTAATTGACAGAAATACAGTTTAAAACCCTTTAAAAAATATATTTACATACAGTTCGTATGTTCTGGAAATGGATTAATCATATTTACTTACAATCTTATGGGGAAATTACGTTGGGGACGCAACCAAATCAGGTTGCTTCCAGAATTTTGGAATAAATTATTGTTGTGACCAGAGATTCGACTGTATTATATAGATTTATTACACACAGAGTGATATATCTCAAGCATTTATTTCTTTTCATATTGATGTTCATGTTAATGAAAATCCAAAACTCAGTGTCTCAGAAAATTAGAATATTATGACAAAGTTTGTAGACTCATGCTGCCAAACTCCAATCAGATAATTAACTAAAAACACCTGCAAAGGTCTTCTGAGCCTTTAAATGGTCTCTGAGTCTGATTCAGTAGGCTACACAATCATGCTGAAGACTGCTGACTTCACAGTTGTTCAGAATACAGTCATTTTCCCTCCAAAAGGAGGGAAAACCACAAAAGTTGGGTAGAAGGAATAAAATGTGGCAGAAAAAGGTGCGCAAGCAAAAGGGATAACTACAGCCCATTCAAGAATTCGGGGGAGATTCACAAGAATTGGACTGCAGCTGGAGTCAGTGCTTCAAGAGCCACCATACATCGACATATCCAGGACATGGGCTAGAACAGTCGCATTCCTTGTGTCAAGCCACTCCTGAACCAGAGACAATGTCAGAAGTGTCTTAAATGGACTAAGGAGAAAACAGACTGGAGTGTGGTCATTGGTCAAAAGTCCTCTTTTTAGATTAAAATTAAATTTGCATTTCATTTTGAAATCAAGGTTCCAGAGTCTGGAGGAAGAATGAAGAGGCACAGAATCCAAGATGCTTGAGGTCCAAGTTCCCACAGCCAGTGATGACTTGGGGAGTCATGTCATCTGCTGATCAAGTCCAAACTCAGTGCAGCCATTTATCAGGAAATTTGATGGAGATGCTGATTTAAGTTTGATGGAGATGCTGATTTAATTTTTTGCAGCAGGACTTGGCACCTGCCCACACTGATAAAAGTACCAATACTTGGTTTAATGACCATGGTATTACTATGGTTGATTGGAAAGGCCAGCAAACTCACCTGACCTAAACCCCGTAGAGAATCTATGGGGTATTGTGAAGAAGAAGATGAGAGACACCAGACCCAACAATGCAGACGAGCTGAAGCTTGTATCCAAACATCTTGGGCTACCATAACACCTCAGCAGTGCCACAAGCTGATCACGCCACAACGATGCAGTAATTTATGCAAAAAGATCCCCAACCAAGTATTAAGTTTCTACATGAACATACTTTTCTGTATTAAAAAAAATCATTTTCTGTATTGGTCTTATGTGATATTCTAATTTTCTGAGATAAACTTCTAAGAGTTTTGGGTTTTCATTAGCATATCAAAAGATTTTTTGAATTGAATTACTGGAATATATTAACTTTTTGATGATAATTTAATTTATTGAGATGCACCTGTACATTATACTTGTCACGCCCACCATGCAAGGCAGCCAGTAGATCAGAGAGAATAAACTGCACCTGTGCCAAACTCCTTAACAGGGACCTCTTGACCCACACACGGTGCAAGGTATTGTTCCATGGTAGGAGACAAACTGAGCTCACTCACTCTCTCTCGCTCTCTCTCTCGCCTTATTCCTAGCCTAGCAATGACGCTCCTGCTCATGGCACCAGTCTTGCCACATCCTTCCGGATGGTTCCTGTCCCTGCCCTCCAGTCTCTGGAGACCCCATATTCTCTGTTACAGAGACCGCCGCATTTCTGACCCAACCTCTGTTTGCCCGCTAGACTTGCCTTCTCTTCTTGGCCTAAAAAAAAAAACCCTTTTGGGGAATTTTTAACATACTTCTTGTTTGCAAGTACCCACGACATGTTCATGATTCTTATTAAATCTAGCCAGCAGATTCATCTTTCGTTTTATACAGAATAAAAAATTATGTGACGTTATTTTGCTAATAAGCACTAGATAAGTATTTCACCACCAACACCAATGATATTACACAAAAGTAAAGGGGTTAGTGATCAAATTTTCCAGTGCATAAATATGGAAACACAAGCAAAAAAGTGTATTAACAGCTGCATTAAATTACATTTTTTACTGCAAATATCAGCAAATTTATTACTTCAAGTTTCTCCCCCGTAGTTTTTGTTTGAAGTGCTTATTCTGGAGTAGAAGATACTAGAAAAGGGTTCAGGAACTGAAGAATTACATTCGGACCAAGTTCCTGTTTTGTGAACACGACAAAAGTCTCTGGTTCCACAAAAAGATTCAGGTTCCAGAAAAAAGTTCCAGTGATGTGAGCACACCTTATGTGACACCCTTCAAGGAGGAGAATGCCCCAGACAGCAGCACTCCAAAAGCTGCCGCGGCATTTGTACATGTTTCACTGCATGGCAAATGGAGGTGGTCTCTACACCTCATCAGAGCGGCAGTGAGAAGCAGGCTGCCCTCACCATGACATTCAGCTTCCTGTGCTGCTCTAAAAATAGATTAATATTAATAAAGAGGAATGTTCTCATTATTAATCTGGCAATTTTACAAGGCCACCTCCTCCTCTCTGTTCTGCACCTTTTCATCGTGAAGGCAATTCTCAATATACACAATCTAGTTAATGAGTGCGAGGTAATAAACGTAATTACTTTTGAGTCATCTTTAACAAAGAGATCTAATGAAGACCAGCCATGCTGACAAAAGCCATCTCCACCCTCCTCCTGAACCCCAGCACTGTAATCAGTCCCTCTGTCTAGGAAACTTTCAACTGCTACCATCGGCACCTGCATCATGCGCTTGCTAAATACCGGCCCAGTATAAAATCCAGAGCCAGAAAAAACATGTATATTTTCACTTATATGGGTGGAAAGACAATGCTGAGATTAAATCTGAAGCTTAGTACTGCATGCTGATGTTTGGCTTTTAATTTAGGGGGTGTGACATTTTGGTAAATCAGAAAGCCATCTAACCAAGCCTCTTGAGAGTGACGCCAGTTAACTTTGCAGATTAAGGTGCATTTCTGCCCTTGTATATGTGAATGTATGTGTGTGCACATATGCATGCAAATCAACAGTGCAATGCTTTATGCATCATCAAATCAGATTCTGCCTGTTTTCTTACATTTTTAGACATTTTAGTCCATCCCTATAAACTGACAGATGAACTTCACTAAGATTGTTTAAATCAATTTTTATTTTAATTCCTATGACACTGTATAACAATATTTATTTCAAATGAACTTTAAGCTCATAGTAAAAACTTCTAGTTTCCAGGTGTTCCATCATGGTCAGTCAGAATTAAACATGTATAGTCAAGGTTAGTTGCAGTCAATCATTGTTAATCAAGGTAAGTCACGGTTAATCATAGTTAATCATGATTAGTCATGGTTAACTGTGGCCAGCAGCAGGCCTGTGCTATCACAACCTCTCACCTGCAAAAACAGGAACATATTTCCATAGAACGGTAAAGGTTTTGGGTGGGAAATGCCACACCTTGCCAGGATGGTGTAGGGATAGGTGGACTACCTGTAGGGACAGACAAAAGGACGGGGTGTTGGCTAATGTTGGAAGTCACTGTTGCCCTATCCATACAATAGTGTTGTGAGCTTGTGATTTAGTAACCATAAATTGTTCCTGGAGGACATCGTCTCTTCTTTGCTATTCTTACACAACACGCACTATTCGTGAGACACAACAAAAAAGAAGTTCTAATACAGGCAATCAGGTTCTCACAAATCCTTCAAATGTAATGGAAGATAACTTAAGGGTTGTTTAACTTAAAAGAGAGAAGCCTTAGAAAGGTTCTCTGACAGACCAAAACCCAGAGCCCTTGCTCTCAGCCCCCACAGACCCAGCCTCATTTTCAAAGCCAGCTTTGTAATATGGTGCAGGATGCCATAAAAACTGCAACACCTCCCTCATTACATCTGCATCACTGTAACACATAACCAGGGCAATAGATGGGCTAATATATGGGTATAGGTGTGGTCCCAAACCCCCTGCCCCTCCATAAATAAAGAGAGAGAGACTTCATTGTTGTCATTGTATCAGAAATATAACAATGTGCATTATTCATCATGGGGGTGTGTACTGTCAGGAGCAGTCATACTTCTACAGGTGGACAATATAAAGAAATACATAAATACAGTACTGGTTTAGCAATTTATCACAGGGACAAGTGGATCTCAAATAAGCAACATGTAAAGTACAATTCCTTACCACCATACTTCCTGTAGTCTAAAGACCCTGGCTGTTCCTGGAACAATTAAACTAAAGCCATGGAGCTAATCTGTCCTGGTTTCCTATAAGCTTTAATCACATAAGACAGGAAAAACAGAAAAGCTGCACCCATACTATACTGCAAAATATCTGACAACTGTAAAATATCATGTGACACCAGTATACCCAGTGGGTGGATTTCTGGGTCTGGGACGGTCACAGAAGTGACTCTCCTCCAATTAATGAGAACACTTACCCAGCTGAGGCTAACTAATGCACATGCAAAGAGAAAGATTTGTCACCAGAGAAAGATTCCATGGACTATTAGCGATACCAATTGCCCGACAAAGACCATGTATTAGCAAAAAGACCCCATGGCAAAGCAACATGAAGCAATCTGACAAAGATCTGAGACTGCCGTTAGCCCTCTGTCATGGACTTAATGCTGGTCGTATGACCAGTCACAGTCCTTCCCAGAATTTCACAGTCAGTGGAGAGGGCACCTGCATTGGTATTTTCCAGCTGTGGGTCCCTGGTCCTGGCATTCGGGCCGCATGTGAGCGCCACCAGCACTCCAAGCTGTCAGTGTGTTGTCGCCAGCATCAGCCAGCCATCTCCACACAGCACCCTCTGGGGACTGACTTCCGTTCCGGCCTGTCAGTAAATCTGTCTAGGTGTGTTTGTTGAAAGCACAGGAGGAGCAGAGCCATAGTCCCACTGAACAAACAGCACCCCCGATCCCCTCAACCCCCCCACCACACGTTCTCTAGGATGGTTGATGTATAAACACATCTGATACCACGTTTGCCTACTGCAGAGCCAAAGACACCCAGAGAAGCACATGGGGAACTTACACATTCACACACAGATACATGGATATACACACACACAAAGGAGACATTCATACACTCATACAAAGGGCAGACACACACCCCAACCACATTATCATCACAGAGTACGTGTGTGTGTGTGTGTGTGTGTGTCTGTATGTGGATGAACACTTCAGGATCTCCCCACTGTGTGTGTCATGCAACTTCATGGCCCATACTGTGTGTATGTTCAGAATGCCACATTTCCCTTAGCAGGGCAGTACCAGTCAGAGGCCCTCCCTGTGGCCCCCCCATCCCACCCTGTGTGCCCCACCACCTTACCCTGTGTACCCCCTAATGCTACTCGTCACAATCTCAGCTGAATGGGGCCTTTCTTCTCATGGTAGGAACATGGGCAGCCTCTGCATGGGGAGGGGGTGCCACATACTTCTGACGCGACAGGGACTCCTGGACAGCCATCTGTCACTAGGGTAATATCAGAAGAATAAAAAGACAGCTAAAACCAGAGGTGCATCTTTGCTTTCCTCCAGGTGAATTTTGATACGTGCTCCTGATCCAGTAGTGGATTGGCATCACTGGGGACACAGCTGTGCACATGGCGTCATGTGATTAGCATGGTGTGACGAACAGGCCATTGAGACATGTTTAATTAAAAGATAAACACCTCCATTTACAGGGCACAGGTGTGACCTCAAGGCTCTGGCGGTTTTCATGACTGGTGGCACCATGTTTGTGTTGAGTATGCTTGTGAGGAAGGGGGGATGTAAACAAAACAAACACACAATGAAAAATACAACATGCATCTTCATATCCTTCATATCTGAGTCACAGAACAATAAACCAATGGGATTCACAGAACATATCCACCGACCACGAGTCACAGAAGACAAGAAACCACCACGAGTCACAGACCATATCCAACTACCATGAGTCACAGAAGACAACAAACCACTGAGAGTCACAAAACAACAAACTACTGAAAGTCACAAAACATATCCTACTACCACGAGTCACAGAAGACAACAAATCACCTTTAGTCACAGAGCACAACATACCACTGAGAATCACAGAACAAAATAAACCACATGAACCACGCAGTACAAATGTGTGGTTTTCTGGTGCAGAGCAAACACATAATATTTTAGCTTGAATAGCGGGAAATAGTGAGTTTATACACATTATTAGATGACATTATACATATGATTATTAATACATACAGAAACACATCTGTCCATCCATCCATCCATCCATCCATTTATCCCAAGGGTTGCTGAGGGCTGGGAGCCTATCCCAGGCAGCAGAGCGCAGGGGACACCAGTGATGGGATGCCAGTCCATCACAGAATACACAGAGCACACACTACTGGTAATTTAGAGATGCCAATTAGCCTGAGTGCTTGCAGGAGAAAATCACTGGAAAACTGCATGACAAGAAGAGAGCATGCAAACTTCACAAAGAAACACAGGAAAGGGGAATCCAAATCAGCACCCCTGATGTGAGGTTACAGAGATACCCACTAAGTCATGGTGCCTTCCCTACAGTAACACACAATGACCTGCACACAGAAGGCTACAGAACCATAACACCAAGATGTCCAAAGACAGAATGGTTAAGCAGGTCTGCCAGTGTGGATGTGATCTGGACTGTTCATACCAGTGTATTTCAGTTTGAAATGAAGAGAGTGAAGAAGTGAATGCATAAAAAAGTGTTGGACTCTTTATGGTATGTCAGTGCAAGACCACAGGTGGCCAGTAGAGGAGCGCACTGTCTCATGAACAAGACACAGCAGTAAAAGTGAAGAGGGTGCCTGGCTTGCTGGAAAAATCTATGAAAACTCAGTTCATCTTGTGCCGCTGGTCATAGACACCATAGACAACCTATACAACGTACGTGTCATAATAATACACTAGCAATACTGCGACATACAGTAGTTGACAGTTTAAACAACTTCACAAGCTTTATGTTTCAGTGAGTTTTCCATGGTAAAAAACAGAGTGGGAAAAAAACAGCCTAGTTGTCCTGATGGAGATTAAATGTTTTGAAGGAGCTCTTTTAATCAAACAAATTACTGCAGCAAGCCTCAAGTGGGTACAATGCCCGCAGACACATCATTTATCTTTCGTTTATTATGCTTATTTTTTTGTTTTACTGGGTTTTGGAGCTGTGCAGTACACTTGCTTTGTCCGCTATTCTGTAGCTGTCTTTTTGTTACTGCTCTGCCGTTGGGGTCCTGAACAAGCCTTGCTTGACACCACACTTTAAGACATTGCAGCAAACTCTGAAAACAGCCTGCTCTCATTAAATCCGAACAGAACCAGCATGTTCTGTTCCCACTTCCAGTAATACCAGCCCTGTTGTTAAACTTCCTTTGCTGCTGGATGCCAAAAATAGCTCCCTGTATCTCCAACACAATCTCAGGCCCATTTCCCCCATAATGCAACAGTTAGCTACACTTTTGGGATGATAAACACAATCACATTAACTATGTACTATCGCTTCCCTGCTATCAGAGATTTTTAAAACAAATAATGTCATGGAGAGATTGGGATAGCTTTGTGCTTCTTTCTAACGCCGACACACTTTTCTGAAGCCACATTTATTAGAGAAAATGCACCTCCTGTGTGGGCAGCATCCACACCTATGCGCACGTATGCACACGCACACACATACACTGGACTATTTGCTTACTGCAGGGTTACTCCCCCCCATCTCACCAGTAAAGGAGAGACAGCAAGACCAGAAGAAGAGCCAAGGACACTGGCAAACTCCTGGCCTCCATGGTGATCAGTGTGAGGAAGTCTGTCATCGCCTCCATATCTCAGAGCCAAAGGGCTGCTTCTGAGTGGTCGCCGAGTGGTCACTGGTCTGCTGTGGACAAAGAGGAAATACCAGGGTTATAGAAGGAAACAACAAGTAGAGAAGTGCACAAAAACACCTGTGAGAAAAGGTCAGTTCACATTTTATGAGACATTCAGATCACTCCAATGGGTTCACAAACATTTTCTCACAAATGAAGAAACAGACCCAGAGCTTGGATGCAACCGTGATTCCAGCATAACGAGGGAGGTACTGACAGCCGACCCATCTTTCCTCATGATGCCGTGAGTCCCGGAAGGAAGCTGCCTTCTTCCCAGAGGCTGTGAATCAGTCAGCAGTGCTGAGGGATTAGCTATACAGGCCTATTGCTCTTTTCCTGCCACTCCTCAGCGCCTGCTACCCTCCAGATGACTCGAATGAACCCGATGGCACCACATTGGGGATTCTTATCCTCTGAATGACACTGCACCCAAAGTTTACTGGGGACAGCAACGGACAAATGGGGAGACTGGCCTCTACTAACAAACATGACTCGATGGGCCAACGCTACGCTCTGCAGAAGTGAAATTGACCAACCTTATCCCCCCTTCCCAGGCCAGAACAACCCCAGGCTTCCTATAGTGTTCATTCAGCCTAAGTGTCTCCTTTCCCCTGAGCCGAAATGAAGATGAACGCTCCACAAAGCCCCAAGAGCCAGACACCTCCAGTCCTGCTTCAGCAGACACCCAAGTTCTGAATCTTCCTGTCCAAGCCAGTGTTGAAAGTGCCACCAGCTGGCTGGGCAGACAAATAGACCCACCACTAGCAATGGTGTGATTGTTGTTGACCAGCTACCAGAATGGTAATCTGCAGCAGGCCGCGCAAGACTAATACTCACCAGAGCTTATAACCAGCAAAAACAGACCAATTCAGGTCCCGACAACTTCAAGAGAGGCTTTCGGCACTTAATGAATGGTGTCTACCAGGCTCTCTGTCAAGAAGACGGTTGGTTTTCAACTCATTAGCCCCAATGACATAGAGTTGAGCTGGGAAGTTTCACAATGGTGACATCCCTCAGACAGAAATCTAAGCTACATCTGACCTAGGAACAGTCACACACAGGCTGTCTGAAGCATTCTACGTTTCGTTTTCATCCAAAAAAAAAAGCAAAAGAGAGCATGGTTTCTCCAGCCCAGGGAAACTCATCAGTTTAAATCTATTGAGGTAGTAACAGGCCCTGTACTGGAACAGAGTAGGGAACAGGGAACGGAGTGGACCAACGTTTGGGTGCCATTTCACACATTCTGGCTTAATTTCCTGTGGGCTGAGAACCACAGAGGCAGCAAGCTGTCAATTAATTAAGGATTTGGGCCAGTAGCCTGAAGAGTTCTGGTTCAAATCCAAGAAGAGTTCTGATGTTTTACTGTTGGACAAGGGGGATAAGTTTAATGGCTTCAGGAAATACCCAGTTGTCCGTATAAATGGGGGTTTGTTAGCTAAGTGAATCTACTGATGCTCTGGAGCTATCAACTATATAAGGATATAGTAAGTATGTATAATAACATGCTAATGATATGAATACAGAAGTATGTAAAGATTTAAGTGTACAGTATGTATAATGACAAGGTTATGATGACTCAGTGATGGGCTTTGGCACTGAAACTGAACACAGTTCAGACCCCGCTTTTGGAGATCAAGCCTGCTCAGTCTTTTTCATTAATGTTGGCATGACCAGGGGGGTTAGGCAGCCAGTTGACCTCGAACCCCCAGAGGATGTTTCTCCATACTTGGGAGCTTTTGATTCCTCTCCCCATCTGGCTTTCTTTCTTTCATTCGTCTTCCCATTTCCCTTTTTTATATTGGTCTGTCTTAATGTTATTGAAATGTATCGTAACCCATGCAAAGTACCTTGGGCCGACCCTGTCGTGAAAGGCGTTATATAAAAATAATTTGAACTGGATATGAATACAGAAATGTGTAATCATAATAGGGTACAGTAATTACTGAGTAATGATACAAATATTATGGGGGCTTAAAAATGCATCAGTGTACCATAAAAAATTAATTTTTAAGGTGGAAATTCAATACATTGGTCTGTAACATCAAAATTGGTTTTAATTGATTTTGGTTAAAATCTTCCTTCAAGATACTCCTGCTTCCGGCTTGTGTGCTCTCGCATTCATTCACATGCTACAGGCAGACATGCAAAGTAGCAGTGTTGGCATGCAAATTGCAGAAACGTAGATGATTAATATTCATAAAGGAAGCTCTGCTTCATGATCTTTGTGCTATGACACTTTGTTTTTAAGTAAAGTACTTTAAGTAAAAAGTAATATTAGTCTTGGAAATTTATGATATATCAGTTGACATATTGGGTAACATCAATATCAACTGATATTTGTTAAAAATTAATATATTGGCATAAGTCAAATGTACCAAAATAGGTCAATATTAAAGCTTTATCAGTATTTAAAGTCAAAAACACCAGAGCTAAGCACAAAACTAGTACAGTAATGGAAGTGATTACATTAGACGAGCAGTCTAATAATCATATGTTTTTAATAATAACAGTAATAAAATAAATGTTCAGAGTCAGTACATGTATTCCGTTACAGTTTTCTCAGTCACTTTGGTACATTTCTCAGATTAGAAATTAAATTCTCATAACTATTTGTACATCCTCCACATCAAGTAACTTGCCCATCCATTTTCCAACCTGCTTATCCTACTGGGTTGCAGAGGACCACAGCCTATCCCAGATGCAATGGGCACAGGGCAGGGAATGACCCATGACAGGGGGTCAGCCCATCACAGGGCACACTCACTCATATGGGCAATTTAATAACACCAATTAACCTCAGCATGGTTTTGGACTGTGGGGGGAAATCGGAGTACCTAGAGGAAACCCCATGACTATTTGGGAAGAACATACAAACTCCACACACATGTAACCCAAGCAGAGACTCAAACCCAAGTCCCAGAGGTGTGCGGCAATAGTGCTAACCACTGCACCAACATGACGCTCCTCGAGTCACTTGTGCACATAATAAATACAAAGGCTCATTCTTTTGGTCAAATTGCAAATGCTTTGGCACAGTCATGCAAATGATTACCCGCTGATTCCAACATTTTCAAATGTTTATGCCATGTAGGTCAACATGTATTATACTGTAATGAGTTGAATAGTCTTATCCCACTAATATCTAGGCATTAATTCATTATATAAATAATTACAAACAACATGGTTGAACTAGTTGTCATAATGTCAAGCATATTCTCCATACATCCCTATTACATTTTTTCTAAAGGCGTCCTGGATTGATGAATTACTCCCAGTTGAATCTTGACTTTCACCAATAGAGGGGAATGTTTAAAGTGCTACATCAACCAATGATCAACCAGTTCTATAAAATAGCTCAGAGGTGCATCTCATAAACCTTCAGTTGGCAAGCATACATTGACAGAGCACAATACACACAATTGACAATGGCACAAGTGGCAATGGAAGAACAACGAGGAAATTAACAGAGTCAAAAATTGATAAGAAGAAGGAATAAGGGTACATAATGGAAGGGTAGGGAGGCAAAACAGAGGAAGAGGTAGAAGAGGCTAGGAACAGAAGCACATTCCTGATGAAAAAAGAGCCACAATTGTGGACCATGTCTTCAATCATGATGCTAGAACAGCTGAGGCTGATCAAAAGCTGCAGATGAATGTTGGGAGAACAACCATGTCCTCAGTCATTCAAATGTTTCATAAAGATAACAGGTATATAATCCAATGATGTGCACTGTCCTGTAATATTGTATACTTACTGCAATGCTTCATGTTACAGTATTCTATTTGCATTTTACATTATACAGTAACTTTACCTTATACAGTTACATTCTGGACATATTGATTGATTTACTTTCTTAAAGATATCAAGCACATTATATTTATTAAATAATAATTGTTATTATACATTATTGTTATTGTTATGCTATTGTTATTATATATAATATTATATAGTATATAACAGGTATATTATTATATAATAACGAGTATATTATCTTTATTAAAGATAACAGATACTGTAGAATATATGCATATGTATACTGTACATACAGTGTGTATGTATGCAAACGTGTGTGTTACAGTATATGTACAGTATGTGTAACTTTATACTGTTTAAACTGATATACACTCACCTAAAGGATTATTAGGAACACCATACTAGTACGGTGTTTGACCACCTTTCGCCTTCAGAACTACCTTAATTCTACATGGCATTGATTCAACAAGGTGCTGAAAGCATTCTTTAGAAATGTTGGCCCATATTGATAGGATA
>JABFDZ020000066.1:29681660-29693557 GCA_019775955.2 Pollimyrus isidori
CATATCGGCTTTTAAACCAACGCACGAACGCGCACTAATCCTAGACAACTCAATCCGGCCATACTAATCATCAACAATAGGTGTGCTCGAAGAACCAATTTAGCAAGGTCTTAATTAGCACGATCATCTCATCTTAGATGTGTCAGTTCATCTCGGATGTGTCAAGCGACGTACGAAGAACACCCCCCTGATTATTATTATTATTATTATTATACAACTATTTAAAATTATGTATAATAATTTGTATGGCACAGGTGAGTTCAAGAAATTCATCATTACTCTCGGTAATGTACAGACATTCAGGTTCTGGTGCCTTATTGGGCAACTTTGATCAAACAGAACATCACAGTACATGCCATAGAGTAATACAGAGAGAGCTAACATTCAGGTGAGAGGCATGGGCAGTCTGTATCACTGGAGTGGAGATAGATATATTACATCAGGTCAGTCAGGGAAAGCCTGCTAGAGAACACAATGTGCCCACTCACATGAGCACTCTAGGGTGCCAAAATCCCTGCAAGGGTTTATCACAAAACACAATGTTCCCCCCATTTAATACTGACGCTGTATTCAAAACACCACCCTAAAATATCAACATCAAACAGCCTTATATCATCCTCCACCACCACCCGACCACATTCATCCCTACATCACCTTTCACTTCACACTCTACACAGTCCCCCCAATATGTCTGGATGCATGCGACCCCCCCGAAGCATAATAAGCCCTTGTTTTTAGCCAACCATCTGTCCTGAAATGCCCAGTGGGGATCTTGGCAAAGGTCTGCAGAGGAGCCGATCTCCATCCTGTGTTCACCTTTCTTGAACTTTCCGGGACATACGGCAGGGTGAGTGGTTTGTGTATGTTATTGCAGCATAAATAAACATTACAAGTACAAGCATCCCTTCATGGCGAGTGGTAAAGCTGGTGTCACTGTGGAAACCATGTCTTTATGTGGACAAAGGACAACACCCTTTAAGTACTTAAAATCCCATCCCACTTGTTTGCCAGGTGGCACCGTTGCTGGGCTGAATATATATCTTAGTTTACCTAAACCCAAAAACTTGGATACCTTTAACCCAGATGTTCTTCCCAGTACTGACCACAAACATGTGCTGTGGGCTGCTTCTAAATTAACTTCATTATCCCACTACACTCATAAATGTACATTGGGACAGAATTGTGGACCCCAGCATATTCAGAAAAGATTCATGCATTCAGGCTTTAAGCATATAGTGTACACAGACTCAAGATGACTGCTACAGGAGTTTGATTCTGTCTGCACCAATTCCTTAATCACTCAAACTGTTAGTCAGGGTCACCTCCACACACATTACAGGTAGTCTGACTATGAAGCATGTCTTATCATGAAGGGTGGTTACATCCAAGTATATTCACCCTGCCTATATTGTCTGCTTGTTTCCATAAGGATTTCCAGGTATTGATGCAGTAGAGGAATCAAGACACTTGGAATTGGACCAAACACAATTTTATTAGCGTGTGTGCAACACAGACATACAGTGTACCAGGAAGTGGGCATCATCTGAAGAGATCAGAAATCCAGTTTCCTTTATAATACAAAGGAAACTGAGGGTTGTGGGTGGGGGGTGAGAGTCCCAAGGTCACCCTGTATCACTGTGGCGGGAATTACTGACATAAAGAGACAGATTGCACAGGTCTCTCCCTGTATAGAATGACAAGCTCTCCACTTCATTACTTCTGGAGTTTTAAAACAAGGGCATCATATCAGCAAAGAAAAAAAAAGGGGGGGGGGGGTCTGAATCCTGTAAAGATAAAACATTGCGAAGGAGAGTTAGGATCAAGAACCCTGCCCTACTCTTCAACTTTTCAGAGTCCACCACGGGTCATGCAGATTACCCATGAGGTGCACCACACAATAACGGGCCAGCCATTAGGTGTGTGACCAAGTTGAAGTTTACACTTAATGTGTTACCCGGAGCTGATCTGTTAATTTTTTTGAAAGTGCTATCTGACAAAGAGTCATTACTGTACAAAGATGCAAGTTATTATTTTGTCAATAATATGTACATTTAATCCAACCTGTACAACCCTTGGGCTGCTCTCATGCTGATATTACGTTTTCCACAGCAATAATAAAATACATGGAGGCACAAATTGTTCATTAAACCTGAGTACATGGTGTATGAAAAGCATTCAGGACAAGCCAGACTTCTGTCCGCATCTACGATCCCTGCCATTAATCTGACACAAGTACAGACTTTACCAAACACACATACACAAGGGGAATAATTTCAGATTTTCCACGTCTTATCTTTTGACACTGAAGTAGTAATAATAACAATAATAATAGTAATAATAATAATGTCAGATTCACAAAGAATGCTTTGCATATAGCAAAAAGAAGAAAAGATATTGTGCTGTTGGCAAATCATTACAATCTCCACAAATCCTCTGTAAGAATTGCTGCTGGTGAATATTCATGAATTATTTCATCCTGAGATTGGAATTTCACATTTAAAAACTGGACACTGTTCACAGTACTAAGCAATATTTGCATTGCTGTTAAATAAACGTATTGAATCAGTCCTTTTTGTTGTTTTTGCGCATATTTATTAATGCTCTTTTGTCAGGAAATGGATCTGAAATACATAAAGACCAAGCCAGGACCAGACCACACGTCACATGTTGACCATTTTCTGTGTCAGACAGCATTAGATAATGTTGTTCTTCACTAAAAATGAAATGCTAAGGTGTTCAATTTAAAATCTAGTCTTACTTCTCTAAAATTGATGTTGTGCTGTCAAGAAATCTAACTTTATCCCACACACCAGTCATATCATAGGGGTAACGGGCAGCAATGCAAAAAGGCAGTTGAAATCATGTTGCAACATGTCAGGCATCCATCAAAGTTGGCAGCTTCTGTAAAACTGATACAGGTGGTCCAGTGCAGTATTATGGGAGAGAAGCCATTGCTACCATGAATTTCATGAATTTCAATAATAATGCATTCCTTCGTCAAACACTGGACAAAATGGCAGTGTCACTGTACGGTCATTTGATAACACGAGGCAGTCTGGGACGTTGACGAGTTGAGCTACCAATCAAGACGTATTATCGAGCCTTATAGGGCAAGTGCAGTTCCACCGTTTTGGGATTGGAGTTAGGTTTTAGGGGTTAGGGTACCCCTAACCTACGGTAGGATAACTCAACAAAGTAGCTCATTTCGACATAACACCGGATCAGCCTAGTTTAAAGTAACAAAGCGGTCCCAGCAAATATAACCTAAGGAGCATGTGTCAAATAAACGAAAATAAATAAAAATCCTTAAAACTGTAAGCTTTGAAAGCAGACTAATGTTGCTGCTTTCTGCAACACTCCACAACAGTGTTTACCAAATTAACGCACCTCTATTGTATAATTTAGTAAAACGACTGAGATACTGATCTTGTAAACGCCTCGACGAAGCTACCATTCCTTACAGTTTAGAGTACGCGCTTTCTCGCATATCAGCTAAACAATAGCGGCGGAAACAAGTTCTCATCCACCGAGAGAGAAAAGCATCAATCGACAACCCTATCCCCAACAAAATTTTAAGCAACGTTGATGTGCTGCTGAAGGAACTGGTATGCTACCGATTACCGATTTACCAGTATGCTAAATAAATACACTGTAAACAAATGTCACATGATACTATATTACGGACATTATGAATGCCAACGTGAGTGTTGTCACTGCTGCTGTCTTACCTCCTCGTCAGTTTAAATGATGATCGAGGCACAAGGTTTCATTAGTCTTGTGATCATCATAGTACAGTTTTTGAGAACTACAATTGTACATAATCCTTATGGTACTTGTAGTTTTAATTCTGACTAAATTTTATGGTGATAGCAAGATATTTTATAGTTCTACTGTTTGTTAAAAATCTGTATTTGCAACTCTTGGATTCTGTATTTCTCTGATCGATATATTTAAATAACACTTCCACAAAGCAGTAAAAGTTAATGTATCAACACTGGAACTTATATTGTAGAAGCTTTTTTTTAATCCACTGAACCAAAGCTGCTCTATTATAAAATCACATACAGTAAATAAATGTGAAAGTTGTTTACCAATAATACTTAGGCTAATACTGGACCATTTCGTGTCGCTATAGAATGACGTAATAACTACTTTATTATGCAATTAGTGGCAAAATAATATTATACGGCGGCACAAACCAAGGCGAGAACTGTTTTATTAAATACTCCGGTGGGTTAAATGCAGATCTTGATTTGAATTATGAAAGTCACATTTGATCGCTATCGAAGAGAACTATGTAATTTACTATGTTGCTTTTCATATACGCTTGACGAAAATTTACTGGAAATTTACTGTTACTCCAAAACTCAAGTAATTTCCAGACTGCTGGTATATGACAGATTTCTCACATCTGTGAGAGCCCGTGTAATCCGATTCCGGATCAGTTCATTCTGTGAAAATCGAGTGTCGTCATTGAGGCGTTCATTACAGGCCACATACATCGCTTTCAGATCATTTCAACCACGGTCAGCGTCAAAAGCTTTTTTGTTAACGAGGCTATTAAACATCGCATAATTTTTAATTCCTTATTTTTTATTATTGTTTTAGATATAGTTAATCTGATTATAACCAAAATAATACAAGTATTGTCTATACAATGCTATTTGGCTAAAATGCCCCCATGATAGTTATTATGAGTATAATAAATAGTACTTATGTAGGGTATTTATTTATTTAAATCTCAGTCCCACTATGAAATATTACTTAAATAGCAATAATATGTGTTATGTGTGTAAGTTTGTTTTGACGTTTCCCCAATAATAAACCAGTACCACAGATTTTCTGTGATTTGAGACCTTGCTAGGTTGTCTTTGTATGCTATATTTTATACCTTCTGATAAATACAATTTAAAAACGATAAATTAATGCATTTTTACCAGCATAACCGAACATAAAACATATTCCTACTATTTATTTTTTTCTTTTGCATTTTATTTTGTAATGTCTAAAACTGACAGATGAAATTAACTCAACTTTTGTTATACTTATATAAATCCTGCTCGATGTTCAAATGCGCACGTCCAAGCGTAATTAGTAATCACTATCATTCACAGACCATGCAGAAAATGTTTTAAATCCCTCCGAATGTCCTCCGAACCGTGATCGATGCGATAGTCGCTTGATTATCTCCAAACTCCCTTCGCTTTTTCTCCATTGCAACTTTTGCAGGGACTCCACAGACATGTCGGCTGCCAGCTGAAGTAAACCCTGCGATTTGGCTCAACTTTTGAGCCGAAAAGAAGGCCGGTTGGCGATCGGCGGGGTGTAGCATCCCGGATCTGTTTCGGATGTTTCTCCCCCGGAGCGGCCGGTATATCGGCGTCTCAGAAGAGCGTTTTAAATGTTCACCTTAACTGATGAGCGAAGCTGGTAATACGGGACACCACGGCACTGTCAACGGCTCAAAATGGCAGATTTTTATTGAGTTCTGAGCTGAAGCCTGTCCGCATTTTTTGCCATGAGTAAGAAAAGCCCTTGCACCGATGGCCCCCGTATCAGAAGGTAAGGTAGGCGGAAGTCGGGGCTTTCTCTCGGCCGCTTTGGCTATCGGGCGCCGCTACACCGAGGGATGTTTGTTGGCTGCTGACCCCAGCTAGCTACATGCCGGACGTATGGGCTCCGCAAATCTGCTTTGTATGAGCTCCAACCGCTGATTTATTTTGTCACATGTTTATTTCGTAGACAGCGTGTATATTTGATTGCTATTTCGCAGTGTGGCTACAATTAGTTTTGCTTTCATCTTATTTATCCCTGAAACAATAATGGACAGTGTATGAAAAACGTTACATTCAACATGGTGCCCTCTTAAAAATACTATGTATCTTTTTCTTGCCTGTATCATTAAATGAACTATCAAATTGACATTATTTAAATGAGATTATTGGAGGGAGATAATGAAAAGTACGTGCTGTTTAATAAATATCTATATAGCGACCACCTCCATAGGCATACAAATTAATCCGACTCACTGGCTATTTTTAAATGGAAATCTTGTAACTAATAATTTTAGTTTGCAAATAGAGTTCTACTTATTTGCTCTGGCTATTCTCGCTCTGATTTATTTAAACCCCAAAACTGTGTCATTAATCTGATGTATTTCTGCTGCAGTGTGTTTCCGACGAATCTATCCGGGGAGACGCTGATCCGTATATTTATAAATGAATGTGTATTTCTAAAAATAATTATTTCGAACGTGTGGTCTTGGTATTGCCTATGCATATATCCCTATATATAGTGATATGCTTCCTATTCCATAAGTCGCAGCAGCGATCAGGTGTTTGGTTTCATTATTTACAGAATCAGGGAGGTAATCCTCTAAGCTCCTGCATCATTATGTAAAAGGGATAATTAAATTACGACCCTTTTACGTGAGATGACTTATCAATTGATGTTTACGCCCAATAACAAAGAAACTGAGTTGTGTAGCAGGCGGAGGTCCTATGTTAAAGCATTTGGCATCTGTGTTATACGTTCTGGCCGAAAAACAGCGGCATTAGTTGGCAATCTACGGAACATGTTGCGGAAATTGGCTTGTGCCGGTGGGTATGCGGGTGGGAAGATGTGTGATTATTCAGGTTTAGACCCGGGATCGTCCACAGTGTAGGATGACAAGGTTTCACGATGTTTCTCGGTGTCTCATGGCGTTGACCGCTGCGCCCCCTGCTGGCGGATCCCGCTGCGCATCCTGCCGGCGGGGACCCGGGTGCTTCTGCGCGGCAACTCGCTTCGGATACAAAACGTAACATTCCCTTTATTTAAATACTTAACATTTTGTATTTTCCCGAAACCTATCGCAATGCAAAATGCTGGTAATGAACGATTGTCGCGGTATCTTCCGCCACTCTTTACCTCAGCCTTAATGTAGCGTTTTGTAGCTTGAGCGTTTTCAAATAAATCATCGCAAAGAGCATCTGGTAGCATTTTTGATTGTCTCTTGCTCTGATCTGTAGATTGGAGATTGGCCTCTGGGCTGCATATTCCGCCTACAGATGTTTAGTAGGGACCAATGAAGCCAGCAGGAGAGACATCAGTCTCATTTACCCGTTTACCTTGCTGTCTGTCCCTGGAAAATGCCGGAAGGCTGTTCAACAGTTGACATTGACAAGTGACATCCCCATTAAAAAGACAAAACATTTAATTCTTTGTTGTACTCAAACATGGAGGGGAGAGTTGAATCACCTTCGGATGTCTCGCATTATTGTGTGGCCCTTAAGTGCAAAAATAGCGTCACGAACATGTCGCACAGGCTGAAAAGTGGCACAGTCACCATGGTGAGATCCTGCAATGGTAATGAACATAATGGACATTTTCTTTCTCCTGGACAAGAATCCTTTTTTGCAGAGTTATCTTAAGTCTAATATTCAGCACTCCGGTCCGGACTGGCCGAAACATTATCAGTTTTTTTTTGTATGTTAAATGCTAAACCAACCACCTGTGACCCTCTTGTGTTTCTACCAGCTAGTTTGTGGTTTTGAAAGAAAAACATCTTGTTCCCTCTGTCTGAATCTGAAGTCCCAGGGTGACAAGTGTATCTCTTACAGTTCTAGTTACTTCTAGACAGTGAGGATACAGAGCGATGGTCTTGCCATCTGCTGCAGACAGTATTATGTTTTTATTTAGCTGGCTGTATTTCCAGCCATCCAGGGTGATTTTCATTTGGAGATGGACCAGCAGTGCCCATGGAGCCCCTCAGCCTCGGCTGTAGTTAGGTGTTCGTATTAACTTTTTTCTTTTTTTTTAAGAGCTGGCACCTTGCTGGCAGATAATTAACTGAAATTACATTTCCTGCCTCTCTCGGGCGCTGTGGGGAATTGTGAGAGGAATTAATTGCTCACTGTCGCCGTAAGCTGACGCTGCAGGGGGGTGTTCAGTGCTGAGCTGGGCCGTCCGGCACCGGGCTCGGCTATCCAGATCAGAGCTGGGGGGGACAAGAAGGACCAGAGGATGCACTAACATTGCTTAAATGGTGAAGGTGCGGGTGTTTTTATGGGGCAGAGTGACATGGACGTCTTTTAAGGTTCTGGCAACATCACCCCCTTTCTCCCCCCACCTGTGTGTTGCATTGCAGGCCTGTGTTACGGGCTGGACTCAGTGATGGAGCCAGATGCTGACATGCTGTAGAGCCCAATTTAGTGGCGCATTGCTGACCCCTCCAGCTAACCCCAAAACATCTGTCTGTTGAAACTAACAGGATGAAATATGAAACACGGCAGAAAGCCCCTCCTCCACCATTTCAAGCTGTTTTCAGCTGTCTCTAGTAAAGCAGTTAACCTAGCCTAAGAGTGGAGCTTATCAGCAGCCACTCATAAGGTCCATCTGGTGGCACAGTGGCTAACGAACCAAGCTTATGATCAGGAGGGTACTGCTCCTTGAGTGGTTTCAGAGTCCTCAGAACAGTCTTGGTGGGCTTTTTAATTGAATTCAATTTGGTTGTTTAACTGGCAGTTTGTATTGGTGTGACCTGCAGAGAGCATGCAGACTTGTTTAGTGACATTCTGCCATAGCTCTGTGAAGCTCTGTGGTTAGACACAGTTGAATAGCAGCATGTCCACTATTGTGTTCTTGCTGCATTTGAGCATTTTTCTAAGTTTTTTTTTTAATGTATTATATATGGAAGTATTCAGCCAACTTTCTTGCTTAGAAAACATTGGGTTTTTATCAAGCACTTCATGCATTTTTGATCGTTCTCTCTCACAGCCTTCTTATTTCGAGAACTTGCATAGAGGATTATAGTTGATCTGGACCCTTCATGGAGTTCTCACAGTTTCCCTGGTTAACAGGTTGGGCTTTGTGTTAGTGGCGAATGAGATGAAAGTGGGCGTGGCTGGCTGATCCTGTGGGCTAGCCTCATGTTCTGGAACAGTTGCTCTGTGTCCTGGTGGAGCCTTTGGCTTGGGGCACCACCGAAGCAGAACTTGAAGGCCAACATGAACAGGAGACAAGATGGTGTGGCATATCAGAGGACTGTATGGGCAAGGCTCTGAAACCCCTCCTGTGGATTTTGTGTGTTTTGCGGAAGCGGATGTGTATTTTTGGCTGTTGCAATCTAACCCCCACCCACCTCCTATTGGAGGGTGGGGGGCAGTTATGCAAATATTATTCTGAAAATGGAATGACATGAGTCCAGTAATCTAGAGGTTTTTTTGTAAATTTTGTTCAGAGGGCACAACATTCTTATGAACTAGGGTGTGTTTTTCTCTTAGGCAGCTATGCAGTTGCATGCTGGGAATCTTGAGAATGGCGTTTTCAATGGACTGTGTGTGTATGTGTGGGTTTGTATTACCCACATTATGGAGACCCTTTTGAGGCCGTTCGTAAATTGAAATGTTCATAAGTCATTATTCAACATCATTTTTAAGGGTATATGCAAGTACAAAAAACTCGGATGCTGGGAGTACGATGCACGCTACGCTGCTGCATGGTGGGAGTAGCGGCCAGAAGTCGTACTTGGCGGAATTGGCATGGAGAAAGAAATAGTCTGATGCGGATAGGAAACGAGAGCCCAATGTACATAATTTGGACTTGCAGTCTTCTTTGTTCGTATATCTCAAAGTTTGTAAATTGAAATATATATACAAAATAAAATATAGACACTCTGTGCCTGGTTCAGGATGAGGGTGTTGAACATTGCATTAGGTAAGACCTTGGAAAAATGTCCTCCAAAGCTTAAGGCCCACTTTTTTATTATTAATAAAGCCAAGAGGATGAGTGATGGATAGACTAGAGGAGCACCTTCTATTGCTAGCTCTTTTCCCAGAGAGATGAGCCTCCTCTCCATATCAGTCTGCGCAAGGCCCCTTCCTCCTCTTAGTCTGTTTACCTGGGGGAGTGGAGTTTGATCATGTCCTTTTGAAATGGTTGGTTATAGTTTACCGGGGATGGGAAGCGAGCTCAAGCTCAGACATCAGTTGATGAAGGGCAGGTGGGGTCCGTGCTGGTGGGGAGGATATGTGGTGTTTTCTAAGCCCTCTCCTGGTAGTTACTTTGGAGAATGCTTGGTACTATGCAGGCAGCGATTGGGGGGTAGGCTTTGCAGGAAGTGGATAACACTTCTGCTCAAGCATCGTCCCAAGCAAATGAAACACCACTCCATATATTGAGCTGGGCCCAGTTGCTTTGGATGGGCGGGTGCTCCCCCAGACTGTGTTTACTCCCTTAACATCTCATTGGCACTTGTAGGTGACTCTACTCTGTGGGCACCCACTTCTAGGACCATCTTCACTTAAAATACATAAAATACACATGATCCATAGTAAAACACTGAGTTTGGAATCTTCATTCCTAGCTGTGTGTCTCGGCTCTGTACTCATGTCAGTGTGGTTTTCGGTCATCTTATAATTCCACTGATACTGAAAGCTCGAAACCTAAGCATTTTCCGAATCCTGTCTGCACACTCTCAAACTGCTGCTGAGTGAGGCTTTATGTAACACACACACACACACACACACACACTGCCAGGCTTCCTGGTCTGTGTTATCTGTGAGCTTTTAGGAAACGACCCATTCTCCTGCTGTGAGGCTGTTCCTCATACTGCTGGGGTTCAGCCAGGTGTCTTCCGGAAGCTCCAGTCTGAATAGCGTGACGAGAGCAACACTGTCTGAGGACAGGACGTCTGTGATGTGCTTGACAGCCTGCTCCTTAGCTGCAGTGTTAAGGGGCTTTGTGAGGCCTGGGCCAGTGGCTTCTGAGATGGCCTCCTTTTGCTGAAGTGAGGCTGAGCTCCTCCAAGGAAGCCTGTGGTTGTGTAGAGCGTGGTCCTGAGTTTGCTGGTTAAACAGATGCCTCAGTTTAGAAATCCGTCTATGCCGTGCCCGGATTCCTGATCATGTGACCTGGCAGGTGCGTGTCCCTGTCCAACCGTCAGGACCTCAGGTGAATGTGCTGGATTTCATGGCTAGTGCATCTGCTTGACTACGGTGGAGACCTAATTACTGTGAATACTGCCCTTCTGTCCATGCTTCAGGCCTCATTAAAAGTAGTGTGTTGCCATGAATGGTGCTGAAGGAGCATGTCTCCCTGCAGCTCCCAGGTGGAACGCTTTGCTTTGCTGGAAAAGATGATAATTTACTAACCTTTGACAGTCTACTGATCCCACCATCTAGAAGCCCCCCCACCCTACGAGGGCACCTGATGATTAACATTCCAGCATTTTCTCTGGCCGAGAGCTGCTACCCTCCCAGCTAAACAACCGCAGAGCGGTCTGCACTGTTTTGTAGGGCATGTTAGACACAGTTTTTGCAGTTCAGGATGGAGGGAGCTGACTTTCCGTGCTCTTTTTTTTTTTTTTGACAGCCTGTAAGTTTGAGGCATTGAACGTGTCACAATGAGGCAGACTAAGCACTTGGGACATTGGGACAGCCCAGTTGCAGGGCAAGAGGACTGTACTGGTTTGCCAACTTTGTGGATAGAAATTTTCTTTGCCATATACATTCCAGGGAAGTGCAAATCACTCTGGGGGGTGCTTTTCGCTGGGGTGTGCAGCCCGTAGATAACATTCTGAGTGCCTGACCTTTGAGTGTTTATTCGGTTCGTCACATATCTGCCAGTGAGTGACTCCTTGTTCGCTGTCTGTGCTGCGTGCAAGCTTTATCGCTTTCCTAAGTATAGCTGCGGTGGACCTTTTCACCCGAAGCACGTGCCTGCCTGAACAATGAGATCTTTCGGTCCATCTTGACATGCCTGTTTGTGACTGATTATTCTGGGAAGTAGACCATCTGAAGAGGCTCTGGGTGTTGTCGATTTTATTATGGGAGTGGGGGCGGGGCGGCGGGCCGGCCGGGGCCCGGGGGGGGGGGGGGGGGGGGGGGGGGGGGGGGGGGGGGGGGGCGGGGGCGGGG
>JABFDZ020000066.1:29701605-29717998 GCA_019775955.2 Pollimyrus isidori
ACACACGGATATTAAAAAAGAGGGATGGGTGAGCATACAACAGAACATATTGCACATCCGAGCTGATGATTCAGCTTTGATTTGTAGCTCAATAAGACTGAATATCTCTTGCCTGCATCTCTAGATGGCGCTGACAGTGAAACGTGCCAATGCTTATTAGTGGGATATGGTTACATCATTTTTTTTCTCCATCATTTAAGGTCACATCATTTGTAAAAGTAAAATCAAGATGTCCCATTATATAGAATTAATGGACGAAGTGCTGGCAGATGGAGTGGAGTTTTCCACTAAGAACAAAGTTAATAGCCACCTACCAGCCAATCAGAAAATAGAATTTGTTGCATGTGATCCCGCTGCAAACACATTATTACATTGATGCGTGCACATACAAGTGCAAATAAAGTGGAAATGGCAAACAAGATCCGATGAATGCAACTGGCAGGGCTCTAAAGTGTCTCACATTGACCGATGTAATCTCACTCCAAACTTTTGATATAACACAAGAGCACTGGTAAAATATATAAATAAAAGGCTGTGATAATATCTCCCCAGTAACTTAACAACTAAGTCAACAAAATGATTTGTTCGTATAAAAGATTAGCACTGTATAATGTATTGTTCTTGTTGTTGAAATTGATTGATTAAACTGGTATTGAAAAAAGTATTGTTGAGGAACCAGTATCGAAATCAAAGTCGTTCTGGTATTGGTTTAGAAAAATTTCGAACGATGCCCAGCCCTAATACAGGAAGGTATACCAGGCATCTAGGAGTGCATTTTGAGTGTGATTATCTAGCTTGAATGCTTAACCCAAGCCAACTTGTGATTTATGCAATGTCTCAACATCTACATTTATTTGAGGCCTGCTCCTGGATGGTTCTTTGCTGTTATAGTAAGAGACTGTGCCTACTTTTTGCTGACCATTAGCCTGCTCTTGGCATCTTGAGGGTCTCATCGCTGCTTCTTGTGGGGCTGGTGGGTCTGCTGCCCCCTTTCAGCATCAGCAGCATGTCTTCGCCTTAGATCCACTGATTATGATGTGACGGACACAAAGGTCATCTGGCCTGGATATTTGAAGTGCCCACCTCAGCAGACCCTTTTTAGTCCATTAATAGATGTCCTGTGCTGGTGATGTTTGCAGATTTTGGGTTATTTTGAGTGTTGAATTGCTGATGGGTGTCGTCTGACTGACCCGGGTTTGGGTGTGGGTGGAGGAGGTGGTAGACCTTGGTTCTTCACTACTGTTCTCCTCACTGCCAGCTCTGGGCTCCCCGCCTACTCGGTCAACTTTCTATTACAGTGAGTCACCAGGACCCCTTCTGTTAGCGTGCGTGCGTGCATATGTGCGTTCGTCTCCCTTGGACATTGACTGATCCATATGAAATGGCACCAGCGATCTTTATTGAGCAACTTTTCAGACAGGCAAGGTGATGTGACTCCCTCACTAACGTGGACAGGAATGTTTGTTTCTGGATTCTCTGGAAATCAGTAACACTGCCCTCTACTGCAACCATGGAGGGGTTCGGTTGGGGTGGGGTCACTTTACAGGTGACCCCACCCCAATCCCTTCCATTGTTGCAGTAGAGGGCAGTGTTACTGATTTCCAGAAACTTAAACATTCCAGAAGCAAATCATGTCAAGCATGCATGGTAATGACTTCTGTCATTATCTTCTCAGTGGCACTCAAGTGGAGATCTCTCAGCGGTTCAGGCAAATGCAGATGTCCACAGCTTTGTTGTTTAAAAGTGGGCTGTGCTTCTAATGAACAGGCGTGATCTATACTTAGAACTGGCTTCCCTGGAATAGTCATTTTTGGGCAAGCTGTTTATTTTTGCTGCTTTTCTTTAGCGCCAGTCTGTGAGCTCACAGGGTGTCTGCCGTCTGCATACTCCAGGTTTGCTTCAACCATGGTGAGGATTGGAAATCCCGTTTGGGGGGTGGGGGGCAAAGTGGTACAGTATGTTGCTCTTCTCAGGGCATTGCTTGTAGTGTAGACCACATCAGACACTAGTAGTGATATTCACATGGGGTGGGGGGGGGTCACTGGTTCTGAATGACTCTGTGTGCATGCACCTGTACACTTGTGTTAACTGGCCATAGTTAGACCCTCTCTACAAGGAATTTCCGGGTGATTCTTTTCATACTGTATGCAAAGCATGCAAGCTGGTTGCTTGGGGGCACTGCCGTAATAACACCTAGAAGCATTAATCTGGAAACACATGGCTGTCAAATCCTATTTTGCCCCATTTGATTAATTATTAAAAATGAGTAATAGTGCCGCATGACAGAAATGTAATGCTCCATATCAAATTGCTGCATTTTGAGCCGGGGGCAGAATTTGTTTAGAAAAATAATCACTGGCGTATTGAGCTGGTGTTAATAATTAAAGAGCTTGTGCTGGTGCTGGGCTGAACTCCCCCCTTCGGCAGACATTCTCCCGATTAGTCGGACGTACCGGCACAACTGCCATTTCCTCCTTGCTGGGAGTTTGAGGTTTTTTTAAGGCTGACTTGCTGAAGTTGAGAGAAGAACCTAGTTCTTTTTCTTGGAGTAAAAGGCTACAGACTGCTTGTTCAGGCCATTTCTTCTCTCAATCTTTTTTTTGTCCCATGAAGGTATGGTAGGGGTGGGTTTTTTTTTTTTGTTTCTTCTTTTAAATATAGCTGGTAGATTGGGCTGGCAGCCCCCTCTGCAGAAGGGTCACTGTGATGGTGTCCTGGCTACTTTGAGGTCCTTTTGAGGGATTACCCATGCTGAAAACCTTCTACATAATGCTGTACTATATGGCTGAATAAAATGGAGAGAGAATTCCAAGCTGTTAGTGTTTGGCAAGTAGCAATTGCAATAATGTGATTAGCCTGGTACTTGCCCTCTGATGCCATGTTCGGTTGCCATGGCTACACAGTAACCTATCGGGGTGGAGTACAGGAGAGGGTGGACTTTCGTTTCATCAGCATCTGGTGGTAAACTGTTGTTCAGGCAGGGGGTTTAATGTGGAGTGTGGGAGTCAGGGGGACGGTTGGCAAGTCCATGTCTAATTGGTCGACTGGAAGCATTCTTTAAACATATAGGAAATGAAAGAGAGGAAAGTGACGAAAAACTATGCTCAGACAGACACTGGGCATGAGCAAGGCAATGAAACGCCCATAAAGCCTGGGAGAGCATACTGTATGAATCCAGGCTGATTCACTTCCCACAGACTACATCTTTTCGGTCCAGAAAAGGGGGAAATTCAATTTCCTAAAAATATAAACTATCAATCAAAAAAACTTAGAATTGCCAAAATCTTGTATTTTGTTTGGTTACTTATGGTTATGGCTGGGTAGGGGATAAGGTCATCATAGTAGCGATTTACGTTTTTGTCCATAGAAATGAATAGACAGTCCCCACAAAGGTGTTTGTGTGTGTGGGGGGGCATGTGCAAGTGTTTGTGAGCTATTGTTCAGTTTCCCAAGCCAAGCACCGTGCCCCAGCAAACTGTATACATGCCTGACAGATCCTACAGATCCTGCTGATCATTTCGGGTGTGATCTGCTCGGAGGGACTCGTTATCCGCTTCTATCCTCTCGTGAGGCTGCGTCTGCGTTGCCATGACAGACACTAAGCCCCTCTTTTCCCGCACAGGGAAAAGTGCTCTTTGTTCTTTCCCATGACTGGGCTGCAGCCGGCATTTTCTGGAGGTTGGATGGGGGGGGGGTTGTGCCAGGTGAGTGATGATGGCAGCTTCCAACCCGTTTTTACCGCTCCTTTGCCTCTAGCCGCTGCTAGGTTGGCATGGTGCCCCGATACCCAGCAAGCCCCATGCCACTGTGGGTCAGTACTAGTTTCACTCTTATGGCTTCACACTCTGCCTAGATATCTGCTGGGTTATCTCTCTGTTAGCCACTTGTCAGGACCTGTGCCTGACCCTTTGTGATGAATGGCAGCGTAAAGCTGTGACAGGCAGAGTTGCAGGGTATCTGGGTATGGCGTTAAGGGGTGGGGCTTTTGCTGACTTTCCCACTCTGAGTCAGCCCCTGCTTCTGTCCTGCGATTGTCGTCATGGGACCTGTGGTCCCCCCCCTACAGGGAGAGCCTAGAGCCCATGGAATTCTGACCTTTCCCTGTAACGGCTTGCTCGCTCCCTCTGTCTTTCACATTCTCCTTCTCGGGCTAATGAAGACTGTGTAACTTCACCCTCAGTCTTCATCACGACTTTAAGGGGACTCTCCCATTTCAGGGGTCTCCCCAACACACTGCATGTAGTCTGATCCTCCAGATTCCTCAAACTATGGCGCTGACCGTATCAGGGGGAGAAGTATGCTGTGACCCAGTGTGATGGGTGATGGCCGGCATGTTAGTGTGCTCCGCCCTTCCTTCCCCCAGGGGCCCCTGTTATGTTTAGAGCCTCTCCCCCACAATGCAGGGTGGCGATATTCCCCTCCTTATTGTGAATGCAGAATTCTGAGTGACAAATAGCTTGTTTTAGTCCCCGTTGGGTGTGTGGGGGTGGCGAGGAGCGCAAGTCTCTCCCACTTTCCCAAAGTTTCTGGCATTTCCGGCGTTTGTGAGGCTTTTCATCAGACCGGAACGTCGGCCCCCTCCCGGGGAAGGGTGTGGTTCCCTTGCCCCGATGATTAGCACCCAGCAGCAGTGACATCTTCAGCCATGCTGTCCCACTGAATTCCTCCTCTACACCAGTGCTCTGGAAAGGCCTGATTTAAGCCGGTCACCATGGCATTGCTTATTGCTTATCTTTAATTAGTGATAAGAATGTCAGTGAATCAACCTTTTCCAACACATACATGTATGCACCCACATGCACTCACGCTCACACATACTCATGAACGCCGGGTTTGTCTGCCTTTCCTGATTTTAGCTGTTCTCACTGCTTTTCTCCTGTCCCCTTTTTTGTACCGACCTATCATCATCATGCTCAGTAGCACATGTGCCTTTGCAGCTCACCCCACTCCAGACCCCAATAAGATGCTCTCGTCGCTGGTATCTTATTGTGAGGAATGTTGCTCCTCGCTGTAAGCTTGTGAAATGTGACATTTGCACTGCCATGTCCCCTTTGAGGCTCTGCTCCAGTGAGCGGTGGGGTGCTGATTACATGTGCCCTCGCTGGTTTTCAAACTGCACCCCCCGCATCCACCCAGGCGCATTCTCTTTGTCTCAGATCTGAGTTTCATTTCTCAATGCTTTCTTCCAGAAGCAGACTGGATGGAATGTGGTATCTCCGCACGTTTGCTCTGAATTTCACTGTGCAGTGACCCCAGCCGTGCACCAGTCGAGCTGGTGTACCTGTTCAAGCACCATGGCTTCAGCAGGCTGCCCATGAAAACCACATTCCCCCAAATATTGTGGCAGAACTTTCTCTGACAGGCGCCTTGCTGACACACTCGCCTTGCTTCTCCAGCAGGTCTGTTGGAGGGTTACGTCGTGCCCCTGTAACGTAAACATGTAGATGTGTTAATGCAGCCTAATGGAGCTGATATTCAGTTGCTTTTCTCTGCACTGATGGGCTGGGCCTTTCTGTTCATACTTTGGAGGGAATGTTCTTTAGCTGTGGTTTATTGATGTGGTGGAATCGGAGGGGTAGCTTTTTTTTTTATGAATACTGTTGTGGTCATGTGCAGAGCTGGGGTGGGGTAACAACGTTCCACCATGTTGCTGTGAGATAGGCAGGCACTGGATGGTGGATAGTGCCCTGGATGGGCTCTCTGGCTCTGCCCCTCATGACCTGAAGACCCACAGAGCCTGGCTCAGCTCCAGCCCCCCTTGGTGTTTACCCTGTGTTTATTCCTATGTCATCCTGAAATATGGTCTATGCCTGACACTGGGTTTCACCTTTTGGAGCAGCACTGCCTCTGTCTGCCTTCCCAGAGCCTAGTCGACCTCGGCTTGCCCTGTGCCATGACTCCCGGTGCCTGTTTTCTGTCTGCATCTTTTCCCCTCTTCCTGGGGGGTGGGGGTGGCCTGGGTCAGGGGCTCATGACCCAGTGTCAGACATGTGATATTCAGGGAGCACCTGTGTAGTCACGGAATACCACTCTTTTCCCATGAATCTGTGCCTATTCCTATTGCCCCTGAATGTTTTCCGCCGCCTTCTTGAAGCCTCTTGCCCACCCCCCACCCCAGTTTCATGTCTGCCGTGTGAGGTTCCATGTTACTTTGTTCACTGCATGACTGTCAGAAGCAGCCGACTGCCTGCTTTTGTCAGGGAGATCTCCAGCCTCTTCACGGCTCTGCTCTTATTCCCACCAGCCAGTCTGTTTGTTTTGTGAAGTGATAAACCTGCAGCCGAGTACATTTTGCAGACCTGCACTGTGTGTCTGACTTTCTCTCCTCAGGTATTGCTGTTTTTCACTCAATTTTTCTTGTGTTTTACTTTATAGGCACGGCCCCCTCCACAAGTATTACTCTTGGTGTCTTTAAAACAACGCTTTTCACATCTGTGTATTTATTTACCCCCACCCCCATAAACAAAAGGCAATATAAAGCATTTGACGATTGCCCTTGTTGAGAAGCTGGACCAGCACATGACCTTTGACCTTGGGTTGTGCCTGCTTTTTCAACTTCTCCACCTGAAGAGGTGTATCTGGATGTTTGGTGGGCAAGGCCATAGTGGTCGATTTCTCTCTGTAAGCTTTCAACACACTCCATTTGTTATTGAGTCTTCCAACATGAAAGCGGTGGTATTGTATGGATTTTCCCAAGCAGCAATTGTATTTAGCTGAAAGGACAAAGTGAACCAGATGAAAGGTGTCCCCTGTTTGGCGGGTGTGGGCGGGGTGGCGGGGAAGAGCCGAGCTGGGGGAGGGAAGTAAAGGTGGATATTCTCTGAGACATGATTAAGCATCCTCAGAAATGGCTGCTGTGAGGATTTGCTTGGAGAAATGAATTACCTGTCCCTCTAAAAGCTGTCTTGTTCGAAAGGGTCCTGAATGGTGCGCTGGGCAAGGCCGTAACGTCGCCATTCCAGGTCTATTGGTGTCATGAGGAGAGACCAACAAGGAGTCGTGGGTTGTTTTTTTTTGGGAGCCACATAAGCTCTGTGTTGATCTAGCGTCAGTGCAGGGATGTTCAGATGGAGCTAGAGGCCGACAGCCTCATTTTTATGCCTGTGCGTGTTGGAAACCGAAGCTTCTGGAGAAGTTGGGGGGGAGGGGTGGTCATGCTAGTTTGTTTTGCATCTGCCCCCCCCCCCAAGCTTGCTCCTAATTAATGGGCCAGTGAGCTCTATGAGGATCATTCTTCTGTCTCCAGGCCCAAGCTGTCATTGTGCTTCCAGTGGAATGGCCGCCTTGAGTAGGTAGCTTGTCCTGGAGTGAGCCTGCCTGGGTGCACTGCTGTTGTCTAGAACAGCCTGTCGCTGGCTTAGTGCTCTGCTGTGACTCCTGGGAGCCCTTTATGTAACACTTGTTTTGCTTGCACTTTGCCCCTGATCGTCTGTCAGCTAAAGCTGTGGGTCACAGTGGCATCACCTTGGTGTAGCTGCCTTAGTGGCTCCTTGACTGTTTGGGTTTTATCAGGAAGGGGATACCAGCCCATGGAGAGGTGGTCTGGTTGAGAAAGAGAGTTCCTGGAGAGTTTGCTGCCAATGGGATGTTTCTTAGGACTTCCTATGGTACAGAGAATATCTTTTGGAGAAGACCCGTTTATATAGATTCAAGAGTTGGAGCTGGGAAATCTGATTGTGGATCAGCTTTGGAGCTTGCTGGCTTTAAAATGCTTACATTTCTAACTCTAGATCGTGACCCTTTCAGAAGTTGCAGATTGAGAATTGCTGCTCTAGAGAACCTAAGTGGCTGCATTTAGGAGTACATGAGTAGTTTAGGAATGAGCGCTTCTGGCCTGCCCGAACCCTGAGAGAAATGGATGCTTTGTTCCTGACTTTGCTGTTCGGGCCAATATTTTGAGCATCACAAAGCAGATATGAGTGGACCTCTCCCCATTGTCCATTTCCCGCCCGCCCCTCAGCCACATACTTCGGAATAAAATGAGTAATTTTGATAAAATCCATTAAAAGGTGGTTCAGGGAGGTATGGCTGGGAAGGAGGTTGGCTTTTGTGAAGTACCCCCATTGCCCCCTGCCAGTCCCATTGCCTCACTAATGTCCCCCCGCCTGATGGATAGATAAGCTGCATCCCTTTTCTGACTGTCTCTTTTTTTCTTTCTTTTTGCTGCACAGACAATAGACCAGGTCACTGATTGAGCTTAGGAGTGAGGGTGGGATTGGTTTTACATATGGGGTCCACCATTTAAGGCTTGTCTGTGTGTGTGTGTCCACTTAGAGCATGGTGCTGACTGGAGAGGCAGGGGTAGCTAGAAGCAGGGATGGGGGTTGTTTCTCTAAATGTGTATCTCATCCCCTGTCCTGTTTCAGAAAAGAGGCTGGGCTGGGAAACGGGGACAGTAACATGGCCTCTGCTGGGCTGCGATTTGTCCTTGGAAGCCTCTGAAGGGCATCCAGAAACTCCCCTGTTACATCATCAGAATAAAAGAAGCAATTTGTGTGGCCATCAGGCTTTGAAGTATCTATGTCACAGGACTGTGTGAAGGGTTGAGCCACAGGATGGCCAGCCGCTCTGTGATGCGCTGGTGCCAACCCACAGGAACACCTCTTAATATTTCATCGGCGTCCCTTAATATTTCATGCACTTGGAAATGGTGCCTCATCTTTGCTGGCTGGCTTCAGACCCCAGTGGAGTCACCAGTATTGGCACAATGACTGCTGTGGTGCCTTTACTAGTGCTGTAATTAATGAGGGTGATGGTTACTGTGGAGTGTGCCGCATTGCACTGCCTCCTAGCCTGAATAGGTTTTCTGGCTGCTATGCTGTACACCTTCATCCCTACAGCCTCCCCTTCCCATTTCTCCTTCCTCACATGTTTTTTTTCCTATGTTTCTCAGACTTTCACAGAATGCTCATCGCAGGGGCTTTCTCTGTAGGTTGTTCCTGGGACAACGTGGCAGGCCGTCTGCACTCTTCCTGCAGCTGGTTTCCTAGAATTGAGGCTTTTGTGAAATGGGGAGCATGATAAAATGATGTATTCCTGGTCAAACACACAGTAACCCCTCCTCCCACAGAGGTTAAAGGGGAAGTATAACAAAGGCTTGCTAAAGGGGACTATGGACTCACACTGCTGCCAAAGGGGCCAATGTAGGGAAAGTCCTCAAGCCTGTCTTCACAGCTTCATGTTGGCACACCTGGAGGAGGTTTGGGGGGGTGGGGGGTGGCAGACTGCCCAAGATGACATCAGGGAGCTCTCCTTGCATGTGTCTGCTTGAACAATGGCACCAAAGATGTCTGGGGGTCAGCAACGGGCATGCCCCCCCCCCCCCCTCCGCCCTGTAGGAGTCCAGGTGCTCACATGATTATTTAGGTGTCACATGTGTCTTGGACAAGATGTATGCCCGGGGAGCACAGCACCTCTGTTCCTGCCAGCATGCAACTGGAATCCACTGTGGACTGATTTACATGTGCCACGATATGCCAGGCTGCATGTCAGCGCGTATTGAAAGACAGGCTGCCCAGCAGCGTTCAGGCAAATGAGCGCATCACTCTGCCGTTTTGTGATTCCGTTGCCATGACGTCCGAGCCCCAAAGCTGTTAATGGGATACGCATCCCGTGCAGGCGGCAAGCAGGCTCGTTCCACCGCATTGTTACCCAGCAGCCACAGCCCGGTCTGCAGCACAGAGAGGGAGGGACTTTACCAATGCTGTGTCCTTTAGGATGAAGACATGAGGCTGATCTCTGACCTTTCCCCCCCTCCCCCCTTCCTGCTTGACACCTCCAGCAGCAGCGGCATCACTAGTTGACCTGCAGACACGCCCCCTCTGCTGTAGCTGCTGCTCTTCAGCTGCTGTACAGCTTTGCATTCTGCTGAGTGGGGGTGGGGTGGGATTTGCATACACGATTTGGTGTGGTGGGCAGTGACGCGGGCAGCACATTCGGGGTACAGCCCGCTGGAGTGAAGCGAAGCAAAAATGTGCATAGTGCCACGGTGAGCGGCTAGAGTGTGATGGACGGAGCCCCACCCCTCCCCTTCTCAGTCACAAGGTGACACAAATACTCACCTATTCCGTTCCATCAGAAGGGCACTTAGTCTAACCGGCTCACAGTCATTTGGAATTACTACTTATTTAGATGACGATCGGGCTTCTATGGCCTCACAACATAGGGCCTGGAAGGGTGTGTGAAGGACCATGTCATGTTCTGTGAGCTCTGCACTGTCTGTATGCAATGGGGTCAGTGTTGGCTATGTTGGGCTGACTGCTGCAGAGCTAATTTTGGGGACACCAACCCGGGATAGCAGGCGTGGGCTCCTGCGGGCTCCCAGGCATGGCCAGCCTCTCTTTAAGGTGCTAATTATATTTGGGGAGGAGGTACAGATGCATATGCAATGATGCATATACAAATTGTGGCTAATGAGTATTCTATGACCTCGTGCTCACTGTGGCGTACATGTAGCAGGGGGCTCTGTGCATGTGTATATAGCAGGCAGATGTGCATTGATGCCTTGCCTTCATTAAAGGGCAGTTCCAGATCAGCTCTTTGTGAGCCTAATGCTTTGTTTGCAATTGTTTGTGGAGTGAGCAGGGTAGGGGTGGAAAAGCAGGCTGTTTGTTAGCCTGGATCAGTGAGAGGCAGACCGGCTGTGTGGGGAAAGCGGCTCTCCACCATCCAACCTTGGGGGTCTGGCCTGGGATGAGTTCCAGAATATTTTATGCGCTGGGCTTTGCTTATTTGGGAGCTGGGGTCCAGTGCCTTATTTGTTCTGCACGTGTGTCCCCTCAACGGTCCACACAGCACTTTTTACAGTGAATATCTGACTGAGATCAGGAGAATATTTCACAAGTTCTGGACTTGGGGCACTCTGGTTCCAGGAGTGGAGTGAAATAGCAGCAAAAGGCCATGGTAGTTAACTAACTGCACCAAGATAAATGGAAAGTTCAGGCCCCCCTGATTCCCTAGACTCCTTGCAGGAAACCCTCTGGTTGGGGGCCGGATCCATCCTATTCTGAGGGTAATAGCAAGGTCACTGTACTGTATTGCTGCTGAAGTACCACCATTCTCATGAGACTGGCTAAGTTCGGTTACCCAATACAGGCCTGGCAAGTCCTGGTTTCTACTGCTCTGCTGCGTGTACATAATGTTGCTGGCCGCACTGTGGCTCATTTTTGTCAGCTTGATTCCACTGGCAGAACCACTCTCATCCCCCTCCCCAACCTACTCTGCACCACTAGTACTGGAAGGTAAACCTCCCATTGAGGGTGGGGGTGGGGGGGGTTCAAACTGAAATGGAAATATGACACATGGCTGGTTAATGACCTTAAGGAAAAGGCTTTCTGCAAAATGAACAGGGTGACATCTTTGTAATGGGTGGCTCCCTGTATTTTGAGACGATGGGCTGTCAGCTTATCAGAGTGGTTGGCCTCATGCCCCTACATGACCAGATTCTTCCAAGTGGATCAGTGACCTCCTTCCCTTGCCCAGTGTGGCTGCTCCCCAGTGAAGAGATTTGGTTCTGGTGTCTGCAGAGGAAGCGGAACTTGGATTCCATGATCCTCCAGGGCTGTGTAAGCTTTTAATTAGCAACTATTTTACACCTGAAGCTCTAGATGAGACCTGCTCATCCGTCTAAATAACGAATTAAAGTTGTGCATAAGAGTGTACATGAAAAAACTGACATCTGCAGCCATGGAAGGCCTACGATTGGGAATCGCTGCACTAGAGTACAATAAACCCATGGAAAGGAATAAAGGGAATCATCCAGAATGATCTGGTGGGAGAGTGAGCATTATGGAGTGTGAGTGGAATGCGATTGAAATGTAAATACCACCACTAAAGTTTTACCAGGATGCTAATAGCTGCTTTTGGTGACCAGACATGCCTTTGCAGAGCATCATATGCACTATTTATAGCATTTGTGATCCACTTTTTGTTGTGCAGACCCTGGTATCTTTGATATAAAGACATGATTCTATGGAAACATCTGGCTGTTTAACCACTGAGTCTTCTGCCTTCCCTTTTGGCAGTAATGCTGTTGACTGTAGAGGTTCTATTTGTGGTTCAGAGTGATATGTTTCTTTAACCCTCTATTCTTTGTGTGCGTACTCCTGGTGGTATTTCAGTGGCTTAAAATATCTGAAAGCCTGATTTCTTGTGTTTTGGTCCAGGATTAGGTCTAATGAATGGGCATTGAGAAGAGAACAACATTCCCCAAGGAAAACTGACGTCAGGGCGCTCTGTCCCTTACGTCAAACAGGTTAATATGCCATTGGAATCTGATGGCAGTATACGGTGTTACCCTTTACTCCTGTGCTTGCCCTAGGATGCAACCCTGGTTGACCCTGCTGCTTGTTAACCTGGCCTCTGACCCAGCATTGATTCTGTTATCTATGTCTGTCCTTTCTCCAGAGCCCCCGAAATCATTTTGGGACTTCCTTTCAGCGAGGCCATTGACATGTGGTCTCTGGGCTGCGTTATTGCTGAGTTGTTCTTGGGTTGGCCACTGTACCCAGGGGCATCAGAGTATGATCAGGTGAGTACCTGGGGTGGGTCACCTTTCATGCCCACTCTTGGATGGGCAGACTCACTGGAGCGCTTTCAGTCAGAATCTGCTTGGTAGATCATCTCTGCCCATGTACCTGCCCCGATTAATCTCTTAAGTCAGAAAATATCAAGAAGTGCTAAAATGCAACTCGGACTGAATTTAATTTTCCACCATTAGTCTATCAGTTTAAGATTCTCAACTGAATGTTTTGTAACCCTTCTCTCCCTCCAACAATCAAGCATAAACTGTTGATGCATGAAGAGCAGGAGCTTCTAAATTAGCCTTCCTGGAGGCTCAACCCACAGCCCTTGGAGGAAGATACTGTGCCAGTCCTAAATTAGCATTTGATTCAGGCATAGTGTTTGCATTCATTTACTCACCAAACAGCTGCTTCAGGTAGTCATACTGATAATGCCACAATGGCTCTGCAAATACTGCCTGAGAATCCTATACTTTCTTTAAATGATGGTTTACATAGGGAATTGCCAGTCTTGCAAAAAATAGTGCAGGGAGATGCTAACGATGCATATGGGAGCCGTTTAGACTAATCTGGAATTTGTGTCCATTGGTGTCCCTTGGTCCAGATCCGCTACATCTCCCAAACACAGGGCCTGCCAGCAGAGTACCTCTTGAGTGCGGGGACGAAGACGACTCGCTTCTTTCACAGGGACCCAGACTCCACGTACCCTCTATGGAGACTTAAGGTACGGTCACAGTGCAGTGAGCGAAGTCAGTGTATACATTGTATCTCAGGCAGAACAGTTGAAAAATACAATACAATAGATCTTTGTCATTGTTTTAAATGAAACGAAACACCATTTTTGGTCTAGGATTTTCAGCATGGTAAATGACATAAATATAGACATAAATATGAACAAACATGGATAACAGCACAGTGAGGTAGTATCTACCAAAGCACTGGTGCAAAATGATAAAATAAAGTGCAAGTGAAAAAGTGACAGGGAGTAATGAACTTTTAGTTCTCGGGGTGGGGGTTCATTAAATCTGGGTTGGGGTGGGGGAGGTTTTGCATTCGACTGGCTGTGAAAAGAAGCTGTTTTTTAATCCATTAGTTTTGGTCCTAAATGTTGGTTTGGGTTAGGCCTGAACTTGTCAGCTGTGGTGTGATGTGTCCACACAGCATTTCTGCGGAATATTCTATACTCTTTCACCTCAGCCCAGAGTCTTATCTATGCAAAGTAAACCAGATTTTCTTTGTGTGAAAAAACTAATGGACCTACAGTGTGTTGTAAATAAAAATCCAGGCTAACGAGAGAAGAATGGATTTCATTGGCGAGGATTGGACAACATGAGCAGCCTTTACCAAGTTCTTCTCTAGGTTGGTTAGCTACATGGCAGAGTTTTCATTTATGCACCTTGCCTAGATGCAATTCAAGTTGAATCACATTGAAGGGTTTTCATCTGTCATGTTATGTCCTACTTGAATAAAGCAATTTTTGTTCTTTTTACCTTCCTGGGCCTCCACCACACTAGCAGATTGCTTTTGAGTGTACATGCAGCCTTAGACTCATTAACCATGGCCTTGGAGTTTCTGTAACCAAGACCTGTGCAGCCTTAGACTGTGTAGCCAAGCACTTAAGGGTGCTTTGGTGTGGAGCCTATGCAGAGCTTACAGTGTGGCCTATGCAAGTAGCCTGTGCCATTGCAAACATTTTATACTTCTGAGCTGGTGTCTGTGTCACTCTGCAATTATACCACCAAAACCAAAAAAGTATTTCTGGGGAGGTACACATCAGGCTATGGCATAGGCTATGGCATACATTATGTGGCTGGGCTGTGTGTATTCTATACTGACTGTCACCAAGGCCTGCACAGCCTTAGACTCTCTGTATCCAATACCCTGTCCATCCTTAAGGCTGGTTCATACTTCTCCGCACAAGTAATAGTGGACATGTCCGCTCGAACGTTTGATACATTTGACGTCATTGTGGATCTCTTTGGACAAACACTTGCTGCATTCCAAGTATGTGTCTACACAGCTGTGTACGCACAGCTCTGGACACACTGGGCATGATCAATTCGCTCGTGTCTGCTTTATATAACAACATGGATGTGTTGGGGTTGTTTGCAAACTCTATAGACTGTTTAGAAGGTAATAAAACTGTTACATACATGTAAAAGTGTATATGTGTGAGTGCAGACTTGTCTCGAATTGAAAATCTCACTCCAGGTAGCTTATCAAATTTAGCAACCCCACAAGCTGCCTCTCTGAATTTGTAAGACAGACAGAAATGGACCAAAATCCCACTGTTGTGGTACATGTGCAGGGAATATCAGAATAATAATAATAATTATTGTTATTGTTATTATTATGTTGTTGTTATTAATAATAATAATAACAATAATAATATTTTGTACAAGTGCAAAGTACGTGGCTCGACCAGAGAACTATGAATGCTTCCATGTACGCATACTTGGAGTGGATACTGACTATTACTCTTGTACAGTGAATTATGAACCAACCCTTAGACTCTCTGTAACCAAGGCCTGCACAGCCTTAGATGCTTTGTAACTTAGACATTGGACTCTCACTATTGAGGTATCTATAAAGCAACCCCTCAAAGAGTGTTTTAAATGGCAAGTTTAAACCCCCAGCACTATAATGTTCATACAGAGTGAAGGAATGAAAAGGCCTGAGCTCAGTCTAGCTGAATTGCATGCAAGAACTGCAAGAACTACATGTGCATAATATGCAATGTTAGTATTAAAAATGCTATCTAGCCATTTTTCAAATTCGGTACAAAATACCCTGCCTCACATTGTGATGTAATTCAGTACTGGTACCAGTGGAAAACCAACACCTTGAAGTACTGTACTTTTGGTACTTTCTTGGAGTACCAAAAGTATGGTACCTGGTGCAGTGGAAAAGCACCCTTAGACTTTCTGTATCTGAGGCCTGCACAGTCTTAGACAAGTTGTAACGAATGCTGCTGGAATTCCGAGTTCTAGTCAGAAATTCCCACTCAGAAATTTGTAAGAACCTCTGCAACACCGACCTCATAATTCAAGATAGCTGTTCTCTTTATCAACAGAAGTGAAAGCTGTAGTTGCATACTGTTTATTAGCACTTATGTCTTATTTGTAGCCGTCCAACTGCTATCTGTTGACATGTTGCTGTGGTGTTTCTATATGCAAAATAACGTGTAATATGTTACCATGAACCTGTCGAGAACTGGGGCCTGTTTCAGAAAGCAGGATTTCTTGCTTAGGCGGATAATTTGTCAGATTTAAGTTAGTCTGGGATAAATGTTAGTGATAGAAGATAAGGACGATTTAAACTGAGGTACCTTAAATTTGACAAGTTATCTAGATAAGCAAGAAATCCTGCTATCTGAAACGGCTCCCTGGAATTGCTGAATGGCCTTCCGACTTGTTGTATGGGAAAGAGGTTAACTTGACTGTCATGTCATTCCCAGCTCCGACTTCTGAGGTAAAAGGAATGCAGCTCTCTCTTACTAAGGCCGTACTCTCTCTGTAACCAAGCCATGCACTGTCTGTGACTTAAGCCTTAAGGCCAATCCATATTTCACTTTTCTGTGTGCTGCATTTGGCTGCGGATGGTCGTGGTCAATGTATGCATACAGCAGTGATATTCCACCTGACCAGGAAAGGGCAAATGTATTGTCACAAACACAAACAGCAAGTGAAATGAGTACATTTTTATGAACAATTTTAAAAGTATTAGGCGGTCTTTTGGTAATAAGGCATACCATGGTATTTTGACAAAATCAGCCGGCGGGCGGGGGGGGGGGGGGGGCGGGGGGGGGGGGGGGGGGGGGGGGGGGGGGGGGCCGGCCGGGGCGGCGGGGGGGGGGGGGTGGGGGGGGGGTG
>JABFDZ020000066.1:29729519-29743400 GCA_019775955.2 Pollimyrus isidori
TAGTTAAGTTCTCCCCAAGCGAGCTTGATGGGTCGAATGGCCTCCTCTCGTTTGTATAGTTCTTATGTTCTTATGAGCTTTTCAAAGTAACTTTTTTTCAAGATGACAATTTATATTTTCAGCAGCAGGCAATTAACATAACCAGTCAACGATGAACACGTCCCACCCCAAAGTACCAAAAAAAAGTACCCCCCCCCCCCACGGTTTGGTACTTTTGATACTGGGAGGTTTGGTACTGGTACTTGTCCAGAAGCCAATGGAAAAGGGAAATCATCAACATTTCTGTACCAAAAGTATGATACCTGGTGCAGAAGTGCCTTTAGTGGTATAAATAGTATTATACTGTCTCAGGAGTTGGCATAAATACTCAGGTTTGCAGTTATGAGAGCTTAGATAATGTGGTATAGTGTCTCAACCTAAATCAAATTGAAATTCCTCCTTTGTTGTGGTTTTCTGTTGCCCTCTCCCTGCAGGAATGCGTCAGCGTATGAGGTGACGTCCTCACAGGCATTGCCCTCACCCCAGCGCTCCAAGCGTGTTAAGGAGAACACGCCACCCCGCTGTGCCATGCTCCAGAATGGCCCACCTGCAGGCTGCGGCCCATCGCTGGCCTGCAGTAGTTGGGGAAACCCGGCAACCAGTAGCACGCAGGATCACCAGCAGCATCCAACTGCCCCACCCGTGGCCCAAGCCCTACCCCCACGCCAGACCATAGTCATCCCCGACACGCCCAGCCCCGCCGTTAGCATCATCACCATCAGCAGTGACACTGACGAGGAGGATGACCAGAAGCAGGACACTTCCAGGTCAGAGGACGACTCCAGCAAAGGCTTCTGTGATTCTGAATCTTTTTTTCCTAAGCTACACAGTGCAGAGTCTACTTGCATGGGTCGTATCAGAACATCATTGGATGAGTCCTTCTTTTTGATAGTCATTGAGGCTTCTGGGGTACTGCATGCTTGCTTTCACAGGTGCATCACTTCCAGTGTGTGACAGACAGCGATGGTAGACTGCGATTGATTCTGCTGGATGGATTGCCACGCCCACCCCATGCTAGCCCTTCCAGCTTGTCTGCGGATTATCTGCCATATCATGCCTGCCTGACCTGGTTTCCTCATTCTCTCCCTCCAGCACAATGTCTAAGCAGAGGAAGAACGTCATCAGCTGTGTGACAGTGCATGACTCCCCTGTGTCGGACTCCTCAAGCAGCAGCAGCCCGTACGCTGTGGAGGCCCAGCTGACCGATGGCAACAGCCTCGACTCCAAAGGTGCCCCGCTGGACAACTGCTGCAACGGCAATCCCCGTACCATCATCGTCCCGCCCTTCAAGACCCAGTCTGAGTCACTGTCCCAGTGCGAGCGCCTGCTGCCAGGTGAAGCCCTGGAGCCTGATGGGAGGGGGTTAGCACAGGATTGCTTGCATTAAACGGGGCCCCTGGGTTGGTGTTTTTTGCTGACTAAATATAATTGTAAGTTTTCAAATAGAAAAGATCAGTTGGCCGAACTGCTTCATGCAGTGACTAAGGGTGTATTCATAGTAGGCGAACTGCACCACGCCCAAGCATGTTTGAATGCCAAAGTCCAGTTCGTTTCACTAATATGATCATTCCGTACCATTCCCCAGCCTGCTTGAGGAGGCAGGCTGGGGCAAGTTTCAGCTGGACTGGGGCGCAGTCCGCCTAGCGTGATTGCTAACTGTGCCCGAATATGAACACAGACATGATGCCACTGGCACACACACGCACAACTCACACCGTTTGTGAACTGGACCCGAAAGGAACGGATTAATTGGCAACCAACAAACATTCCGGCAAATGGATCACTTTGTTCTGCAACAGAGGTGCAGTGTTTGCTGGGATTTTGGCCAGATGAGGGTATCCAAGAACAGCTGAATGCAACACTCAAAATCTCTTGATTTTATAAAATATGAGACTGTCTTGGGTATGGTGGTGTCGTGGTTAGCAGTGTCACCTCACACCCGTGGAATTTGGGTTTGTGTTTCTGCCAGGGTTCTGTGCGTAGAATCTGCATGTTTTCCCCATTTCCCCAAAACGACTCCAAATAAGCCGTAAAGTAAGGATGATAATCATTGTGTTGTGCAGTGGCACTTTTCTTTCTATGGTTTCTTCAACACAAAAAGTTGAAGGACAATGAAGAAAGTGTGCTTGGGCCGGGAACATTAATTGCTATCTGACCGCATACCAATGGGGGAGTGGGGAGGGGGTACGGTCAGGCAATCTGGCACAGTATGAAGCAAACGGGCCAAGTGTAACTATGCGCTAAATTATCGTATATCTTGTTTTGCAGAAACAGCTACACACCAGGGCTCTGCTTACAAATTCAAATCCACCAATGGGGCAGCAACTAGTGGTGGCCCCTCTTCTGGAAGCATGACCGGGGGTGGACCTTTACGGCAGCAGCACCCTGGGCCACACCACTTCCAGCAGCAACCCCTCAATCTCAGCCAGGTGAGGTTGGACCATGTGTGTGAATGAGTTAGTAGATCCCTATACAACAATGTGGATGTAACATGAAATAGCAACATTGTCTGCAAAAAGTCTCCCCAGGAATAGCAATCCCTCTGTGTTGGAAACATCCCACTGCACAAATCCCCCTCTTTGTGCTAGATCTTTGTTTTTAGGAATCTGCAAGTAAGAATATGTTATTAGATTATCCTTTTCATTATCATCTGTTCAAATGGTGTGGGAATGAGACTTGATAGCACTACTGAGGGCCAAAGAAACACCACTGTCTGTGTGTGTTTGTAAATCAGCTTGTTTAATACAAAATGTTGTGTTGATAAAGAGAAATTTAAAATAGGCAAGCAGAATTCAGTGCGCAACACATCTCTCCCCCCTACCCCAGCAGGCACAGCAACACATGATGGCTGAGCGTGGTTCTGCCCCCCGGCGACAGCAGGCCTACATCGCACCCACCCTGTCGGCCCAGGCCCCCTACTCCTTCCAGCAGGGCAGCTCCTCCCGCGCGGGTGCTGTGCACCTGCCTGGCCAGCCTCACTTGTACACATACGCTGCCCCTGCTGCCCTGGGCTCCAGTGGTGCTGTGGCCCACCTGGTGGGTCCCCAGGGCTCAGCCCGGCATGCTGTTCAGCACGGTGCATATCCTGCGGGCATGGTGCCCGTAGGCATGGGCCACCGTGTACTGCCCTCACCCACCCTGCACCATGGCCAGTACCAAGCCCAGTTCACCCACCAGACCTACATCAGCGCGTCTCCCAGCTCTACCGTCTACACTGGATACCCCCTGAGCCCCAACAAGGTGAACCAGTACCCGTACCTTTAGACCCAACACTGGAGCCTGGCACCCTGCTGCTCAGCCCCCCCACACCCTGCTCCTCTCCCTGCAGAGAAGAACTCCAGCACACTTGTAGACAGTGACTGAGATGATCACATGGAGGAAGGGGGGTACCGTTAGGATTTTTCTTTTAAAGCTGTTCTGCCATATTTCCTGTAGGCCTCTCTGCCTGTCCATGGCCATACGGCATCGTTCCCAGATTCTGTTCCCAGTCCACTTCCCTCCTCCCAAAAGCGCCTTGGAGCCTAATAAAAACACAGATGAGAAGTACAGGCCTCGTCCGAGGACTCTCTCGCCGGATACAATCCCCCAGTGGGGGAGAGAGGAGGCTCCCTGCTGCTCTATGCTGGCAAACTAAGGATGGCCTTGAACTGACTTAACCTTTTCCAAAATGCTCTCCCCCCCAACCCCATGAGTGAACAGCTGGAGTGCCACTGGAAGTGTGACAGCGTGTGACTGGCAGATTCTGCTAGTGTGTTTATAGATTTTTCTTTTGCACCCCCCCTCCCCCCCCATTTTATTCACTTCTGGGAAAAACGTAGGTGTGTTTATTTTTACCTTGGGGGGGGGGGCTTTAGAATGTAGCAGTCTGCATCCTTTCATTTTGTGAAGAATTTAGATACCTGTAGTTATCTGTTAGTCTTTTCTCAATGTAATTGCACAGTGGTTATGAGAACATAGGCATGTACTACGTGGTCGTGTGTGTGTATGCGCGCACGTGCGCCTGCGTGCATGTGTGAGTGTACATGTACGTGTTTGCGAGTGTGCATGTGTGTGTAGTCCGACACCTTTAGCACTTTGGTGCAGCCCTGAGCAGGCTTAGTCTTAGGTTTTAGCATTGTTTCCTCATAGTGCCTTACAAGTATATGTGACGTGGTTTAAAGTTTACTCCTCTGGAAACACTACAACCAACAGAGGCTCGTCTGAGAGACGGACCCTCAGCCCGATGCCTGCGGAGAACCTGACCCAGCCATGACTTTCTCCCAACTTGCTTTACCTAGATTCACGAGCCGACCGCTTAGCTGTCTCGCATGATTAGGTTACTTGCATTTGTGTGTCTGACCATAACCTGAAGTGAATATTTATGTTAGGTACTGAACCAAAGTCGTGTGTATATGTATATATACTCTGGACGTAGAGTAACTGTCGGCCACATCTAACCTCATCTAACAGGATGTTGGAGCAGCAAGCAGTGACGAAACTGCATTTTAGATGTTCGTAAAGTGGGGGCGTATAATAACAACAATAATAATAGATTATTATTGTTATTCTAACTTTTATTATTCTAAGAAGAAGAATGAGTTTGTATGCCGATGCACAGTGGGTGAGGAGTGCAGGAAAAATTGGAGGGGGGGGTGGTCTTGGGGGGGGATCTGTCCTCGCTAGGGACACTGAAGGTGCTGCAGGGTGGGCTGGAGCGAGGAGCCTGGAGGGTTTTTGTAGGAATGGTGCTGTATCAGAATGGATGGGCGTGGCATTGAGGGAGACACAGAGGGGTTACCAATTTTAGGTACATTGAGGCTGGCACTGAGAGGACTGGGTGGGTCACCAGGCATGACAAGAATGTGACTGTGTGCCCCCTCCCCCAAAAAGGGGCTGAAAGTCTCTTCATGGTCACTGTTTCTGTGTAGGCTTCCTGAAGACATGGACAAACGAGGAAGGGTCGGCAGGGTGTAGCCCTTGCCACAGCTGTCCCCTCCAAGTGGCATTCTTCCATTTCACATTATGGCAAATGTTACTCGTGGTTAAAAGCAAAACGTGCTGTGTTGCTGTTTGAGACTGTCACCATGTTACTGTCAGAGCTGGGTTTGTACATGTCTCCCCAGTTCTGAGCAGGGATGGCTTGGTTTCCAGAAGTGTCGTGGCTCTTAAGATGCTAGAATCTTCTGGCAGCAGAGATAACGAGAAGGGAATCATGAACGTACTATGTGAAACATTCCCTTGGGGCTTGTGTTTGTGTGTGTGCGTGCGTGCGTGCGTGCGTGTGTGACGCACCTGGACTCTTGCCTCAGCCAATGAAGACAAAAAGATGTGACTGCTCTTCAGTTTCCATTTTAACTGCTGTCTTGCCAAGACCACACACAGCCTGAGGAGAACATCACCCTATGTGTGCGAGTGTCTGTCTGTTTGTGTCTGTGTGTGAGAGAGACCCTAGCAGTTCAAGCACAGGAGTAAATACATCTGCACAAGTCTGGCTGCTACAGAGAGCCTTTCTGAAAAGGAGCCATCTGCCTCTCTGCCTCTCCCCTATCTATCCTGAGCCCACCAAAGAAACTCACCATAGTGACAGTCTTGCCACTCCCTCCTGTTACCACGGACACGCCTGAGAGAAACGTGCTCATTTTATTTGAAAAATCATGTGTCATAGGCTTTGTGAGAAATTAACCTTTCAAACGATGTCTTGCCAACACTCTCATAAGGCGCAAGTATATGTGAGCAGTGCCAGTGCACAAAAACACACACACACACTATATCTGTCTTCAATGTCCAAATTACAGTTGCCACAGATTGTTTTTATTACCGTAGTCCCATTTTAATAATGACCGCTTTCTTGATTTTAAGATCAACTATCACGTGTCGACAAAGCACCTCGCTTAATCTCTATGAAGAAATTTGGCCATGGTGTTTATCTGTGAACCTTTCACCAGTGTTTCATTCTGGATGTACTGTTTTGTCAGTACAGTATTTTACTGTTTATATGTGTCTCATTTTTAAGGTTAGCATACCATAGCTGTGACCTCTGGGGGTGGGGGGGTTGAAAGGAAATTCCATTTAAATAAAACTGTCACTTACATTTTTCAAGATTTCTGTGAAATGTGAACCTGGGAGCTGACTAGAGCTTTGGTATGTTCTCTATTCGATTGGTAATGTCTGGTGTTCACTTTAATAGCATTTGCCATGCGTCTGTGTGAAAGGCTGTACGTTAACTCACCGGAAGAACTAAACAACCAATAAATGATGTTAGTGACCTTCAGTGTAGTTTCTATTATAGTCTAAGAGTATACACAAATGTTCTATTCATTTCAAAACATTTGTTGTTTTTCTTTTGAAGTTTTGTAGCTGGAATTAAACTTTACCGTGTGCAAGCTGTGGATAGGTCTTTTGTATCCCTAATGGCAAATATAACTGAATTAACTGACTCTGTATCTAGATGTTTGAAGAAAGGAAAAAAAATATGAAGATTGCTTCTGTTTTTTTCCCTTTTTTTTATTTTTAAAGTGTTTAATATGTTTACAATGTACAGTTAGGTAGACGCATGAGTCGTTTTCTCAAGAGTGAACTACACTGTCTGCAGAAGATTCAGAAACATAATTACCGATTGTACTTCCCTGGGCTGACATGCTCTGTTCATAACTGTGTATGGAATATAAAAAAGAACAGAGTCCTTTCAGTGTGCTTTGAAGTAAAGTCCAGCCCCTTAAAACCAGTACTTACTGCCTTCCAGATGATGAACTTTACTTCCAAAGCTTTGAGGTTCAAATAAAAGGCTGCTTTTTTAAGGGTCTCTTTGTATAGCCTGGTCATTTTATTATTCTGTATGACCAACCAGCTCCCAGATGTCCCTTAACACCATCACAACATACATGTTTTTAGGTTCAACATTCCCAAAATATTTCTCCACGTGATAGGAGCTTGGAACAGTCCATCTTCTGCTTGTGTGACGGCAGGACAGGCTCAATCATGTAGCTGAAAAGCAAAACTGCTAAAAGAGGCACATTATCTTTCATACACTTGCATCAAGAGGACTGTTAAACTTCACTGAATCATCTGTTGTCTTTGTCATCTATTGACAGAGATGGTACATCGCTGTGCGTTCGCTTGTGGTTTCTTCATGGTTGTCCACAAGGAGTGCCAGCAGTAGGACAGCTCTCTCTTACAAGGCCTAAAGCCCATGTTAGAAGCGTAGAACATGATTGCCCCAAAGGCACTGCTACCTCCCGGCTACCCCCCTCCCCCCCAACTTCATGTGCAACGGCCCTTGATAAATAGTAACTTGTTTTGTGTGTATTTACCCCTGTTTTTCTGAATTAGCCTCACCCCTCAAGGACTATTTACATACACCCTTGTGCAGGTAAATAATAATCTCCTTTTTCTAGAAACATTTATTCTGTTCAGGGTTGCAGAGGGTCCGGAGCCTGTGCTGGAAGCTAAAGGCAGGGAACAGCCCCGGATGGGCCACCAACACATTGCGGAGCACACTCACATATGCATACCTATGGGCAATTTGGGAACTCCAATTAGTCTCACCATGTTTTTGGACTCTGGGGGGAAATCAGAGTACCTAGAAGAAACCCCTCAAGGACACATCCAAATTCCACACACATGGAGCTATGGCAGTGTCTCAAATCCTGGTCCCAGAGGTGTGAGGCAACAGTACTAATCACTGCACCACCATGCCGCCTGTTAATAATAATAATAATAAACAGCATTACATTGCTCAGTAATCCACATTCAAAACTAAGTGAACAAAATATTATTACAGTCATGTGTGGACACAAGATGGCGCTGTCCCTTGTCTCCCATTGTAATACTCTGAGGAATGGTTGGTTTGGTGAAATCTATATTTTATTATTGTCCTCTATGTATGCGACAGTACTCACATGTATATTTACTGTGTTTATGAATTATAACATTGTTTTTGATGTGGGATCAGGAGGATTTGAAGAAATGTTACATTTTCTTTGATATTCTGATGGTACGCTATTCAGAACTAGGTAAACCCCATCCATAATACATTCCTGTCTTCTGTCTGCTATCTGTAGGGGGAAATGTAGCTTGGGTTTCTCACTAAGAAATCACTCAAAGCAGCATGCAGGAGGACCTCGGAATCTTATCCGATACATGTGATCAGGGAACAACTATCTAGTGTTGAAGTACTCAAAACTGTACTGTTCTCTAGACCACTCTCGTGGCCACATTTTTGCAGTCTTGGTCTCGTCTCGAAATGTAGTTTTTTTTTTTTTTTTACTTGATTTAGTCTCTTCCTGATTCACTTTCAAGACGATAGAAAACTCGAGGTTTTGTTTTAAGACCAGTCAGGACCACTCACCAAAATGCCTCAATATTTATCACAGCAGCTTAATTTTCATTTTTATAAAAAAAAATGTCCATGGTTTACAGTAAATTAGACTGTAAAAAAAATTTTAGGCCATACTGCCTAACCCCATGATAGTGCCTGTGCTCCAAATTCAATAGTATGTTCTGTTACATATAGACTCAAACATTAGTCTCTTTCTGATCTTGACTTGGTCTTGCCCTGCCTTGATCTTATCTCAGTCACAATAAACTCTGGTCTTGGCAATGATTTGGTCTCGGTTTAGGTGGTCTTGGCTGCATCACTAAAACCATTTTTTTTACAGTGGCCTTGCAAAACTACTGCCATATATAAAGACAGAACATATATTTCACACCTTATGAACAGGATGATTCAGTTAATACTTTGGAGGGGGGGTATTGTTCACACTGCAGACCACACTCATACACATCAAGCACACGTGAAGGTCTTTTATACCTTTTAATGGATCATACAGGTGATTCTAGGTGCTCTGGGACTTCCAACCCACTCTCCCCTGATATTACCAATATTTTAGCATAAATTCTAATAATATCAACACAGACAATTTAATTAACACAAGTCATTTATTTTCACTTGTGAAAAATAGATTACAAATATACAGCACAATTGTCATTGCAGTGCAATATATAATTGGCCACCCTCAGGGCCCTCTCCCAGCTCAGGACCCCAGGCAATGGTCTGCTATCCTGTACTGTGGCATGCCTCTGGTGTGTCGGGATGGTGTATGTGATCCAGAGATCAATGTGCAAAGCATTGGAAAGAGTCTGGATTTAGACTAGTCCTTGTTCTGACAGAGAGACTTCTTGTTTGATTCAAAATTTGAGGGTTAGGGTTAAGGTTGCCAGGATGCCAAAACCCCAACAAAGATAAGCAACATGTATTTACATATCAACTTGTATTTCTTAATTGTCAGAAGATAAACTCAAAAAGTCAACATTTGAAGCGTATACGGGATTCTGTAGTGAAATAGAGAACGTCCTCCTGATTTAAAAAGAACTGATATATTTTAGATATAATTTTTACAAAGAAACAAGTCTACATCAATAGGGAACCAAATGCTGATATAAATAATTTTTAAAATGTCAGTTAAATTGCAGAAGATCGCGGTGCCAACTGGATATGTGACCAAGAAGGACAAATGAAAAAAGCAATATAATTACAACCCTTCGATCATGACAAAATATGTGGACGAACACTAGGTGGCCATACTAGCATATGCTCTTCGTTTGCTGGTGTTCTAACAAAACACCTATCGAGCCTTTATGCGCATGTGCAGTTCCATCGTTTTGGGATTAGGGTTAGGTTTTAGGGGTTAGGGTTAAGGTAAGGGGTTTAGGGGTTTTTTGAGAGGTTAGGGTTAGGGTAAGAGTTATGCTTAAGACTATCGATTAGCACTACGGTAGGATGTTTTGATAAAGTAAGACGTTTTGTCAGAACACCGGACTTTCTTTTTTCGTGGAGGTCCTTTTTATTTAACATGCATACCGTATCACTTCTGAGAACAGCCACAAAACCCCGATGAGCGCATGCAATGCCATTCGTGCTTTTTTATCAGTAAAAGTAATAGGAGTACGGACCTGGCTGTTTGGTTCATTGCCTTATGTCCCCATCACCTAATAACGGCCATCAGAGGTGGGGGATTTAAAACTAGGGTACATTTTCCTTTATGCGACGAGTTTCATTGCGTCTTGTGACAGAAAGGCGTCGGACATGGGTCTTCCTAAATGAGTTGTCGAATGAAAAAGAAATATGTAAAAGATCCATAGGGTTTATCTGGATAGGGTGAGAACAAAGACGGGTGCGTCTAGACTATGTGATCACTGTGTGGTTCAGGCTGGGAAGAGGCGGGGGAACAGCCTAACCCGTTACCTGAACGGAACGCCCCCTCGGTCCATCACCACAGCTTGCGATTTAATCGATTTTAAATACGGCGTCGCGGTGGACGAGTTGACGGTACGGAGAGGAATGAGAAGAAAGCCCGGTGAAGAAGCAGGCAGATTGATGAGCGGGGTGCTGTGCTGGGGGACGTTACTATTCAGTAAAACTGTTCACAGCCGTAGCCTTATATTGCGTTCATACCCCTGGACTTTGCTTAACACTTTACTTGAGGTCTATTTCCTCGCTTTGGTTTATTGTCATTTAGGTTTTATTACTATTTGGTGTGTTATTTTCTCATTTGGATCCGGTTATAAGGGCGTCCTTTCGGTCAGCTGCGCGTTCGTAGTGTCCTACGAGGGACGGAGGTGCGGGCTCTTCGCGTCTGCTGGAACTGCGATCCTCCAGATTTCATCAAGGGGTTAGCGTTACTGCTCATTCACCCAAGCCGGTTGACACTATTTTACTCATAGTAAAATGTGCGGTATAACGCAGCTGGTTTTCTAAATAAGCTGTAAATTATAGCAACAGTACAAGACACCCCGTCTCTGGTTGAAAAGAATATAACGAAAATCGTTTTAAATTAATTTTTAAATGAAGAGGATGCGTCGTGAAATCCGGACACATTTTTCAAACCTCTGAAGACGAGCCGGATTCATTTTCTTGCACGTATGATAGGATGGGCAGCCGGTTTGTTAATCGTTATCTTGACCCACGTTTGCAGGCTTTGTGTCTTTTTTCCTCTTTGCTGTTTTGCTAAGGGTTGCAATAACCAAAAATAATAGCGTTGAAATGTGTGTCTTCGCCTAGCTGCTTCGCCTTCATAAATGCACATTTAGCGGACTGATAGAAGTTGCTTAAAAGGCGTCAGACCGGCAGAAGCTTTTGGGGTCTGAAATACGCAGGCGAAGCAAAAAGGAAACCTGCACAAGCAGCGTCCCCTGCATGCTGCCTGCTGGGAGGGATCCCACTGTTTCCTCCGGACACAGCAAGCCATGAGCCGTAGGAAATGGGGACTTCAGTCTTAGCTTCAGACCTATCCCCCAGGATCTCGTGTCATCCTCTTGGGTTTTGTGCGCTTATGCTAGCATGGATGATGATGCTAGCACTCGGGGCCGCAGTGGGCTCACCTGTCACAGGTAAGTGATGCAGGTTCCTCTCTGTCATCTCTCTACCCCTGAACTCAATCTTCTGATTGAGAAGAACAGTGAGAGACAAGGCCTAATATAAATTATTTGTGAGAGATGTGTGTCACTATAAATGCTTGCTATTTTAAAATGTATTTATATGTTTGCTTGTTGTAATCCAATCATTCAGATTACTGGGACAATTATTATGTGCCATTTAAATGAGTAAGTTTATGGCTTACTTGGCTAAGGTGCACCCTCACAGTTGGCCCCCCATGACTCTTGCTAGGCAGGGCTGAACAGGACCCCACCAACACCCTAGCCAGTTGGAGCTGTAAAGCAAGTCATGCAGGCATAGCTATTGTACTCACTTTAGTCACAAACTGAATAAAATACATTGGTTATTCACTGTAGAATGTTGTTCTTAGGTATATGATTTTTGGGTGAAGTTTTTATACAGCTCCTGAGACAAAGACAGCTGTTAACCATGAACCTCCACAAAATAGCAACATTTGAATGTAATGCCTTTCCCTGCCTTATGTGTCCGGATTTCTGCTGAATACTACAGCTCCTTAAAACAACCTGGAACCTTTCAGGTGAATCTGTATCTAAATTTCTTTCAACATGTTTTTAAGAGACAGACATTTTTTCCAGGGTTAGTCCAGCGTATGAAATGTGTGTCCTTGGATAGGCTGCACATCACCATTAGCACAACTGTATGAGAGATTTTTGAGTGTGGACGGACATATACATGATTATCTGTTGCTACAGGCTTGAGTCTGGTGCAGTAGAGTGTTTGATTATACCAAAGTGTTAGCTGGGGGTATTTTTTGGAGACCATTGCCCCTTTCATTGTATCACAAGAGGGCTTGAAATTTGGTGGAGTGTTTTTGGTGGGTTTATGAGATGGGCTTGGATGCGTTTGTGAGACAAAAAAAAGCAATGGATGATTTGGGATTCGCTAACCTGGACTGTCTTGCGAACTCGCTGCATCTTGTGATACAAGAGGGGCTGCTATCGCAACAAAGTGTAACTGAGCTGACCCCAATTGGAGAAAAAATGTGTTAAAATGTTAAGCATTCACTACTTGTGTATATATACTTGTTTTTTGAAGACATTCATATTGAACTGCAAAATGCTTAAAAGAATACATACAAACGTGGTACAAGTTACAGAAAATATCTATGGAAGTCGCCAGAAATTTGTGATGTCAAAAATGGGGTAACAGGCTAAAAAAGGTTGGGAACCACTGTCTTATTGTTTTGTGTGCCACTGTTATAACTGTGTTTCACAGAGTATCACCTATTTTCCCCTTCTCACTTGAACACTTGTATAAATATGGATAAATAAATATGTATAGCTACCACTGCATATATGTTCTTATGGTTATATCAGAAGAATCTTGAAAATTAGTGTAATCAGACATCTTAGTGTTTCCTAACTATCAGAGGTTCATTTTTTACCCTCCTCCCCTTTTTCTTCTACAGTACATTCTACATGTGGCCCTTATCTGATGTTTGTGGTCCGTTAACATTTATTTGTCTTACTATTCTGCATTAAAAGAACTGAATTAATGTGTACATCAAATCTGGAGAGCAGATCAATTGGGATAAGCCACACATATTTTGTTCCCAGATGTTGAATTATGGGCCTATTCATTTCAGTGACTAGGTTACTCTTAACCTAGTAAATGATACTTTCTGTATCTGCGCTTACATATTGATTTAAAAAAATAAATAAATCAAACTTCAGTGCCGAGGCGTAGGCCTTGTCAAACTGAACGGATTGACATATTGGTTGCTTCAGTACACCTTATGGATCGCGTACAATTGTATCACAAAGTTGAAAAAAAAAATTAACTTCATTATTCTTCCGTAAATTTTGGCAATTAATGCGGCTTATACCAACACCTTCGCAACCACCCAGCAATGCCTAGCAACCACCTGGCAACCAGCTACCGACACCCTAGCAACCACCTAGCAACACCCTAACAACACCCTAGCAGCGCCTACTGACATTCTAGTAACACCTATGACACCCTAGCAGCGAACTAGCAACCACCTAGCAACACACTAGCAATACCATAGCAACGCCTACCAAAACCATAGCAGCCACCTACCAACACCTTATCAACCACCTAGTTATGTCTAGCTATACCCTAGCAGCCATCTAGATACACCCTAGCAACCTACCGACACCATAGCAACCACCTAGAAGCACCATAGCAATGCCTACGGACATCATAGCAACCACCTAGCAATCACCTATCACCTGACCAACCACCTAGTTATGCCTAGCAACACCATAGCAACCACCTAGCAATGCCTAGTGACACCATAGCAATTAGGGCTGGGTATTGTGACCAATTCAGCGATTCAATTCTTATTTTTATGGTTTCGATTTGATATCAATTAGCTATCAATATTTCATTTAAAATGTTAGTTTTGCAGACATGGGATCCATATTTTGATATAAATGCTGGTAACT
>JABFDZ020000066.1:29785674-29797685 GCA_019775955.2 Pollimyrus isidori
TACTGCCTGATGAAAATTTGACTATTTCAAAGTGTGCTCGATTTTTTTGGATGTAGGTATAGTCAGATAATATTTAATAATGTATACATATATTTTTTTAATTTGATTGGTACAACCGCCCGCCACCCGCCCGAATTTCATAAAAATATTATTTTTCGTCACGTCATCCGCCCGATAAACCGCGGAGTCCGCAGCTGTAACCGCCAACCGCGCATCTCTAACTTACAAACTTTCAGACATATGAATGAAGAGGACTGTAAGTCCAAATTGTGTTCCTTGTGTTCCAAGATTAAATTTGGGAGGCTAGTTAGACTAAATAATGGGATTGGTTTTGTTTGGTGAGGATGTGACTGATCTATCCTTGATGCTTCGGGTGGGGCAAGAAAGACATCTGGGGATTTTTACCGTTCTCTGTACTTCTTGGGTATTGGAACTGGTCTAGCAATGGACAATGACATAAAACGGACACACAAGAATGGTCAAGGACACTTATTGAGAAACACCCACTATCTACCGTTTTTTTTCTAAACTCACAAAGCTGTGACATAACAGAAATGTGTTTGGTCAGTTGCAGTGATGCAGTGACGTTGGCGCAATATTAATTATGAGTGTTTCTCAATACCAATAACACAAAGATCATACTTGTGGTCTTAGCAAGACCAGTCTTTTTAACTTGTCTCCCAAGAACGAAAATGGGGCGCAATGAATCATGGGATTGATCTCATTCAATGAGGATGCAACTGATGTATCCTTGATATTTGGGGGGTGCAATACGAACATCGTTCTTGACACACTACAGCACACAGTGCATGACAACCAAATATGTTCTCTGCATTTAACCAATATGTGACATAGCAGGGGGCAGCTAATTCAGCACCCAGGGAGCACTGCTTGGGTACAGTACCTTTCTCAGGGTACCTCAGTGGTGCCTTGTTGATCGGGGATTTGAAGCTTTTAATTACGAATGCACTTCCCTAACCCTTAAGCCACCATTAAATCTCAGTACTTGTGTTCTTAGTATTGGAATCTGGTCTTGGCAATGGAAGGTGGTGTAAAATGGTTACACGACTACCGAAGTACACATACTGAGAAACACTCAAAGTTATAGGAACAATATCAACACAACAATATCAGATTTTGCAATATGATGCAGCCAAAATAGGCAATACCATATAGCCACAAAAGATGATACAACGCTGCCACTATACTTTGCCATAGCATCCTCCCAACTAAACCGTGGCTGCGAATAAGCCTGTGAACACCGGTTTGGGACTCTGTTGGTTAGGATGCAGGTTGATGGTAATGCTGATACTGTTAGAAGGTGGCAGTAGCATTTCCTTATGTAACAGCATCAGGCTCCAGTACTGTGAGGTAACTAACCAGCACAGAGAACTGCAAGCCCTGCTCTCCATGGGCCATGGAATCTTCACTGGAGACACTACTTGGAGAGATGTGACTTGATTTGTCTGGTGTTTGGCAGGATTTCCCCATCAGATGCTGACTCCATGGGGAGCAATCCATCCAGCGGGAGGGGGTCAGCCGAGGAGAATGCCTGCATCAATGGCACTCCCAGTGAGGGGAAGCAGCTGCGGAAGCCCCCCAAAAATGGCAAGTGCTACTAGACCATCGTGGCTCTCTCTCTCTCTCTCTCTCTCTCTCTCTCACACACACACACACACACACACACACATACACACACGCACACACCTACATGTTGGGTAAACATATCTTTATATGGACCGCTCATTCATTTGTATGGGAAAAAATCTAACGCTAACTATGAGAACCATAACCCCTACCTAGCCCCAATCATAACCATAAGTAACCAAGCAAAATGCAGTTTTTGTATTTTTAGTTTTCATTCCAGTCACAGATTTTTATTAAATTGAGGAAACTGGTCCCCATAAGGGAAAAAAAACAGGTATTCATCACGATGTGGGGACATTGTGTCCCAAAAAGATAAAGTATACCCGCTCACACACACACACACACACACACACACACAGAGGTTTGTAATTATGTCTTTGTAAGGAATCTTCATTCATTTCAATGGGCGAAAACTCTAATGAAAACAAGACAATCTTAATCCGTACCCAGCCCTCACCTTAATCATAACCAAACAAAATTCAAGACTTTTGGGATTTTTACTTTTTTAATTGCATTCACAAATCTTGGTGGGGACCTGAAAAATGGTCCCCACAATGTAAAAAAATGGGTTTTTATTACATGGTGGGGGACATTTGGTTTGCACGCTTAGTCCTAAAGATCCCCCAATGAGCAGTCTGTCCTGGTAAAGCTGTACAGGAGGGTCTGTACCAGGGCCTCACTCATTCTTCACTTCCTGCTCTCTGGAGTATGCAGACAGCTGCCCTTGTCTGCACTGTTATAGTACAGAGAGCTTCAGGGCTGCTCTGTGCTCACAGTTCTGAAGGTCTGGATCTGATCAGCACAGTAAAATGAATAATTCTGTCAAGTTCCCTCTTCTTACTTATCTATGCCCTATTGTATCACTCAGGGTGGGATTAAATCAGTAAGAAATATTTCCTCTTCATTACTGGTGGATACAATGCTGGTCATCTGGTCTGTGAAAGCTAAGCTATAAGCTAAGATCAAAAAGTATCTATTGCTATATGCTTCAGGTAAACTAATGACCCAGTTTGAATTGTAAGTATTATATGTATTGACTTTACATTTTAATTATTTTTAATGATGCACACACTGATGAAGGTATAATGCTGAAACTATTGTGCCATACTCGTGGTGGATCATTAATAAAGAATGCAAGTCATCTGAGTTTGGACTTTGGTCTTGATTATTCTTTATCTTATTGTGAATGAGAAACTGGCATTAAGGTAGCACATTTGGCCTTTGCTGACAGAAATAAAGTGTCACAGAACTAAAGAATTGATTTTGCAGCAGGCAGTTCAAATAATCCAAAAAGTAAATCAAAAGCACTTTTCGAATGAGTTTTGTTCCAAATCCCCTTTCTCTCAGGGGAGTAGTGGGTATGTGATCTCCGTAACTGACTCCTTTGACTTCTCCACACCAGGACCCTCAGCAGGCAACGGGGCCAATGATCAGCAATCCTCAGCCTCCATCTTTGAGCACGTGGACCGTGCATCTCGCCCTTCAGAATGCACCCGGCGGGTAGCCAACAAGATTCAGCTGATCGCTCTGCAGCCTATGCCTGCACCAGCTCCAAACAGCCCCCCTGTCATTGAGAGGGTGTTGGAGAGCACTAGTATCAATAGGGAGGTAAGGCTCGGCTCCCATCATGCCTCTTCCTCTTTGCCATGGGCTGTAGCTGTGTCATACAACTTAGACCGTTACCTTATCTCCCAAGAGCAGAGTGATAAGAAATGAGAAGTGATTTAATTCGAAAAAACACATTGACTGATTTCCTTGACAGACTGGGGTCATACTGTCTCATAACACATAAGTGTCTTTGGTTCAGATTAGGGTAGCCCTGAGGCAGAAGTCTGAGATTGAGCAGTACCGTAACAAGATCCGCCTTCGGGCCAAGAGGAAGGGACACTACGACTTTCCCACCATGGATGATCTCATGGATGGGTTCGAGCCAAAAGATATCTACCAGAAGGCACAGCTGCAGTTTGACCGGATTCTGGACCCGGATGTTCATGTGCCTTCCGTTTACATGGAGCCCAGGAAGAGGTCAAGGGTCACAGACCAACCTTTAAATCCTTCTTTTAGTTTCAGAGTGATTTTCAGAACTACAGTATGGTGTGTGAATGAGAATCGGGTGGGTCAGGGATCTCTACCTTCCCATGCGTAAGAGTCACTCTCAATATCAAATAAACCTGTTGTATTGATAGAGATGTGTTAACAATCCAAATGCCTCCATCGATCTGAGGTCTTGTCTATAAGGAAAAATTACTGACAACCCCTTTGAGCAGGTTTTAAGCAATAATATGTTAAAATGAGCTTTAGACATGTCTGCCCCAGACTACTAACTGAAGATTCATATTGGTCCGTTTTATTTCTGTTCTGATAAAATACCCATTTGGAATCTTGGTTCATTTGGTGCTGTTTGTTAAAGTGTCATTAATGAGTAACATATACAGCTCCATCCATATACTGAGTGTGTGCAGGTAGACGGTCCTCTGTAACCCCTGTCATGGAGGGCCTTATGAACATGTGAGAGGGTTTAGGAGTATGTTGAGCTACTAGGATGCATGCTGAAAAACCAGTGCTCATGGGTAATGATATGTGACCTGCATCAGCAAAGGGAGGCGGTCCCCCAAAGAGAGGAAGAGGTCCCCGGTGAACGGCAGCCTGGTGGATACCGACAGTGACAGACTTATCCCCATGGACAACGACGCCACGTACAGGAAGTTTCCAGGGGTTAACAACATTGCCTATGTGGTGTGTACAAACATGTTTGGTTCTTGAATTAGTTACCATATGTTATTTTCTCAGGAAACACAGTATGGGATCATGCATTTGTCATTAGTACCAAAACAGTAAATATAGTAATGAATCTACAACCAGGATGGTTTTTTTTTTTTTTACCAACACAGTGGTACCTCGGTTCTTGAACTTAATCCATTCTGGACCCTGGATCGAATCCTAAAAAGTTCGAGTTCTGATTGAATGTTTCCCATAAGAAATAATAGGAAACCAATTAATTGGTTCTCGGCCCCCCAAAATTACACCTAAATATTGCATATTTTTGCATTTTAACACAACATGAACAGGATAAAACAAGAAGAGCATTTTTCCTTAATGGCTTCCAAAACAATAAAGATCTTACCCCAACATTACCGCTGTCCTACCCTGATCGTCCGCTCCTTCCGTGTGCCACGCCCCCTCGTTAACCTTGTGTGTTTTCCCCATGTGATCAGCTGTTTCTGGTTGTTCTGGTTTCTGTTAGTTTTCTGTATTAAGTCCGCGTTTTAGTTTTTCCCAGTCCGGTCTTTGGGAGCGTTCAACTTGTTTACAGCGCTGGCTTAAAGCAATGCATTCTGATCCTGACGCAATGCATTACGGTTAGAAGCATTGCGACCTCTCACCCGGCTGCACAAACTGCAACCGCCTCCGTGACGACACACCTTTGCCCTTATTGGCTGAAGAGTTTAGTTACATGAATGACTGTGGTATGCCAGGCAGCTCTGATGAGTAATCAGCTATTTCTCCTGAATGTCACGTAAAGCAATATGAACTGGTTTTCAGTTAATTTACCTGGTAAAATAAAGTTTAAATAAATGGCATAAATTCTCTATTGGTACATGTAAGTTAGTAGTTTATTTAATATTAGTTACTGTAATGTTGCGCTGCTTTATTTGGTTAATTGTCCAGTTTGTGAAGAAGACATTAAAGTAAGAATTGCATTGTAGTATGACTCATTTCCTGGAGAGTACAATTTATATTAGGTCAGCGTTCACGGTTCGATTTATGATATTCAGATCGAGTACTAGGTCAAACTGGTTTGTCCGACTTTGACAAAATTCAAGTTCTAGTGAGTTTGGGAACTGAGGTACAACTTGCATATTTTTTTATCTTATTATATTTTAGATTTGTTGGTGCATACAAAACACAACATACAGTTCACCCATCCAAAATTTAACAACTTACTTGGTCAGAATAACAGGAACAGGATAACATACATTTTTTTTATGTGTATAATTCAGAATCACTGAATATTCAGAATAATTGACAGTAATAATGGTATGGCGTTTAATTAGTGCCTAAACTCCTGCACACAAAAACTGAAACAGCAGAGTAACATGCCTGAGGTCATCAGATGCATCTCCTGATAAGGAATGTTTGATTGTCCTCATTCTGTGTCGTCACAGTCGGACCCCGACCAAGCACTTGAGCCCCGGAGCCCCTCCCCCAGCGATGATGTGTTTGCCACAGCCCCTCCCCCCTACGTACCTCCGCAGCCATCCATCGAGGAGGCCAGACAGCAGATGCACTCCCTGCTGGACGACGCCTTTGCGCTGGTGTCTCCCAGCTCAGAGGCCAGCATGGCCAACGCCAGCCCCCCACCCAGGACCCCCCATGGCCAGTGGGCACCACCCCACCCGACAGCCCTGCCTCTGAGCCCCGTCTCTGCGGTGAGTGAGGAAGTGAGAGCAGCTTCGCTTTGGCCACACCCATGCTGTCTCATAGTCTCTCCTCAGTGGGTACTCTCTTCATGACGTTTGACCCAAGTGTTCCTTCTATCTACTGTTCTAAAGAAAAGTACATCAAAATTGATGTGGTTTGCCAAAATAAAAATGCTTTGACATAAAAGTCAGGAGTGCATAGCAGTCATGGTCAGGATGACATGCTGTAGTGTTCTCCCCAGCATCTCCAGTGTATAAATGTGATATATGTGTATAAATAGCTAATTAGTTCTGGCCCACTTTTCTCAGAGCTTGTAGGTAATTGTCCTTTCGTGTGGACACAAGCGACGCTTCATGCTCCATTTTTGGGTTCGTTCTTTGGTGCCATTGTCTGCTTTGAACGTGGGCGCCATCTTCCAGGACTTAAGTGTTACCGGAATGACCAAATGCCATTAAACCAACACATAACCTTAACATAACCTTTACAAAACCACTGGAGTTATTGGTTTGTATTAACATGGCATAGTTTCTTTTCAATGCTTTTTTGCTGGGACAGACAATGATAATTAATAACAATAATCTGTGCTCATATCATGTGTGTGTGTGTGTGTGTGTGTGTGTATGCCCCGTTACTCATTGATTTATAAAATGTCATGCGCTAATTGATTTAAAAGTTATAATAACACTTATTAATAAACTTATTAATAATAAGGTTTGTTATTCTGTATGAATCCCCATCCTAAAAAAAAATCATAAAACGCCAATGCCCAAAGTATGTGTTACAATTGCGGGTTACGGCAGGTGAATAAAGGGACGGAATCCAACGCTGACGGGAAACACGGGTTTATTCTCACAAAACACTGGGAACATTAACACAGGTAACGTCAATGTCGCTCACCGGACTTAACACAAGACACAGACTAAATACTCTACACACAGATCACGAGACTGGCGTGCGACAATCGCCTACGGATGATAACAATTAAGGGAATCACAGGAGGAAATGAGATGGGCGTGGTCACACATAGGGCTGGAGTCAGGAGGGAGGACGCGGATCATGACAGTATGTGTGTCTTTGTGTATGACTGATTGTGTGACATTCAGCTGGTTTCATGCAGTCTGTTTCACTTCCTTTCTATTCTCCCTCCCCCTTACACACTTTTGCTCTACCTGTGTCTGCAGAGATATGCAGAATCTGGAATGTCCCCCCCTACTGTCCAGGGTGTGCTACAGAGGTACGTGTGTCTGTGTGGGTCCGTTTACTCCCACAGTTATCATTAACTTATGTTCACATCCCATTTGTATTGTTACACTCTTACCTCGTTTCCACTAAATCCATGCCAGTGGTGGTGCCAGTGCTGATGGAAAGCTGGTTCTCCGGTGGTGCCAAAGTGACACGTCCAGAGAACCAGCCTATATTTCCAGGGATTAAATACAATATGTATATCAGACGGCGAGTACACACACAATGGCATGTAACATTTGGAGTTAGTTTAATGTTTACTGATGAAGAATGTTTAGGCTAATGCTAACTTACGTTCTGGTTCTTAAATTAGCATTTGTTAAAACAATCTTTTATAGTAAACATTAGTTGCCTACTTTAAAATCCGTGTGGAATTTTGCAGCTACCAACAATGAATAGAGAACAGTGGGAAACTTTTAAACTTTTTCCAACCTGCACCACTTTGTGAGTGTTTTTTTTGTAACCTCTGCAATCATTTTTTAGTTTTTTTAATTTGTTCATGCTTCATGCTCCATGCCACACATGTACTGTACTGTAGGTTGCCTTTTCGGCACTACTGTTTTCAGCACTATTTTTGCATAAACTTTTCTTAAGCTATTTTCAGAGGATGACTATCTAAGACCAGATTTTTATGTGAACTTCTGGTGACAACCAAATTGCCAATAAAGAATTTGTCTTGTCATTCAATCATTGATTTAATTTTTCCTTGGTAGCATCAATGTCCACAGTCATGTTTTCAGCAAATGTGGCTCTGCTGAAGTTCATGGCGCAGCATAGACCCTCCCCCGCTATAGGTTCCTAGTTTCAAACCACCAATTCTGTGGACAAGGGCTGGAGCCACAGCTTTTTGGGCGCGGAAAAGCAGGGAACCAGATCCAAATTAGGCATCAACTTGATACCGGCACTAGCGCCACGTTAGTGGAAAATGCCTATGTGTATGTTTTCTTAGGCAGGACCTGGGCTCCAGCTACCTGCCCCCAAGTGACACTGTCCATGATGACTCACTGCCTCCGCTGGCCCTATACTCAGGCAGGGGTCCATATGCCGAGGAACTGCCTTCATCTGCAAGACCCCGGCCTGTTGGAGGCACCACAGGTAACGGTGCCTCACAGAAACCCTGTGCTGCAAGTGTTTTCAAAATGTGTGTATTTATGTTAGGTACTAGAGTGAATTGATGGGAAGTCGCACAGAAAAATGTATCTGTCTACAAAGGTACCCAGCTTCACCACCTGACACAGGTAGGCCTGTCAAGCCAGATCAGCGCGTACCCTGGGACAGACCAAACCTCCTCCAGCCAAACGGGAGTGTCCAGCTGGGGACACTATCATTCAGAGGATGACTATCTAAGACCAGATTTTTCCCAGAGCCTGGTGAGTTTGTCACTGGTAGTAGTACGTCAGCCCCAATCCTTTAATTTTCTTGGTGTTATTTAATCATTGTGGTTTTCCATATGCGAAACGGCACCAAATGAGTCCCATGACTTGTTTGCTCGCTGTATGTAACAGGCAGCTCACATACTATACATATTGTGTTCCTAAGGTCCCGGTCTTCCCAGAGTACACCTCCTCTTGGGTTCTACAGATGCCAAGAACCTCACTGAGGGAGCCCTCTGCACCACCAGCTCCCCTGGACCCCACCGGACCAGGATACCCAGCAGTGCCCCCCGAGGAAACTTCCCCATCCACCCACTCCTCTGCCTCTCTTATCAAGGCCATCCGAGAGGAGCTGATGCGGTTGTCCCAGAAACAGTCTGCAGTACCGGGTTACCATAAGTGAAATGACCCCGTGGTCTTTCCCAGAATCAGCCTGTAGTACCTGGCTACCACAGCTGAAACAACCCCTTGTCTCCCCTAGAATCAACCTGCAGTACCTGCCTATCATTCCCCCAAGGTCTCTCTCAAAATTGTTTTGCAGTACCTGGTTATCACAGCTGGAATAACCCCACCTCTCTTCTAGAATCAACCTGCAGTACCCACTTACCACAACTGAAATGACTCCATGGTCTGTCCAAGAATCAGCCCGAAATACCCAGCTACCACAGCTGAAATGACCACATGGTCTCTCCTAGAGACAATCTGCAATACCTGTCTACCACAGCCGAAATGACCCCGTGATCTTTCCTAGAAAATCGGCTCCTTCCAGTCACTTCAGTGGGGACTTCTCATGCTTTTTTCCTGTACTGCCTTGTGATAGGTTTGTATCCAGTGCCGGTCAGTATACCAGTTTACCCAAGAACACATCATGTCCAATCTAGAAATCGTAGCTTTTGCCACTTTTCAAAATGTTTTCTGGCCCCATACATGTGATCTAGTTGGACTTCAGACCACCCCCTACTAGGAAGACTGTGAACTGCTGAATGAAATGATGACACTGTTTGAGCCAGTTTTCACTTGAATGATGATGAGAGATGGTCACCATAGAATCCTCACAGATCTCTTAATTTTGGCTTTTGGGCGATAAACCTATACAACCTATTTTTCTGTTCCAGATTAAAGGTGGATTCTTTCACAACATAATAATTACACTGATTATCTTAACAGTAAAGATTTCCCTTAATGGTGTCACAGTATTACCATACACTGTTTCAGCAGGAGTTTTCCCTGTTCAAAGTGCTTCCAAGAACAGAAACAGCACCCCCAACATTTGGTGCTAATTTTTTCAATTTGTGAGATTATGCAAGAATAGACAGGATGTGACATGGGGACTTATGACTGATGTGACATAGGACTGGAAAGGATGTCATGACTAGACATGGTGATTTTTGACTCTTGACTACAGTCATAGAGTGTGACATGGTGACTTGTAACTGAGGTTATGATGGACTCCACTGGATGTGGCCAAGGCATAAGATCCACAGAGCATTAAACACTGTTGGGCGTGCATATCTTCCATATGGCCTGATCCAATAGTGTTCAGCCAAAGTACTGTTCCGAGTCATGGGATAATGGTCTAAATGCTGCATTTAACAGATACAACCTAAAGATATCTTAATAAATATTACAAGTTTGTTCATGTTAACATGAAATGTGTTGCATTGAAATGAATAAATACTCTTTCAGCAGCAATTCAAATTGCTAAACATCTTAGTGGTATCCATCAGTCATTTGCTTACTTAGTTGTCCCAGGACCAAAGTACCCAGCCTAGAATCAGTCACAGAGGGCTTTTTCCTTAGTAGCTCTTGTTCTCATTCGAGGGTTAAATTGGGTCACAGACTCTGAAAGCAGCTTGACCTTGTTTTATTCTGCAGTTTCCCTTTCTCTGAACTGTTTTTAAGACTCAATATTGCATTCTTTTGTGGCTCGGGAAAGCTTTTGGTATAGGTGTATGGAGGGTCACATATGGCCTTTTACTATATCATTTTCATTGTATAGTGTGAAATGAATTTCCTTCCAGCATAAACAATGTATTTTGACATTGTGTCTGCCAGTACACTCACTGTGTGCAGTATTCACCCATCTGCTCCACTGTGTCTGTCTTTTACCGTTTATTGTTTTTCATTTGTTTGTTTATATGTGTGCTTGTCAAAATAAACACAAGTATACCACTTTACTAATTAATGATCATTGCACTGATTTATAATGGTTACCTACTTTTTCAGGGTTCTAGTATTAAGCAATCAGTAATTGTAAATCGTTCCTGAAGAGAGCACATTAATCAATAAAAAAGATTTGATGAGATGGAAGATATGTCTGCTTGCAATTGAAATGTGATAAACTGCTGAGACATTACATGGAGCTGAAAGTAGAAGCCCATCTGAAAGAGAACTGTAAATCCTTGTACTAGGATCATTAAGCTTCCTGGCATTAGCTGGGGCCGCGAGGGGGGAGGTCATGTCTCCAAAGCATAAGGTGAATTTAACATCATCCACCGACATATAAACACAGGGTGGCATTTTCCATTCATGATGCTACATAGAAACAGCTTTCTGGAGCCAACACGCAAGACTATATTTATTCTTCAGTTTTGAATCGAACAAAGGACCAAAATGCTGTTCATTCAGTCCAGCTGATGGTGTTGGCTTATTGTTGTCTTTCTTACACCTGGACATCATTATTATTCTAGCTGTTTGCTCAGGTTTATTTTGTGGTGTTACTACAAAGCCGCTATCTGACCTCTGTTTCATAGAGATTGAGCTACAGCTCATATGTTACATCTTAAGGAATAAATGGCATTGCTTCTAACTACATGTGCTGTCTTTCAGCCTGATGGGAACACTGAGCTTTAGAGATCTCGTGAATGTGGATGTCAGTGTAAACCCTGTGAGGGCCTGGTGTTCACTGGTCCCCTGACAAGCATACGTTCTTGAAGCGCACCTGTTATGCAACTTGGAAAACTGTGACTGGAAACGTAACCACGGTGTAACCTGGGACACCAGGACACTCCACCAAATGTGTTAATTATTATTTGTATGGTCCCATAACCAGTCATGTGCCTTATGGTTTGATCCACACTAATGAACATTGTCCCTGGACGGCAATTAAAGGCCCACTTACGTGGTAATCAGAGACATGAGGTCAGGTCAGTAATTAGCTGACATCTTACAGAGAAGGGATACTTCAGAAACAATGGACGCTCAGCATTTTATTGTAGGACTGTTTTTCTTTGCAATGTTCATTTTTATATTGTCTTTTTGTTATTACAAAAAGGGGGCGGTGGGGGGGGGCATAAGGTTGGCAGGCCCAACATAAAGATTATAAAA
>JABFDZ020000066.1:29797785-29811681 GCA_019775955.2 Pollimyrus isidori
ATCTCCCCCCCTCCAGGTATCCAACTCTTGCGCCCGTGCCGCCCCCCCCCCCCCCCCCCCCCCCCCCGGCCCCCCCCCCCCCCCCCCCCCCCCCCCCCCCCCCCCAGAAGGTTGGCAGGCCCAACTGAAAGATTAGAAAATCGCATGTTAGCTAAACACTATGTTTCAGCTATTTAGAGTGTGAGTGTTTTGCATGTTAGTAATACTTGTTTTAGAACATTAAAAAACATAAAAATTCAAAGTTAACAGTACTAGATTTCAAGTCCGGCTCCTGTAGTCCTGTGTCTTGTGAGGGAAATATTACATGACTCATGAATTAAAATGAACAGCATTCAGGCCTGCCTTAAACCCTTCAGTTTTTTGGTAAAGCTCTTGGTTGTGTTGTGGTCCACTCTCCATTAAGATGTTAGTAAACTCTGCTACTGAAGGGCGATTCCTGGTCTAGATCTAATTCCATGCTCCTGTTCATCCCAGAGATGGGCTGTCAGCTTGAGGTTGGCTCTGACCATTCCACTGTGATGTCCCCTTTTTTCAGTCACATCCACAAGTCAAGGTGATGTCCCATGACCAGAAATAAACAATAACAGTAACATACGTGAAGTGCTTTTTGTTTGTTCCGGATTGTTCTTTGTTTCCTGTTGAAGGTGTTCAGATGCACTATGGTACATGATGACAGTTTTCAAAATGCTGGATAACAAAATAATCACAATAAGACAATTGTTGGATCCCTTTTTTTTTTAATTAAAGCTGTTTTAGGATCTGGAGACTGTGGCTGATAAACAACCATGAAAAAACTCCCAAATGTCTGTTCATTCAGTTGTATTGTTATTGTTGATTCTGTTTTCTTAGTCATTCAACCACTGTAGGAATTGCAGCCCTGAACAAATGTTTAGACCAGGTGTCCTCAGTGTCAAAATGCAACAATAAAGTTTTACATGTCACAACAAATGGTCTCCGTTTACTAAGCATACAGGGGAGTGGATGTAAGCCCACTTATCTCAACCCCAGATTTTGTATCTGGGGCCTCCTGGATGTAATGAACACTGACTGAACAATGAGAACCACAAATCCCACATCTGTGAGGGCATCCATACAGGACTGATATAGATCATACATGGCCGAAGTCACCCCTTGTTGGTTTCCTCACGGACTGGTAGAGTTACCTCCACAGGCTCATGTTAGTAAAACATCCCATTTCAAGCAGTTTTTTCCTTTTGGACATCATCAACATTCACTAAACAATTAAAACTATCCACACAGGACAGATGACAATCACAGATTGTTTTTCTTTTGTATATGGATATTTGTATATTATTTGTATAATAATATTTGTATATTATTAAATAGGAATTACATTCTGTGTCACAAAAGGATTCTAAAGTTACTTTCTTCATGGTCCAGGCATGTGCAGTCCTGTTTCAGTTTCCTTTTAGGTATCTCAGCACGCAACTGTTAAATCCATATTTTAACAACCCGCCCACTTTTGGATAATGAGAAATCCCAATCCATCCTGTCAGACTGAAAGCCAGTCCACACACACACACATTCTTTGGGAAAATAAGCCGCTTTGCATTCATCCTAAGCGACAGAATGCTACCCTTGAAACCAGCTGCAATCCAGCCATAATCATGATGTTTTTCTTTACACTGCAGCACTGATATCTGATCAGGCATTGGGTAGATTTATCATTGTCATTAGGTCAAGCAAGAGGTATTTGCTCAGAGGTTGTGTCAATTTTTTACGTTTCTAAACTGGAGTGTGTCTAGTTTAAACGCCTATGTAAATATATGACAACAATGGGAGAGTATAAGACATTATTTTTTACCATTTTTGTGCTAGGTATTAAGACAAACCTATTAGTATCACGACCAAATTAATATTATGTATTATTAAATTCTGTTTTCTGCCATTTCAAAGACGCTACTTGTCATGTTATTGTGGACCACCAGAGGGAGGCGATGCTGCATTTTTATTCTCAGGAATTGTCACACATATGAGCTTCAGCTGCATTGGTTCATTTACAAAAATATTTTACATATACCCTTTTATTTTGTAATATTTTTAGGAATAATGACAGACTTATATAGTATTACATTATTAATTGCTGCCTGCAGGCATGTAGTAATATTAGGGGTTTGAACCACACCAAAATTTTCTTCCACCCCTGGTCAGCCAAATATAATCAAATATATTTATGGCCACAGGCCTGGCTGATTGAAAAAGTCACCATTCTTGTTTGCACGCCATGCAAATTTTATGACTAATCCATTCATTGTTAACTATTTATCCTAGTTGGCACCACAAGAGGTGAGCTGTAGCCTATTTCAATTAGTACAGGGAACATCCTGGACAGAATACAAGTCATGGGCATATGCAATACTGCATCTTGGTAATTTAAACATGTTGATTTTCTTACGGCATGCCTCTGGACAACCAAAGGAAACCCACACAGCACTAGGAGAACCAGAAACTCCATACACATACAGATGGGATAGGCCCAGATTTTATAATTTCTCTTGAAAATCTTTGTGTGATCTATTTATAAAGCAGTCTATGGTTCCCTTTACCAGTACCTGTAAACTCCATATATTTCTTTGGTTATACTGTGTGCACCTTCTTTCAGATCCCAGAAATGATTTCAAGCGTTCAGATTAAGTTAAATTAACTGATGCCTGTTAGTCAGATGAACAGTACCACAATGCTGTCATGAAGTTGATGACCACATGTGAGCTGAGAAGATAAAGAGAGACACAGATGTTCAGTGATGATTGGTGGTAATCAGGGGTGGTTCTAGTGTTAAAGGATATCTAGGCCTACATAAGCCCACCCCTAACACCACCCATAGTGGTCATGTCAGAAGAGCAAGAAAATTAATGTAGAGTGGAAGTTGTTGTAAGCTAACATCTTGCCATATTACTAGGGCCTACAGTTACAGCAGTTTCTATGGCTGAATATTTTACAGTGGGGTTGCTCTCCAGGTTCCTGCAGGCTGTACCTGGAACCCTTGGTACATTTGTGCATCAAATGACACATTTAAGCACAAAGTCATTTAGATTGAGTACCTTTTTCTGGTCCAGTCACAGTGGTATGACAGAGTATGAGCACAGTTAGACTTCAGGCTTAATCTCCTCCAGGATGTGTTGCTAATATAAACTGACCTCATTCTAAGATGACCATGAAAGGCAATTGTCAGCTAGACATGTTGCTGAAACCTCATGGCTGAAATGAGACACTTTAAAGTGCAGGTAAGGGAATTAAATTCATCTATCTACTTGCTCACTAAAAGGTTTCTGGAGTGCTAGGAGCATGTCCCCAAGAGCACATAGAGAATTCAATGGAAAGGAGGCCAACTTGTCACAGGACACAAACGCACACTAATTGGTAAAGACACCAATTCACCTATCATAACACATATGGAGAACAATGAAAACTCCATGAAATAGGCACAATTTCGCTTTCCAATTCTGGATGCATGAGAGATAACCACTGAAGCACTGTAGACTTGTTTACTCAAAGCAGAGTGTAAGATTTGGTACCTTATGGAGGTTTGATCACCAAGTACATTTGTCAGACATTTCCCAGCAGGGCTGTTACGCTCAGTCCCTGGTGTCCTGAGCCATCTCCATCTTTTTTATCCATTAGGGGAGCACAGTAGCCAAGTGGTTAGTGAATCACCTCACACTTCCATGGGTACCATTTCCCCCTGCTCTGATTCTGTGGAGCTTTCCAGTCCTTCCCATTTTTGCATTGATATCTCCAACTACTCCAGCTTCCTTCCAGAATCCTGCAATGTAAGTGAATTGACGCTTCCAGATTGGTGGAGTGTGTGTCCTATGATGGACTAGAGTCCTCTCCAGGGTGTGTCCCGAGGGCCCTGGGACAGGCTCCAGGCCCACTGCCACCTTACGTTATATTTAACAGGAGCACATGTTTTAGCTACAGGACGGGTGGCTGGGTTTTGTATACTTGTCCGGATCTGAAGCTCATCTTAGAAGTGATGTAACATCATCAAAACCAGGTCATCATCAAAACCCTATAACGCAAATATGAAACACAGGGTGTCTAACTGGCAATCTAACCAAACCTGGTAATTGACCCAATTACTGTAGGTAATTTAAAGAGTCAAGGAGAAAACAGTGATTTCTGGGAGATTCCCAGAATTTAATGAAGAGGTTTGACGTCTGGTATGGTCCAAGACAAATCAAGTAAATAATTGTAATTTGCACCTATAATAATAATATGATTATATTGACCTTCAGAATGTGTCCCTTACCTCTCCTTTACATTTGTAAATTGCCAAGTATTTTTTCTGCATTATTCTATGCATGTGCTTCTATTAGAAGGGTTAGCACTTTTTCATTTAACCCACATAGCCTTTCACAGAGGCAGGGAGAGGTATGGGACACACTGGAGGCCAGTATAATTTTTATTTTACCAGCACACTGAGTCACATGTCTTCTGAGCGACCGGAGCCAACTGCTACTTGGCTCCCGCTGCCCTTTTTTAAGAATGTAAACAGAGCTCAGAGTGGCTTGGTTTCATATCAGAGCTTCCATACTCTGCATGTACCTTTCTAATACATGCCTTTGGGTTGGGGTTGCATTATTGGTTTATGATCAAAGTCAATTAACATCCTCTATAAAAGATTGCAAAGTATTTAAATAACAAATCTGTAAAATATTATTAGTTTGAATTAATGAAATAGTTTAACATTACCCAGAATTTTCAGAAGCTGAAATAGTATTATCAGTGCCATTACTTTTTGCATTGCTGTTAAGCTTAAGTAATTTTTGTTTAATTATTTACACAACTTTATCCAACTTGCAGGGAAATATTTTGGGGGTTGGTGACAGGATTGGCTGTCCAGGCACCATAAAACAACTCACAACTGCTCAATACAAACAAGCACAACACTCTTCTGCTCTCTATAGGACTTGCTCTGCTGCAGCTGCCCACAAGAAGGCTGCACACACCATGAAGGGGATGGGGGAAAGCCTTTGGGAGTCCCATCCCCAGACGAGTCGAAACTATCAGAGAGTTAATAGGATCAGGTCTGTTGGGGATCGGGGCTGATGTGGTGCTGAGGTATTGCCTGCTGCATGGCGACACTTGGGTCCTAGTTTGAGGCGGCCCTCCTGGTGGGTGCATGGAATGCCAAGGTGACCATCTTTCTTCTGCTGTCGGGGGAGCTTCATAAACACTTAGGTGTCAATGCTCTCCTAGGTAAGCAGACCAAGGAGTGGCCAGATCTCCGTAAGTGGGTATACCTACTTTTGGTCTGATGGCTGCCATGCTTAGGAAGTAATTGTCTAATGTCACACCTTTCAATGAGCATATTATATGAGACTCAAGATAAAGCAATCCGTGGGTTTTTTGTCTGTATATACACCAACCACGGTGAGTGATACTGTATCTTACTGAGGGAGACATTTTACTCACAACTTTGCTCCATGGTTGATCGGTGCCTAGAAGGTGACACTCCTCTGGTGACATAAATGTGACCACTGACACAGCAAGGGCTGGCTATGAGGAATATGTGTTGGTCCCCAAGGGTCTGGAAAACGGACTCAGAGTGGCTCAATGTTCCTTAACTTTGTGAAAGGTCAGGGGTTGTGGGTAGCTGGATCCAGGTTCCAACGCCTTTAGCTGCATCACTAGACTTAGTGCTCCAATACTGCCGGTGCGATGAATGAGACTGATCATATCCATGCTGGAGACTGCCGCAGAACTGCAGTGTCTACAAAAGTGCCCAGTTTTTGAATTCTGACCACAGACTTGTTGTTGCTATTGTGAATATTCAGCTTAGATCCAGTAGGCTACCACCTAGGAGAATGAGGCTGAATTTGGCCAGGCTCCAAGATCAAACTGTTTCTGATGAGTTTGCACACAGTTTGTGTGAGGAACTGAAGATTTGGGTTCAACTGCTGACTCTAATGTGATTGAGAGACCTTCCATGATAAGACCTTAAAGGTTGCCACGGATTGTGTTGGTGTTGTCAGTGTTCCCAGAAGGAGGTGTTTCATCGCGCAAGACACCCTGGATATTACAGAGAGAAGTCACAGCGTTCGACTTGGTGGCAACTCCAGTCTGTACCGGGAACTGAGGAGAAGGGCTGTGAGGGCTCTGAGGGGAGATAAGAAGACATTTGTTAGAGGAATCTGTGAGCAGGTGACACACCATCTGTGGTCTAGTGATCCACATCCTGCTTACAGAGGAATCAAAGCATTATGCACATCTGAATTTGTTCCTCAGAGACTTGCAGTTAGGGCAGGTGATGGGATGGTCGTTACGGGTGACACTGCAGTTATGACCCGCTGGGTTGGCTACTTTCAACAGTTGTTTACAGCTCCCAAAGCTGATCCTCCTGAGATTGCACAGGTTGTGAATCAGCTGGAGGCAGGGAATGTCGCAGGGATCTGTGGTATCCGATGTGAACTTCTCCATGCTGGTGGTAAGGCTGTCCTCCTGGCATTGCTGGCAATCTTTGCCTCCATTTGGGAGTCAGGTGTCCTCCCAACTAACTGGAAAATGGGACTTGTAATCCCTTGTAGTACCTGGAAAGGGAGTGGTGATCACTTGGACTGCAGCAACTACAGAGGCATAACACTGCTTTCAGTGCTGGGTAAGGTCCTTGCTAGGGTCATCCCAGTATCTGTGATCACTTGCTTGCCTGTCAGCAACCAGCGCAATCTGGTTTTACGGCTAAGAAGTCTACCATCGAGCATATCCTCGCACAAAGCATTTTCATCTAGTGCTGTGCAGAGTGGAGGGAGAACCTTTGTGTTCTTCCAAGTTGATTCTGAGGTTCACCAGGGGTGTGTCCTTGCTCCTACTCTGTTCAATGCTTGTATGGATTGGGTGTTGGTCAGGGTTGAAGGGTCTAGCCGGTGTGGGGCACCGTTGAAGAATGATTTAATTATCTTTAGCCATTTTGCTGCTTGTATCTGAGCATCTGGGATTGAGGGTGTCCTGGATAAAGACCAAGATCCAAGCATTTAATGACTTCTTAGGCACAGCCATCAGTAGTGTTTATCTCTGCGGGGAGAATGTTGACCTTCACGCCTCTGGTGACTCTTCCTATGAAGTCAATAGACGGACTGGATGAGCATGGGGGGTCATGAGGTTGCTGGAAAGGGGTGTGTGGCCTTCCCAATATCTTTGCCAGAGGACAAAGGTCAAAGTCTTTAGAGCCCTGATGCTCCCTGTTTTGCTGTATGGCTGTGAGACGTGAACGTTATCCAGTGAACTGAAATGAAGACTGGACTATTTTGGTACTGTGTCTCTTTAGAGAACCCTTGGGTACTGTTGGTTTGACTTTGTATAGAAGCTAGAGGAGTCCCAAATGAGGAGCATTACCTGCATTGTGAAGGAGCATCAGTTATGGCACTATGGCCATGTGGCATGTTTCGTGAGGGTGATCCGGCTCACAGGATCCTCACTGCCGAGGACCTGAGTGGCTGGACCAGGCCATGGGAATGCCCACGTGAGACCTGGCTGTGGCAGATAGGTGACCATTTCATGAGTGTGGGACTGGACCGTATGTCTGCCTGTGGGGTCGCCAACCAGGATCCAAAGGAGTTTCGCCGTGTGGTGGGTGCAGCAATGCGCTGCACATGCTCACTGACCTGACCTGACTTTTTTTATTGGGTGAAGTAGTGTGTGGGCTCAGTGTTAATGCTACTGTCTCTCCATTCTAGTGCTGTGACCCTGGCCAGCATAACAGTTTAGAAAATAGATTGATTTTATTTAATGAATAGTGCAATCAATAAATAAATGCTATGTGGTCTTGTAATTTGTGGCAGTACCTTTTAGGTCTATTTTATAACGTATGTATATTAATTTTTCAAAGCAACACATCCTAAATTTGTTTACTTAACTGGCTTCTTTAGGTTTTGATTAGTGGGGGAAGTTTGTTCAGACAGCTCCCTCACCAAGCTCTTCATGATATTGAGCAATTAAAAAGACACTAAAAGGAAGTGGGAGACGCCCACAGCCGGTTATATTTTTGTAGTTTTACCTATGATCACTCTGCGCCCTTGGTGATCAGGGTTGGAGTGGGCATGCGTAAGTGTGGGTGGGGCCTGGTAAAGTTTGGAGGTGCAGGAAGCTGCTGGGAAGTGTTAGGGGTGGATGGGCATTCCTTTTGTTTTGCTGGAGACAAAGTGTCTCTATTCCAGGCTGATGATGTTTTTCTTAAGAGGTTAACAAGTGGCTGCTTGCCAGGGTGCCGCCAAGCCCTTCAAGTGGAGGGTTACTGCAGTGTGTGTGACTGAGCTGCTCCCCAGTGGTGTGCTACTATTCCAACATGTCTGAGAAAAATGCCCTGTGGTGTACTGTAACACCATAGTTAGTGTGCCGTGTAATAAATATAGACAAAGTAAGCTTGCCACTTGCCTGAGGTGAATAATTTAGATGAAGGGTGAGTACAAAAAAGCTAAGACTAGCTCACTGCCTACTAAAAAATGGATGGCAGATTACAGCTACCTGTCTAAAAATTCTTTAGGGTTATGATATGTGCATAGTCTTCTCGGTCAATCCTAGTTTCAGACTTGTCCCAGTTAGCCATTCAGCATGAAGCCCCTCGTCAGTGGTATACGATATTAGATTCACTATTTTCCTGAGCACAGAATTGGTAAAGGAATTGGCAAAATAGATAGATAAATAGATTTTTTTTAAAAACTACCTAGATTCAATGCATTGTGTCCCCCCCAGCCCCAGTGAAGTATCCTATTGTAGATGTAAAAAAACACGAAAATACACTAAATTATTATTATTATTATTGTTGTTGTTGTTATTTTCTTTATTCTTGAAAAGTACATTGCACATTGTGAGTTAATGGAAATTTATCTGAACTGGAACATTTTTACTAAATAAAAGTTCTATCCATGTGTGGGACTGTTTATTATCCAGTGTGATGGAGGTGGGACTGTAACTATACAAAATATGCGAGATACATCAGCATGTAGTGTAGAGTAGGGGTCGAGGTAGCATACTTATGTTGAATAGAGGAGGGGGGGCAGTATGTTGTGTATTCTTAAATTGTACTACGGCAAGACAGTAATTATGTTGATTGTAGTAGGTGTTAGGATGTCCAGACATCCCAGATTGATTTCAGGATATGTGTTCCAGTGTCAAAATAACTGAATAACTGAAATAAAATTAAATATCTGAAATGTATGCCCTGGCTTTAACAGGCTGCCCATCTAATAAAGTTTTAGCTGACACGCATCAAACCGTTAATCACACAAATGTAAAGCTGCACCCTCTATTGCTTTGTATAGCTGTCAGTATCAGCTGTTAACTACAATTGGTCATTTATACCCCTGAGTTATGTAGGCGTAGCCATTCTGGGCGTTTTCATCTGCCAAGACAAAAATACAAAGTAGACCAGGATGCTAGTCACCATGCCAAAAAGAAAATGTGTTTTTCATCAGGGAAGCTGCAGCAAGCGTTCCCTTTTCTCAAACCAATACCACAATAATGAATGCTTATGCACTATTAAATTAACTGAGGTTGACCATAGTAGGGTTGGGTGAGATAAACAATATACCAATTTATTCTCATATAAAATGTAAATGATATGAAAATGAGACACTTCTATAAACTGTTGATAAGAAACTCTGATTGATAACTGTGTTAGGATGATCTCACGGACGATTATGTCGCCCACGTGACACAGAATTGATCCATTTACTATAATATTCTTGGAAGTTATAATTATGGATTAATTCTGATCGTGTGTGGACGGATCGTCCTGAAATTCAGCGCAATCGTCCATGATTCACCACGAATGTGACCAAACGGCACGAACATGTTGGTTGACGATCCCCTGTAAAAAACCCTATTGCGCCGTAAATAAATTAGGCTCATAAAAGGAGGCGAGATAATAATCTGGATTGTTAGATCATCAAGCAGAAAGCTTATCTTGGTTTCGGGGATGGGATGGGTCGGTATGCAACACCCTGTATTGTCTTTAGGGGGGAGGCATGGGACATTTAAGGACATCTGGCGCAAAGACGCCTATCTTGTCACAAGCAGAATCACTCGGACGAAAGGGGGAATTGGAACACCTTATATTGCCTGGTGGGAATTGGTGAACCTGGCCAGCTTACCCCCCTGCCCACAAGCAACACTAAATTTAGTATAAAGGAAGGGGGAGATCCCAGTACTGACCGGAGTTCAGCCGTGGGATAGAGCGCGCATCGCCTGGCACTTTCTTGGAACTCACGTGTTGGTCTCCTGCCAGGACTGAAAGGGCTGACCAGTCCGTGTGTGAAGATGGGTGATGAGGGCACGTCTGAGTGTAAATAGCTTTGCAACAGCTTGTGCTTTTTCCTTAATTCTTGCAAAATATCATCACCGCTTGTCATAATATTTCTTAACTTCCTGTTTCTTGCTTCTTTTGTAATTGCTTCTTTTCTGTATCTTTGCATCTTTTTATTATTAGCTATATAGGTCGTCCTCGACTTACAACCATGATTAGTTACGACTGACTGGTCGTAACACGATTTGGTCGTAAGTCGCATATGTAATGTATAGCCTACTGTATAGCAATGTATTGTTATAAAAATCTTTAAGTCATGCCTTATAATTTTCTTTGTCCATTAAGTATTGTGATACGTCATACTTTTCTCTATTCATTATTGTTATACATTATGATTTTCTTGGTTCATTATAGTTATACTGTTACTGGGAAAACAGGTAGCGGTTTAGCGCGCGCGGGAATGGTAGTGCTGCCGGGAACTGGTGTGCAGACTGTCGCACGCCCAGCTGGGCAACATTTGCGCTGCCAGATATACAAGCTGCGATCATGGTCGTAAAGTCGATTGGTCGTAAATTGGATAGGTCATAAGTGGACGAGGCTATATATATTGTGGCGATCTGATTGGGGATATTGTGCGATGTCAGGAATTTCCCAGCATGCCCCAGTGTTCAACGGTTATATGTCTTAAATTATGTCTTAGTTTTGTCCTTGTTAGGGTGTTCCATGATGTTAAAAGTTTGCCTCAGGTTTTAGTTTATGTCCTTCTCTTAGGTGTTCATTTGTGTGGTCGATGTGCATGCTCCCATGATAGGGGTTGAGGTTGTCAGCAGTGGGGTGGGGACCGGCAACGTGAATGAGGTAGAGGGGAGAGGCGTTGTGAAGTTGTTAGCTGTATAACGCCTGTTTGCAATTCGTGTTAATCCGACATGGATACTGCGCCTGTTACCCCAACATCTTTGTTCAAAGCTAATTTGCTACTTAATAAAGAGGCCGTTCGACAAAAGCTACCTGCCTTGGAGTCTCTTCCGGAGCTTTGCCGCAATATGATACTGTTATAATATGAGTTATTCTCTCTTTGAAAGCCCTATATTCCTCTCATCCAGTTTTAATACAATAACACATCACAGAAACAAATGCAATTCCAACCAATCATATGGTACTTTTTTTAACAATGGACAACTTATGCCCAACAAATGCACAGCATTTGTAACCGTTCTGGTAATACATCGAAAACATGAGCGCTCCCTTATGAAACTTAGAGTCAAAATACTGGAGTAAAAAGAGAGTGACTGCTACTCAGAGTGGCAGTGATCCATGTGGGAGGGGCCACTCGCCACAAGGGCAAAGATTTGGGTTTAGGACGGTGTTAGGGAAACGTCTCTAAAAATGTTATTGAATTACCATGTATGGTTAGGGGGGCAAGGGGTCCAAGGTTGATTTGGTCCCTACCAATGTTGAAACCAAACTTATGCCCTTGATGAGGCAGATCATTTCTTTGACCTTGGAGTAAACAGAGGCAGATAGAAGAAGAGGGGCAACCATGTGGTTTCAGATTTTCAGCACTGTTAATATCTGTGTCTGGATTTTCTCTTGTTTTATGAGTGACAAGAAGGAGGAATGGAACTGTCTAGAAACACCCACACCGTTTTCCTCCTCTGGAAAACAGGAGTCACTGTTCTAAACACTAAGACAAGGAGAGCAGGTACAGATGATCTGTCAAATGAAGAATGGCTGTGTGTATATAGGAGTGTGTGTGTGCGTGTGTGTGTGTGTGTGTGTGTGGTCCAGATGTACCTTACCTTGTGGGAACCAAATGTCCCCACAACATGATGAAAGGGAACTCATTTTTCTAGAAATCCATGTCTGCTATGAAAAAACTAAAAATCAAAAACTCTTGTCTTTTGTTTGGTTACTTATGGTTAAGGTTAGAGTTGGATAGGGGTTGGGTCGTCATGTTGGGGTTAGAGTTCTCCCCATAGAAGTGAATGGAGAGTCTCCACAAACATACAATTGCAAACCTGTGTGTGTGTGTGTGTGTGTGTGTATGTGTGTGTATTTATGTGGAAGGACTAGTGTGTATCAGCCCATGGTTATTCTGAACATATTTCAGCAGACTGTCCTACAGCAGCCTGCAATCAGGCCCTTTCTTTGCTGCAGATTTTTAATTGTTTTGAAACCATTGTTGCCATTATTGTGATTCAACTGGGGTTCATCCAGCAAATACACACTAGTGCCTTTCCAGCGAGTCTGTGTCACTGACGATGATACTGTATCTGTGTTTATACAGCCTATAATATGACTGTGTTACTGAAGGTGTTACTGTACCATGATTATTGTCTTACTCAGGCTACAGTGTGATTGTGTTACTGAATATTGCATCTGAAGTCATACTCAGTCCACAATGTGTCTGTAAGCTCTGTTACCTTCACAGAGTTATGCTGGCTCTATATCTCATTCAAACAGTTACCACCCTGCCTGTTAAACCCAGATGGATCACTGGAACATGATTTTCAGTGAGATGCTATTATGCGATCCCTTTTTCTAAGAGCACATATTTGAGCTACACGTGGCGCTAAAAAAACAAGACTGTTAAAATCTTCTCCCCACATCAAAGATAACTTTAAAACGAGCACTCAGCACCTCAAAACGGACCATGTGCCTGTTCCACATAAAAAATTGTTAATGCATTTAATATATTGGTAAATTAATAAATTATTATTACATGTTAACATGACTCACACTTATACTCAAATATAATATATAAAATATACATCAAAACTCATAGTGAAATATAGCTTTACAATAAACTTTCTTTTTTTTTACTTAATGTGTTCAAATGTCATTTTCATTTGATGAGTAGGAAGTGCATTGTCTAAATGCTGAGTATCATCTGTCTTCCGTACTAAAACAGGTCTCTCTTTCTGCGGTTCCTAGATGCCAGGCTCGGTGAAGGTGACCAAAGACATCCCCCTGCTGATGCACAGACGGTTCAGTCCTGTTCCGGGCCTTAGACACCCAGGATCGATGGCACTGCTCCCAGTTAAAAGCCTCAGGTGTCCGCACTTGTCCGTTGCCAGGGTTACACTCACTCCTTCGTTCTGGGCCATCTGCCACTCTACAATGTTATGAGGGCAATGCAGAACACTCCTGGGTAGGACACTCTTTGCGATCTGCAGTAACATGGGTGTGGTTTACGGCAGAGTTTATGCTCTGCAGTAAAATGGGTGGGGGCTTAGCACACTGTTCATGCTCTGCAGTAAACATGACTGTGGCTTAGGGCACTATGCTCTGAAGTAAACGGGCATGGATTATGACACTGCACTGTTTACACTGCAGTAAAATGGCTGTTGTTTAGGACACCATTTATGCTGTAAAAATAAATACGGATTAAGACACCATTTATGCTCTGGTGTAAAAATGAAAGTGATTTAGGACACTCTTTATACTCTGCAGTAAAATGAGTAAGTCTTGGGACACTACATCTTGAAGTGAATCGGTGTGGTTTAGTGCACTGTTTACACTGCAGTAAAAATGGGGATTATAGGCATGGTGTAGATTATTATGGGCCTATTCATGTATATGAAAGGCCCATATTGTTATTCACCTAAAAAATTACTTTTGCCAAATTTGCG
>JABFDZ020000066.1:29847357-29859904 GCA_019775955.2 Pollimyrus isidori
GTCAATTCAAATTCAGAGCACAGAGACAGTAGGAGCTCTCCATTGGAATTACACTTCCCAATTCCATGTTTTCCTAAGACCAATGGCCATTTGTCGTATTCACTCCCTATTCTGGCGTTGAAATCTCCCATCAGAATAAGCTTGTCGGTGTGAGGGGCTTGTCTGAGAGTATATGCTAACTGGCTGTAGAAGGCTTCTTTCTTTTCATCCGTGTTTGTCATTGTTGGAGCGTACACACTGATGATTGTAGCAGAGTTATCCTTTGCCAGTGGAAGCCGCATTGTCATGATCCTGTCGCTGATTGGTATTGGCGTCTCAGTCAGCTTTGATACAATGTCTTTTCTGATGGCAAAACCCACTCCAGCCTCTCTTTTCTCTCCATCAGGTTTGCCACTCCAGAAGAAGGTGTAATCCAAGTCGCTGAGACTACCAGACTCTGGGAATCTTATTTCACACAGGGCAGCGATGTCGATCCTGTACTTTGCGAGTTCCATTGCCACAAGTGCAGTGCGTCTTTCTGGTCTGTTGGCTTCATCTCGGTCAAGAAGTGTCCTGACATTCCACTGAGCAACTGTCAGTTTCTTGGATCGTCTTCCTAGTCCACTTTTCGCTGTCGACGGAAGATGATATCGAGCAGCGCGGTCCTTAGTAACCCGGGCGACGACCGATCCGGTATGGAGTTTATTGCGGTTGTTCATGTCATGAAAACTGCTTGCAAGGAGTGTTGAAGTGTTGTTAGCTTTTGCAAGTTACTAGCAGCACTCTCTGGGGGAGTTATTAGTGGATCTACGCCGGCAAGAACATGTCGAGACAGGTGCAGACTAATAGTCCCTGCAGCGGATGGCCAGAGGATTACGGGAATTCCGTTCATCGACTGCCCTCGATGCCTCCACATTTGCATGTTTTCTGTCGGGGTTGTCTCCCTTAGCCTTTAGATCTGACAAGGATCTGTCCCACAGGCAGTGGAAGACTATGCAAGGCAGGGGCGTCTATGTCCCTGAGGTATATTTTTGTATACCCGCATACCTACAGTATAATACTGTATTATATAGTGTAATTCAATTATACATCCTTCCATCCATCCATTCATTTTCTCCCGTTTATCTGAAGTCGGGTCATGGGGGCAGCCGTCTCAGCAGGGATACCCAGACTTCCCTCTCCCCAGCCACTTCCTCCCTCTGGGGGAATCCCAAGGTGTTCCCAGGTCAGCCGAGAGACACGGTCCCTCCAGCGTATCCTCGGTCTTCCCCGGGGCCTCCTTCTAGTGGGACATGCCCGGAACACCTCCCCAGGGAGGCGTCCAGGAGGCATCCTAATCAGATACCCGAGTCACCTCATCTGGCTCCTCTCGATGCGTAGGAGCAGCGGCTCTACTCGGAGTCCCTCCCGAATGACTGAGCTTCTCACCCTATCTCTAAGGGGCCGCTTGTACTCGTGATCTCGTTCTTTCGGTCACTACCCATAGCTGGTGACCATAGGCAAGGGTAGGAATGTAGATCGACTGGTAAATCGAGACCTTCGCCTTTCGCTCTGCTCTTTTTTCACCATGACAGATTGATGCAGCGCTCGCATAACTGTGGACGCCGCACTGATCCACCTGTCGATCTCCCGTTCCATCATCCCCCCACTCATGAATGAGACGGGGTCATTAAACTCCTCCACTTGGCGGAGGACCCCATCCCCGACCCGGAAAGAGCATTCTACCCTTTTCCAGCTGAGGACCATAGTCTTGGATTTGGAGGTGCTGATTCTCATCCCAGTTGCTTCACACTCAGCTGCGAACTGTCCCAGTGAGAGCTGAAGGTCACAGTCCAATGAGGCCAACAGAACCATATCATCTGCAAATAGCAGAGACCTAATCCTGAGCTCACCAAATCGGAAACCCTCAACGCCCTGGCTGCGCCTAGACATTCTGTCCAGAAAAGTTATGAACAGAATCGGTGACAATGGGCTGCCCAGATGGAGTATAACCCTCACTGGAAACAAATCTGACTTATTGCCACCCATGCAGACCAGGCTCTGGCACCGGCACCCCATATTCCCGGAACACCCCCCACAGGACTCCCCGAGGGACACGGTCGAATGCCTTCTCCAAGTCCACAAAACACATGTAGACTGGTTGGAGAAACTCCCATGAACCTTTCAGAACCCTGCGGAGAGTATAGAGCTGGTCCACTGTTCCATGGCAGGAGCGAAAACCACACTGCTCCTCCTGTATCCAAGGTTCGACAATCCGGCGGACCCTTCTCTCCAGAACCCCCAAATTGACCTTACCAGGGAGGCTGAGGAGTGTGATCCCCCTATAGTTGGAGCACACTCTTTGGTCCCCCTTTTTACAGAGGGGCAGCACCACCCCGGTCTGCCAGTCCAGAAGCACTGCTCCCGATGTCCATGTGATGCTGCAGATGTGTGTCAACCAGGACAGCCCCACAGCATCCAGAGCCTGAAACTCCGGGCGGATCACATCTACCCCTGGTGCCCGGCCACCGAAGAGCTTTTTAACCACCTCAGCAACCTCTGCCCCAGAGATAGGCGAGCCCACCCCCCATGTCCCCAGACTCTGCTTCCTCATTGGAAGGTGTATCGGTAGGATTGAGGAGGCCTTTGAAGTATTCCTTCCACCGACCCAAAACGTCCCAAGTTGCAGTCAGCAGCACCCCATCCCCACCATAAACAGTGTTGATGTTGCGCCGCTTTCCTGCAGGGAGCTGCCGGGTGGTGGACCAGAATCGCCTCAAAGTCATTTTTCATGGCCTCACCAAACTCCTCCCATACTCGAGTTTTTGCCTCAGCGACTGCCGAAGGCACACCCCGCTTAGCCTGCCAGTATCTGTCAGCTGCCTTGGGAGTCCCACAAGCTAAAAAGGCCCGATAGGACTTCTTCAGTTTGACAGCATCTCTCACCACTGGTGTCTACCAGCTGGTTCGGGGATTGCCGCCGCAACAGGCAACAACCACCTTACGGCCACAGCTCCGGTCAGCTGCCTCCACAATGGAGGAGCGGAACATGGCCCATTCGGACTCAATGTCCCCCACCTCCCCCGGGTCATGTGTAAAGTTCTGCCGGAGGTAGGAGTTGAAACTCTTGACAGGGGATTCCGCCAAACGTTCCCAGCAGACCCTCATTATATGCTTGGGCCTGCCAGGCCTAGCCGGCTTCCTCCCCTACCAGCGGAGCCAACCCACCCCCAGGTAGTGATCAGTTGACAGCTCCGCCCCTCTCTTCACCCTGAGTGTCCAAGACATGCAGCCGCAAATCCGACCACACGACTACAAAGTCAATCATCATACTGCGGCCAAGGGTGTCCACATATGAACACCCTTATGCCTGAACATGGTGTTCATTATGGACAATCCATGACGAGCACAGTAGTCCAACAACAAAATGCCACTCGGGTTCAGTTCAGGGGGGCCATTCCTCCCAATCATGCTACTCCAGGTCTCACTGTCATTGCCCACGTGGGAATTGAAGTCCCTCCGGCTCAATCCTAGGTGGGAAGCATCTACTGAGGAGTACTCCTTTTGTATATGTTGGGGCTGATCCCAAACATTATGATAACCCCCCCTTTGGGACTATGACTATGATAACCCCTTTGAGTAGTACAGCCTACTCGGGCTATGATTGGTCGAGAGAATTCTCTTTCATGCTGCTTTCTTCCCAGTAGACATGCACATTTCATTCAAACTCTGGGTATATCTTCCTCATGACACATGAAAAACACAATCCACATTCAGGGTGTGGGGTAGTTTTGTATATAATTTGAATACCCATTTGTCCTCTGTTGGGCAAGGGCCTGGCTTTGTTTTGTAGTTCCTTTTTTGCTATTGTTCTACAAAGACTTATGCCAGCATCACGATGAAATGATACTTCCTTAATTTTTTGGCTCTCCTCCTGTCAAACAATATCTGCACTTTCTCCCTTTTTAAGGACCTCACAATGATGTCATTATGTTTGAACATGGCCTGCGAAATTGTTTTGGCGCTGCTTTAACCTTGTGGGAAATTGCTCCATATTTACATTACATCAGACTGACAATGAGTAAATGCTTCACCGTGAGCCACCGGCTTGTTGCAACATTACTGTAATTATGTTGTTTTGCATGCCTGTGTCTAAGTTTCAGAATAATAACAAACATAGCCCGGCCTGCTTATGAGGATTAGACCTGCTTTTACATGGTGCACCTCTCTGTTAAGAACACCGAATCCCTGTGTGATGAATCCCCAGTCAGAACTATGTAAGATTATGAATAGGTGAAGAGGCTCAGCTCTAGGGCTTGATGATGCTGTTTTTAAGCACATGTCCTTGTTTTCATTTGGAATTTATTTCTACACTGCTCTGGAAGGACAGCTCTTTCTAGATCTTTTGCTGTTTATCATACATCTGTATCCATTCTTCTCATTTTACAGGGTCCATATTGTTGCAGAGGGGCCTCTTGCTAGGATAATGTTTATCCCCTCTCTCGTTGAATGCCAATGGCTTATAAATGTAAACCTCCTGTTCATACACTATATGACATCTAAATCCATAGGCCTCAGTTTGGAGTCGGTCCCCCCCTTAGAAGCTGTAACAACTACCACTCTTCTAAGAAGGCTTTCCACAAGATTTATTTTTTGTTATGCCTACAAAGACATTTTGGACAATTCTAGGCTTCCAGCTCTATGGGAAAAGGGAAGGCCCTTTTATATTCCAACATGACTGTTCCCCAGTGTACAAAGCAAGGTCCATACATGTGTGGTTGGATGAATTTGGTGTGGAACAACTTGATTGGCTTGCACAGAGCCCTAACCTCAACCCCATCAAAAAGCTAGAACAGAGATCGTGAGGCAGGCCTTCAGGTCCAACATCAGTGCCTGACCTCACAAATGCTGTTCTGAATGGGCAAAAATTTCCACAGATACACTCCAATATCTTGTGGAAAGCCTTCCCAAGAGAGTGGCAGCTGTTGTAGCTGCAAAGAGGGGGCAAACTCCATATTTGTGCCTATGGGTTTAAAATGGGATATCATTAAAATTCTTGTGGGTGTAATGGCCAGGTGCCCTAATACTTTTATCCATACAGTGCATCTTGATATGTTTCCTGACCTGCTGTTCATGCATAAGGCTCTGCATTTCTCTTATATCTGGCCACCATCCCCTGGTGCAGGTACGGAGATGTTGGAACCTGGAAGCTGTAGCTGATTGGGCTGACTGACTGAGTGGGCTCCAGGCAGGAAAGTTGTGCCTCCTCACCATGGGAGACGGGGGCCTGGGTGCCAGGGGTGAGGGGCTGAACCACTCCCATGTCCTGTTTGACCGCTTCGTCCAGGCCTCCACCTGCAAGGGCACACTCAAGGCCTTTCAGGAGCTGTGTGATTTCCTGGACCTCAAGCCCAGCGAGTACCGCATCTTTTATCACAAGCTAAAGTCCAGGCTCAACTATTGGAAGGCCAAGGCCCTCTGGGCCAAATTGGATAAACGGGCCTCCCACAAGGACTACAAGAAGGGTCGTGCATGTGCCAACTCCAGGGTAAGTGGTCAGGATTTGCTCATTTTTCATCCTTTAACATAGGATGAAATTAATTATCAGGTAATTGTAACACCCAGTTCTAGTAATCTGTGTTACGGTATTGTTATGACATTTCATGTTTATCTGTATATTAGTAACTTTTTTTATCCTTTATGTTTTTTAGTGCTATACCCTAGTATTTCACATTCTAAGCATTTCACTTTTGGGCTGGGGCATCATTATAGTGCATAATGCATATGATTGTTGTGTGAATATGCAACTAAAACCTTGTTTAAAAGCCCATTTAAGACTCAGAAAGGGGCTGTGATTGGTCATGCTGATTCTTTATTCTGAACTGATGAAATCATGGAATACACTGCATCGTAATTAAATCACAATAAATTAAATCACTCAGCTGATGTGTTTTAACTAATGTGATATTGCGTTTGATTAATTTCTCAGTTCAAATAACTAGAGAGATTTCAGTTTAGGATTCACCTATAGAAGACTGTACTAGGTAGTCTTTTGGTCACCTGTCTGCAATCACAACATAGTTTAGCTGTTCCTATGAAGACTCAAACCCACCCATATTTCCATCAGTATGTTCATCTGCTTGGCTTGCCCACAGTGCCTGATCATTGGTGCGGGGCCATGCGGCTTGAGGACGGCCATCGAACTGGGCTTCCTGGGGGCCAAGGTGGTCCTTCTCGAGAAGAGAGATGCCTTCTCACGCAACAATGTACTCCACCTCTGGCCCTTTACCATCCAGGACTTGCGTGGCCTGGGGGCCAAGAAGTTCTATGGGAAGTTCTGTGCTGGTTCCATCGATCACATCAGTAAGTCTTTCATTTGGCTAAGCATTTTCATTGACACATCACACTGCCATTTTGCATCTAGCTGAAGCAGAGGTTGCTGGGATTGCCGCACTGAGAGAGAACAGTGTAAATGTGGGGTTTTTTGCCCTCCCAAGAGCAACTTCGCTTTATTTTAGCTTTAAAAAGTTCAGTAAGAAGTTATTATCTGGTAAATAATAGTTAATTTGGTTATTTTAAAAGTTTCATTTTTAGGTTTTTATTTCTCTGGCCCTAATTGATAATTAAAAAGTTCAGTTTCAACATACAGTACAGGTCAAAAGTTTGGACACACCTTCTCATTCAATGCGTTTTCTTTATTTTCATGATCATTTACGTTTGTAGATTGTAAACTGAAGGCATCAAAACTATGAATGAACACATGTGGAGTTGTGTACTTGACAAAAAAATGTGAAATAACTGAAAACATGTTTTATATTCTAGTTTCTTCAAAATAGCCACCCTTTGCTCTGATTACACACTCAACAACTCCTTCAAGACTGTTGGAAAACCATTTCGGGTGACTACCTCTTGAAGCTCATCGAGAGAATGCCAAGAGTGTGCAAAGCAGTAATCTGAGCTAAGCGTGGCTCTTGAAGAAACTAGAATATAAAACGCTTTCAGTTCACCTTTTTTTTGTTAAGTACATATTTCCATGTGTGTTCATTTATAGTTTTGATGCCTTCAGCGAGAATCTACCAATGGTCATGAAAATACAGAAAACACATTGAATGAGAAGGTGTGTCCAAACTTTTGGCCTGTACTGTAAGTGTTAACCTTCTGGGGACAAGGGCATCGTTGGTGATGCCATGTGTCTTTCTTTTGTATTTCAGTTCATAACTCGCTGAAATCTTATTGTAGAAACATGGGGAAAAAACGCAGAATAAATACGTAAACTGTCGTCTTTTCAAAATGTCCATTGTTTGAAGTACAATGGTACCTTGGTTCTCGAACTTACTAGAACTCGAATTTCTTGAAAGTCGAACAAACCTGTTTGACCTAGAACGCAATCTGAATATCAGAAGTTGAACCATGAACACTGACCTAATAAAAATTGTATGTGCCACGAAATTGTTTGTATCCCAGGCAGTCCCACTGCGTAATCTGCTATTTCTCCCGAATATCACGTAAATCAGTAAGAACTGGTTTTCAGTTAATTTACCTGATAAAATAAAGTTAAAAAAAATAACATAAATGCTCTAATAGTACATGTAAGTTAGTGGTTTATTTATTGTTAGTTACTGTAATGTTGCGCTGCTTTATTTGTTTAATCGTCTAGTCTGTGAAAAAGGCATTCAAGTAAGAATCGCATTGTAGTCTTGTGTACTTTTTGTCCATTGTTTATTTTTATTATTACTCTGTATTCGTTAATTTTTTCGTGAATAGCAAACTTTTAGGTCATACCATTTGCACAACTATTACATAACTTTTTGGTGAGCAATGGCTAACAAAATGATATACAGTGTATATAGTATTTTCAATAAAATAGCATTTTAATGAAGTGAGTACAATTTATATTAGGTCAGCGTTCACGGTTCGACTTCTGATATTCAGATCGAGTTTTAGGTCAAACTGGTTTGTTCGACTTTCAAGAAATTTGAGTTCTAGTAAGTTCGAGAGCCAAGGTACCACTGTATTTCCCAAGTGCAGTTAAATAGAACAAATAATATTTAACGTGGCTTTTGTATATTCCACAGAAACCAAAAATTACCAAAATGATTAGCCTTTTGGAGATCAATCGTCAATTGTGTATCATTTTGTTGGATAACAGCCTGTAGTCGTTTGTTGTAGTTTTCACCAAGTCTCTAACAGCTCATCTGAGGAATCCTAGCCCATACTTCTTTGGTAAATCTCTCAAACAGATTTGATGACCTTCTGGCATGGACCTTCTCCTTTAGTTCACCCCACAGATTTTCTATTGGATTTAAGTCAGGGCTTTGTGCGGTCCATCCACTACATTCACTTTGGTCTTCTGGAGATAGTTCTTTACGAGGAAAGATGTATGTTTGGGATCATTGTTGTGTTGCAAGATGAAGTGACGACCCAGATCCAGTTTTGCTTTTCCAGTTCCTGACGCACTGAAGCATCCCCACAGCATAATGCTCTCACCACCGTGTCTCACTGTGGGGACGGTGTTCTTTGGGTTATACGCCTCTCCTTTCCTTCTCCAAACATAAGCAGTGTGTCATTGGCTAAAGACCTCTAATTTAGTCTCATCTGACCATAGAACATGATTCCAGTATGGATCATCTTCCTACTTGATGTCCTGAGCATACTTTAATCTGGCTTGAAGGTGTCTCTTCTGCAAAAGTGGAGTCCATGTTGGTCTGCAACCTCGAAGTCCATTCCTGTACAGAGCTCTAGTGATGATTGTCTTCTTTGAGACCACAATTCCCGACTTGGCCAAGTCATTCTTTAGTGTCTTAGCAGTTGTTCTGGACACATCTCTCACTAGTTTCCTCTCCAGGATCTTTGAAATCTTTTCGCTTCCTACCTCTGCCAGTCTTGTTCTGTACTGTGTGGCTTTCTGGGTTATACTGTACTTCTCACTTCAGTTCTTGACACTTGGAAACACTGTTATAACTTTGTATATCCTTCTCTTGCATTGTGTGCATCAACAATTCTTTTTCTCAAGTCCAAGCTGATTTCTTTTGTTTTTTTCATGGTGCTTCCTCAATTGACAGCTGAATAACCCTTACTGAGGATTTTATACTCTGTTGTATATATTCAGTTTTAACTTAATTGTCAAGTTAAATCACCTGTGAAGTTAAAGCACATCATTATACATAAGTGGCTTGTACAGTACAATGGCTCAATAAATTGTAATTTCTTAAAGGGGGCTAATAATATTGTCCCTGGTAATTTGTTTTTTTCTAAAATAATTATGCTATTGTGTGCAAATATAAATAGCTTTCTTTAGAAGGAAAAAATTAATATGTTCAGGAATTCTACGTTGAAAATTCCTTGCTTTGTTAAAAATGGAATTTGGAAAATCTTGAAGAAACTTCAAATTTCATAGGGGGATGTAATGATATTGTCCTCAGCTGTACCATCCAGTTGCTACTGAAGGGGAACCAAGTATCCAATTAAGTGGATAACTTTGTGAATCTGTCATCAGTACCGTTTCCACTGTTGAACTAGGCTGTATTGTTATACTGATGCAGCAAAGATGTTTGAGATGGGGATGATGTTGATTCCTACTGGCTGCTAAAGAATAGTCTCAGAGGTGAATCATTCAACACTTGGAGATCTTAAAAGCAGAAGGACATAGGGATGTGCCATGACCTCAGTTGCATTTCCAGGTATCCGCCAGCTTCAGCTGATGCTGCTGAAGGTGGCGCTGCTTCTCGGCATCGAGATCCACGTCAACGTGGAGTTCAAGGGTTTAGTGGAACCCCCGCAGGATCAGGAGAAAGCGAGTAAGTTCTGCACCTTCCTGCAGTCTGGAGGCAGTTGAAACAAAATGGCTGCTCGCTGTAGCTACTTGAAAAGCAGATAATCAACCCTCTATTGGGGTAATAGCAATACTGCTGCTCCTGCATACATTGTTAATGTCTCAACTGAATGAGCATTTAATTCTACTTTGCAGGAATCGGGTGGAGAACTGAGGTCCATCCCAGGACACACCCCGTGAATGAGATGGAGTTTGACATTGTCATTGGGGCAGATGGGAGGAGGAACACCCTGTCAGGTAAGGACACAAATGTAAAGTATTCCCAGAGGGACTGCAATGTGGAGCTCTACTGCGAATGGGCTGAAAAGCATGGTGACTCGCATTAGGTTGATTAATGGTCTTATTTGCATTTGATTTTCAATTTCTTGCTGTTTGTGTGTCAGTTGGTCATCATTTCTGTCTGTGCTGTACTGTTTTGTTCTTCCTGTTTCTATGAAATTTGCCAGACAGAAGATAGCTTTGCCAAAGCATTAAAAATAAATTAAATCAAAGCGTAAAAAGTCATGGCTAAATAACAAAATAATGACAGAAGGATGGGGGATATGGTTCCTTCCACTGTGACTGTATCTTCACACAGGCCTAGTGAGGCCTTTCAGGGGTCTGTCTCAGTTGCTCCCTCCTGGCATTCATCCAGCACATGCCACTTCTGCTGTCCATTGTGTGGGGGGTGGGAGAATGACGGTCTCGCACATCAGTACACTTCTGTCACCAGGGTCCTTCCTGCTGGTCACAGGATAAACTGTCGTTTGTGGCTGGTGTCCATGTCCTCTGCTATGTTTGGTGGTAGAGAGATATGATATGATATGATATGATATGATATGATATGATATGATATGATATGTGGAACTCATTCACTTTGACCCCCTTACCCCCATGTGACCTTTCTCCCTGGGTACACCCCTCCCTGCTGCTGCCTAGGGTTTAAGAGGAAGGAGTTCCGGGGCAAGCTGGCCATTGCCATCACTGCAAACTTCATAAACCGCAACACAACTGCTGAGGCCAAGGTGGAGGAGATCAGTGGCGTGGCCTTCATCTTCAACCAGAAGTTTTTCCAGGACCTCAGGGAAGCCACAGGTCAGCAGTGTGTAGTTTCAGTTTCATAATAATCTTAGCGACTCTCCAGCTCAATCAAGTTGATCATTTAAATGTTAAATTACTGATGATGGCGACGACAAATTGATCCAGGTCAATAAATAGGTGAATTTGTTTGTGGACATTTTTCTTTTGAAAAACCTGTTGGTCAGTTCTACTCTGTGCCTCCATCTCTCATTGCATTGGGAGTCACTTAAGAGAAATGTAATTCATTTTACCTGTGAATTATGAGTATAAGATTTTGTCTTCCTTGTCTGATCTCAGCATCCATGCCATTTGTGTGACTCATTTTGCAGTGATAGAGGTGTGAGATGGGAAACTGACTTACTACTTTAACCATTCCCAGGAATTGACCTGGAAAACATTGTTTACTATAAGGATGACACCCACTACTTTGTCATGACTGCCAAAAAGCAGAGTCTTCTGGAAAAAGGAGTCATTTTGCACGTGAGTCTGCCATTTGTCCTGTTCATGTGTGATGTTTACACGAACACTCACTACTCTTACTCTTTGGGGGTGTTCCACAAAGCAGACTTTCTCAATTAGCTGAGTTGACTTGAGCTAGAAGTCATGACTGTCCAATAGGAAGATCCTTTCCTTAACTGTAATTAGACGGTCATGATTTCTAATTTAACCCCCATTATCAAGGGTATAGAGCCCTCTGCTATTCTTCACTGAGATATTTCAGTGACGTACCATGTTATTTGGCTGATTACGTGGTAATTGGCACTTGGCCAGAGAGGAGTGAATCTGTGAGCTGCTACAAAGTGAGGAAACATGACAGGAAGGCTGCTGTCCCATTATTCTGTTAGCATTAGCATTCCATTAGCAGATGCTAGTCTTGTATGACAGCTTGAAGAAATGAACAGCCATCTTGTATATGTTCCAGGGGCTTTGCTATGCTGCAGTGTTTCTGCTGCCCATCTCTGTCACAGAACAGCATAGATGCTGAGCTGTCTATTGCAGCTGTTCAGGACTGATGACCATTATTATTGCCGTCAGTCAGGGTGTATGCCATGTGATTATGAGATTAATGGGACTCATCCGTTTCCTCTTTTGATCCTTGTTACTATCTATGACTTACTGTACCTACCTGTAGCCACATCACATTGCCTACCAGATAAATACTCCTAACTTTACTAAGACGGAAAGGCTGCAGTGTGTAGGAGAGGGACCTGTATGTTAAAATGTAAGACTGGAGGAGCACCATGACGGTCCACTAAGATATTGTTAGCAGACCTGGATTTTTATTTAACTTTTTGCCGTTGTTCTTCAGAATAACCTTACCAGGCAGTAAAAAAAAAAATGCCCCACGTTACAAACATTTAGCACAGAACAGATAACATATCAGTAAGATGCCGATTGAGGTACTGTAAGCAGACCATACATGTTATGATAAATATGCACTTTCCAAGTTAAAGGAGCCTCTAATAGACTGTAAAGCAAGCACTTATCTGTTAAACTCAGGGCTCAGGGGGGCATAAGAGGCATAGTAATTTATACAAAGCGGCCAACTTTATTTTTATCCAATTGATCGCTGAGTCACAGGAGAGGCCAGATTTGGCCATACGATGGTGTGAGTTTGTGTTCAGAGGGGGGGGGGGGGGGGGGGGGGGGGGGGGGGGGGGGGGGGGGGGGGGGGGGGGGGGGGGGGGGGGGGGGGGG
>JABFDZ020000066.1:29866622-29879099 GCA_019775955.2 Pollimyrus isidori
GTCACTCAAATGTCAGAGGCGGGGGAAAAAACCTCAGACTCCTGAGGTTAGGTTATTGCGGGAGTTAAAACCTCAATGTCGATGCGATAAAGGTTAATCGTGCAGCCCTAATCCCAAGCATACCTCCAAGTCCACTAGAGCATGATTGCAGATTAAAGGCTGGAACATTTTGGAGTGGTCATCGCAGTCCCAGACTTAAATCCGATTGAGAACTTCTGGTGGGACTTAAAGAAAGCAGTTGCAGCGCGCAAGCCTAAGAATGTGACTGTGACTGGAGGCTTTTTCCCATGAGGAATGGCCTAAGATACCCGTAGATTGCTGCACGACACTTGTGTCAAGCTATGCTTCACGTTTAAAAGATGTTCTAACTGGAAAAGGATGCTGTACTAAGTACTAAGAATGAATGTCACTTGGGGGTTGAATAAAACTGATAATGATGTGAGCACAGAAAAGACATTTGTGGTTATTTCATTATAAATGTTATGTTATATTTGTCTGACTTACAAGTGCCTCTTTGATTTAATTGTAAACATGATGACTGAAATGATCAAAATCAATGTCAATCTGGCCAAAACACTCAATTTCAGTGGGGGTTGAATAATTTTGAACACAACTGTATGTGTGAAATTCTGGCTTAGTAGAACTGTAGCTATGGAAATCTGCACTTGCTCAGTGAGGGGAAAAGGGTCTGGACCCAGAGGCGTACCTGAAGAGAGCTATTTATCTCCTTTGTACTCTGTTGCCAGCCCTCCTCCTTCCTGATTCTCCTGCCTTTGTACTCGTTCGTTTTATCTTTATAAAGCGTCCATTCAGGAATTTGCATCGCAACATGTGCTGAGGATTATTGCTCAGAGGAAGCTGTGTGGCATTAACACCTATAGTATGAGGTTGCAGTCAGGTAAGACATCCCAAGGAAGAATGACTGACATGATTCCTACCTTGTCCTAGCAATGTAGTAAACCAGTCTACTGAAATCTGGTGGTGGTCACTTGGATTCTGTTGCCATTTTATGTTACAGATGTGAGAGTATTTAGTGACATTTGGAGCCCAGGGCTCTGTGTGACGTCTGGAAGTGTGCCTTCTTGTGTGTAGGCGGTCTGGCTCTTCGGATGGTCTGGCATTTATTCAGGGAGGTGGTGTCAGTAAGAGGCTCAGTCAGTATCACATACACATTCAGTCTCAGAGACTGAGAAACAGGGAGGCTTCATAGAGTCCCAGCTGGATCCTCCAGATTAGGTTCTTGGTGCCCTGGCCCCACTGTTAATGGCTGGCCCTCTGCCTTGCAGTGCATTGGACACAGGTGAGGCCTCAGTAGAGAGCCTTCAACTGATGGGGTAACTATAGCATTCCCTCAGAATGGTGGAAGGGGGGTCCTTCCTGGAATTTTACCGCTCAGTCGTCACCGTGTACCCCGGTGGTACCTCGGGCAAAGCTTGTGCAATGATGTGGCATGTGTTTTTCTTCAATGGGTACTGCTTGTATTCTTGCTGCTGACTCCGGTGTCTGCAGGACTTCTGCCCACAGAATTGTAACGTTCGTCAGATCTTGCCACTAGCTGCAGCTGAAACTTTGCACCTTTGACCCTGAAAGTGACAGAACACTGGTTTTGGGTGTGTATCTCCTGCAAAACCACACTGATGCAGAAAATGGTAATGTGGAGTATCATGAGGCCTGTTTTGGAGGGAAACCCTCCACTTTTCACACAGGCTTACTTGGCCTCTTCCTATAGGAGTGGTGGTGGTGCCCCCCAGGGGAGCAGAAGAATGTGCGCTTCCCCAGTATTCAGGAGAGGGCTGCCCTCCTGGCCTGCCTCCTCTCGGGGAAGCCTGTGAAGACTCAGGTGACGTGTCCCCAACTTTGCCAGGTGGACAGAGCACTAACACATGTGTGTGTAGCGACATAGTCTGTGAGCTGTATAAATGCTAAATGAACTAAGAGGAGCATAGATCCAGCACTGGACGCACACATCATGATACCACACGTTTGTATAGCAGATGCTGGGTGTTGGCAGAAGCCAGGTATAGCAGCACCATGTATGAACATGCAGCTTCAGTCAAGAAGCCGTGTCTATCACTTAAACATGTGGTTGGGATTACCTGCTAATACCTCCTAATATAACCTGTCTGAGTGCAAATGATGTTTTGTGTCTCATCTCTGTGGCTTGTGATTGTTCTCCCGGAGGCAAAGGACCAGTCCTGGATGGCCAATGTAGAGGACCAGCTCCTCTCCAGGGCTTCCCCTTTCCCCGACACCCTCAGACAGGTAGCACGTTGTGGTCTGCAGTGTGGCTGTCTGCTAACCACCTGCCTCTGCTGCAGGGAGGAGGCCTTGTATAACACAGCCCTCACAGTCATTATAGGAGAGGATCCTCATATTACTGCATGCTAACAGTGGCCCTTCACTGCTTCTATAGTAGAGGGGTCCCATATGACCACACGCTAACAGTGGCCCTTCACAGCTGCCATTTGGGAGGGGCCCCATGTGACAGCACGCTACCAGGGACCCTGTATGACTGCATGGTTACAGAGGCCCTTCACAGCTGCTATTGGAGAGGGAACCCTATGATGCCATGCTAGCAGGAGTTGTCGTTCTCTTAAAAACTCCCTGCAATTTAAAGCTTTAACTTCTTGCTCCTGTCATGGGAAAGAGACCTTTTATAATCAAGTTTATTACTACTCACTACAGAAGAGCTGTTCCTTTGGTGAAATTTTGCACAGTGGCAAGCTTTTTAATAATGCTAGAATACACGATGCGTTTGCTATAGTCCAAATTACTTTTTATGTTTGTGGTGAAACTCTTAGAATCGAGAAATCACCGTTCAATTCTTCCCGGTATCCAAGATTATGGTTTGGTTTCCTATTTGAACAAAGATCGCTTATACCAGATGTTTTGGGAGTATTTTATAGCTTACCAGAAATGTTTTACTATTGAATTTATTCAGTTGCAGTTCTGGAAGTGTAAGCATGATGAGTCACATCTGCTGGTGTTAGTTTGAGGATATGGTATTGTGCAATAGGGCTGAGCCACAAGCAGTGAAGGTTATCACAGCTTTTTTTTTCTTATATTTTGATATCACTGAGCACAAAGCATGCTGGGCAGCTTTTTGAATTTTTGCAAAGGTCTTCAAACTGAAGTTATTTGTTCCTTCAGTATTTCACATGTGCCAGTTTGTTTTCTCTTATTGACTTTTTGTTTGCTTTCCATCTTCTCTGTCCTTTTTCATCCTGTCAACGGTAGAGATATGTTAAATTATACACAGGGGGAGTGTGCTCATTGGCTGAACAGTTAGCCAGTCAGCTTCAAACTCATGAGGAACCCAAGCCTTTTCTTGACAAGAAGGAATTGGTAAGAGCCAATGTAAATTCAAGCCAAATACTAATAAACAGTGTGATGTGGCACCATATTCAGAGTGCATTTAGTGTGTAATGCCTTTAGGTGCTGGAAGTACAGAATTGTGGTAACCTTATACTGCACCTGGTGAAATTTTGTGTGCTTGATCTACCAATGCTTTGGTCAATGTTGGATATCCTTGGTATCCTGATGTCAAGAAAAGCTCAGTATCTTTGGTTAGGATGTTCAATGTGTGCTTCTGCTAAGATTCTGCTCATTGACAGGTGTGCTTGGTCCTTTCTGAGGATGCTGCGTGCATTATTTAGTACCCAAGGAGATCAAGGGGAGCCTTACTTGTTTGCTTAATGACACTCTCAGTTTTGGGTCTCTCCGGTCCTTTCCAGCATCCTCTGATAGACTGTTTGCTTCGACACACAGAGTTCCCTGCGGAAGGAGTTCCCACAAAACATTGGGGGCAGCGATGTCTGCTACTTCTGCAGCAAACGTGTGTATGTGATGGAGCGCCTCAGTGCTGAGGCCAAGTTCTTCCACCGGAGCTGCTTCAAGTGCGACTACTGTGGAACCACGTTGCGCCTGTCCTCTTATGCCTTTGACCTGGAGGATGGTAAGGGTACCATCATGGAAGTGGCTGCTGATATGGTTGGAACCACAGGGTTTATGGTTCAAATCCCACCAGGTAGTGAAAATGTCCTGTGTCCAGGTTGTTATCCTGGGTTACTTAAAGATACTAAATTCTCACCTGCGCATAGGAGTCACCAGTTATAAGTGTAAAGAGTAAATAATCTGATGGCTGGATTCTCCTGGGCAACTTGTAATTGAATTTGAGCTACTTTGGAGGTGAATACAATTGGTGTTGAGGGATCATTCTGCCAATGAGTGGTGAAGTGGTGCAATGATGCCTTTTTTTATTCTGTATCTCTGAAAAATCAGTTGTTTCATTGCTAATACACCTCTGCTTCTCCTTTCCCATTGCTTTCTCAGGGAAATTCTACTGTAAACCGCACTACTGCTACCGCCTGTCGGGTCAAGCCCTGAGGAAGAGGCCCGCTCCAGTTGGACCAGTTCCAGCCCAAAAGGTACAATCTTTCCTTCTTCATCACGAATCCAAAGTTTCATAGCATGTTTACAATAAGTATCTGAGGTGTACAGGTCTATTATCTGTGAGCACTTATTCTGTACTGGGGTGCACTGAGCTTGATTCCTGTCCCAGGAATGGGAGGCAGAGTGGGTGGGAGCCTGGGACGGATGTTAGTATAGGCAGTGTTGGGCAAGCTACTTGTAAAGTGTAGTTGGCTAAGCTATCAGTTACTCAACAATAAATTAAGCTTCACTATACAAAAGCTACCACCCATAGTAATATAGCAAGCTAAGTTACACAAGTATGGCAAAAGTCAGAAGCTACTTCATGTTGTACCAACCTGATGCCAGATCAGTGCAAAATAACAGATACACGTTTAAGACATTTATTAAAGAACAGCCTATGATTCAATACAGTGTAGACATCGCGTTACATTGTGTTCGATGGGAAAGGCATGGCTATAGGTTTTAACCAATCAATTTTAAATTTCTAGGGAAAAGAAAAAACATATTAACAGCCGTCTTATTTACTTAAGGGCCCCTCAGAACAAGAAAACTTCTTCAGACCCCAGTTAAATGATTGAAGTTACAAATGAGCTGTGTTTAAGAACCATGTTAAACTGACGACATGCAACACCATGATTAATAAACTTAGCTCAGAGAGTGATCATTCATTTTCATTACTTTTAATTGCTTTTAATTTTTTAATTCGTTAAAATCCAGGACAGAATTTGGACAAAGCCGATAAGTAAATAAATACTGTAGCGGGGAGGTACCGGCGGGCAGCACGGCATTTTGGACTGATGCCAACTTGTAAATACAGTCAGGTCCATAAATATGGTGGGTGCACGTAAACTTACACACACACACACTACATAGAACAAAAAACATTAACGATTATACATGACATAACACACAGCACATTTATAATGATGCAAGCGATTACTGAAAACTACAGTCAGGTCCATAAATATTGGGACATCGACACAATTCTAACATTTTTGGCTCTATACACCACAACAATGGATTTCAAATGAAACGAATAAGATGTGCTTTAACTGCAGACTGTCACCTCTTTCTGACGGTATTTACATCCAAATCAGGTGAACTGTGTAGGAATTACAACAGTTTGCATATGTGCCTCCCACTTGTTAGGAGACCAAAAGTAATGGGACAGAATAAGAATCATAAATCAAACTTTCACTTTTTAATACTCTGTTGTATTAGGAGTAAACGGGGAAACGTGCAGGGTGGGTAGTGCGAGTGTGTGGGTTGCAATAATACGGGTGTAATAAACGCCAACTGATGATTAAACCCCGAACTATCTCTGCTGTTTAATTATTGTAAGAATGGTTCGGCAGCCCACTAATTCAATACTTTATTGTAAATATTATACTGTATGTGTGTGCGCGTGCATAAGTCAGCCTGTTTGCTTGCCTGGCGCCACTGAGTCACGTGACAGCCAGGAATGGCAATCAAGAGCAGCAGCACTTACACTGACAACCATAATGCATTCAGGACAGAAACTGAAACTGAAGTATCGATCTCATGACGCTGCCATACACATGCGTGTTTCACTAGACATGCAGTAGAAGCAGAGTACAAGGTTGCGCATGATCATGCTTTATTTCTGTCTGATTGTTGCATTTCAGAATCACACTGCAGAGGAAATCTCTGCTTTTCTCTGACATGTCCTGGAAATTTTATGGACGTCGCTACTTGATCAAAAAAATAACATAACTCCTGGAGAGTAGTTTGATTCAGAAATCAGCAACACTACAGGCAAGCTGCTAGAAAATGTAGTTAAACTAATAGCTTCGCCCTTCACTGAGTATCAGGGAACATACCCTCATATAAGGTCACATGCAATGAGCAGTTTAGAGACATCAGTCCTCTTAAATTGGATATCTTTCTGCCATGGGTAGAACATTAGTACCTGAAGGAAACCCACAAAGAAATAAGACACAATCAATACACGCATATGATTCACAAGATTAACTCTTCACCCTGAATGTGTGAGGTCATTATGATCGCCATGTGATCACGCCCTAGCCTTGTGCACTGTACTGTCTCGGGTAGTCTCCAGTATAAGAGGTTATATAGTGACCATTATAAGAGGTTAGAAGATGGATGTAACATTGTTGTAAATTTAAATATGCTGTATTAGCATGAAATGATCATTGTTCATTATCAAATAGCAGTAAAGGTATTGTATATGTGTACAACAGAGGCTCTGGTCCCAGCTGAAAGTTCATTGGCTTGAGAGCGTCCTCTCCCCTGTCACTCATCAATTCAAAACATATATCATAAGCTAATAATAGGTTTGGTCCTTTTGTATAATTTATGGCCGTTCTTATGCTCCCCACCTTAAAAAATTACACCCTTGGTTGTTGGATAACTTGACCATCTTGTTGGATGTTCTTTGGGAGAGTGCTAAGCTGCAAAGCCTTCTGGGTAAACAAGTTTTCCCGGTGTGCTTTCTTGTCCTCCAGGAGAGCCTAGCCATCCTGCCTGATGTGGCAACAGTGGACGGCCTAGCAAGGGCTGAGGCCACACCACCACTGGCTGATCTCCGGCCCTCAGGTACCCCATTCTCCGGTCCAGGCCGTGTGGCCCTCCGACTCCCAAGGACCCCTGTGGCTGGTGCTCCACTGTGCCATGTGGCTAGTCTGCTGTGTCGGGTGCTGTTCTGGCGCCACCAACAGGTGCTGCCCCTTAACGTGGCAGACTGCCTGTTCCTGTGCCAGCTTATTAGCTTTGGGGTCCCCTTTCTCTGTGCCTTGTTTGGGTTACTGGGTCAGATAGCCAGTGAGTGCTACACTGTCAAATGAACATTGATAGAAGGATTCAAGTGTTTGAGGAAACTGGCTTTTTTATCTGTTTGTTTGCTTTCTGGCCATGTACTACATACCCATGTTTCATTTGCTAATTTTTGTTTAAGTGCTGTTTGCTGTCACCACCTCTGTAAATGTAGTGTGAGCCTGTGTCCCTGTGCTTGCCACCTTGCTCCTCTCTGGGGCGACCTGTTTATTCCCTGAAGATGCAGCATTGTCATCCACGCTGGGCTGTGGCCATTGTCACAGAAGGCCTGGAGATGACACATCTTCTAGTATGCCCTTTGACTTTCCTTTGCTGTGATGTGGTGTGAGGGTCCAGCTAGTTTTAATTATTGAAGAGACACTCATTTCAAGGGGAACCCGACGGCCATCATTCTCTGGTCTGGATGAGTACAGTTGCTAAACTCTGTTCAGCTTCTCCACATCACACAAAGGATGGTCTCACTAGGACTAAGCTTTGCTGTGAGATATGTGACTGCTCCTGTGTCATTGTTCCTCTGTGATTAAGGCATCTTTGTGCTGTGATTGGTCCTCATTCGCTATATGTTGTGTAATTTGTCTTTTGTAATTACTCTTCTGCACATTATGACTGTTCCCTTATTTTCTGCCAGCTCTGTGACTGGTTCTCTGCAATGGGTCCTCTGTGAAGTCTGTGATTGGTCCTCTGCCATGTTTGTTATTGGTCCTCTGCAATGGATCTTCTGCCAGCTCTGTGATTGGTCTTCTGTAATGGGTCCTTTGTGGGTTCTGTCATGGGTACTCTGTACGCATCATTTTTCTGCTCAGAGCTGAAGCCTGCAGCACATTGTAACCCACTTACCCACAGCTTAATAACAGCACTGCTGTTCACAAATTACCTGTACCTCTGCTGATGAATAGCTTTCAGAGTGATCATATTAAAGTGAACAGTTGTGGAAATGTGACCCTTTCACACTGGGCTTTGCATGTCCATTAGGAGAGCATGCAGCTAGGTGCTTGTTTTAGATAATATGTCTCACCGGTTCCAGCCGTCTTGTGTTTGTATCACCGTTCTGGCCTTTAACATTAATCAATTGTGCCACTGTGCCTTTAGGTTTCATGTTGTCTCTCTGTATGTGCATTTCTATGTATGTATGTTTGTGTGTGTATGTGTGTGTTTGTGTGATGGTGTCCATCAAAGATTAAAAGTTTGGGTCCAGAAAGTACTAATTCAGACCAGCCAGTTTCAGTTTCAACCAGCCAGTTGAGTACTCTGTCAATGCGACTCTACATTCAACAGGTTGATTGAAACAAAATATTTTTCTGGATTTGTGCTTTCTGGACCTGAACTTACCACCTGATGTCCCATAGTCAAAAGTGTTGTATTTTGTTTGTCTACTTATGTGTAGGGTTAGGACTGGTTAAGGGTTAAGGTTGTCATTGTTAGGATCAGGGTTTTGCCCATAGAAATGAATGGACATTCTCCACTAAGACAGGAATAGAAAGTTGTCGGTTTCCAGAGATGCACCGTTTTCCAGTAATTCTGACCAGCACCCAGTACTCTGACAACACCCACAGGTTCAACTGCAAAAACTGACTCTTTAAACATAAGGTTAATTTCAGTCATCACACATGCTTTGTTCTGGGGGTATTTGAGAATTAAACCAGCCTCTGACCAGCTTGAGCACTTCAAATATATTAAAATGCACTACTTTCTAAATAAACAGAAAAGAAGTGTCTGTGTGTATCTATGCCTTCATCAGTGGATTGTTTGTCTTATGGCACGTATTCACATATGTCCACTGATGCACTTGAAAGCCATGGGACTCCACCCTTACATTGTGCATTAAGCACCAATTTGCGCATGGACCCAGCAGCTGTCAGTTCAGTGCTGAAGACGTCAACCTTGATGAATGCAGCCCTGCAGGATATTACAGGGATCCATAGCTGTTATCCATACTCATAAAGCCAATGTCATACATATTTCCATACATTGCAAACCATCTGGTACATTAAAGATGCTCTCTCTATCTCTCCATCTATATCTATCTATCTATCTATCTATCTATCTATCTATCTATCTATCTATCTATCTATCTATAATGCAACACAGTAAAATCATATGATTCAATTCAAAATGATACAGATACAGAAACAGTTTAAAGGCAAAATAAATCTAAATATAAGATTAGAAATGTGCCTAACAATTTTTAATAAAGGCATTGGGCCTCTTGTAATAATTACATATCAATAAATGGGATTCTACTGCTACAATATCTCAGTATAATAATAAATCATATACAGTGGTACCTCAGTTCTCAAACTCATTAAAACTTGAATTTCTTAAAAGTCAAACCAGCCAGTTTGAGAACAAAATTACCTAGAACTTACCTAGAATTTGAATCTCAGAAGTCTAACCGTGAACGCCAACCTAAGATAATTTGTACGCACAGGGAAATGAGCCACGCAGCACGTCTCTCAGCGGAAACAAAGGGTAACGCTTCAGTCTCAGCCTCACATTCGCTGTGATAGCTTCATTTGTTAGTGATAGTGCTTTTTTTTATTGAAAATATTGTATCAGGTAATATACTGTATTATATCATTTTGGTAGTCATTGCTCACCAAAAAGTTATGCAATAATTGTACAAATGTTGCAATCTAAAAGTTTGTGATTTGCAAATAAATTAATGAATACCGAGAAATAATAAAAATAAACAATGAACCGCATGTCATAGTCTAGTGTTGGGGCATGGCTTGGGGTTGTCCCGGTCTGCCTAGCCAGGACAGGGGAATCAGGAACGAGACTCAAGCGATCGGGAAACACGGTTTAATTGAGAACAGGTAAAACAACACAATGACGTTACAATGACCGGACTGGGGAAACAAACAGAAATGTGGACTAAATATAGAGGACTAATGACAACCAGTAACAGCTGCACAGAGATTCCACATGAGGTTAACAAGGGGGTGTCCCACACAGAGGGAGCGGACGATCGGAGCAGGACAGGGGTAGTGCTGGGGTACATTCTTTATCATTTTGAAAGCCATTAAGAAAAAAAAATGCTCTTCTTGTTTATCCTTCATTTTGTGTTTAAATGCTGAAAAGACATATTTACCGGTAGGTATAATTTTTGGGGACGGGAACTAATTCATTGTTTTTTCATTATTTCTAATGGGGAACATTCAACCAACTTTTTAGAATTCAAACCCGAGTTCTGAACGTATTAAGTTCAAGTTCTGAGGTACCACTGTATCATGAGTTGATACCAAATTGTATCACTTTAATCAGGTCAATTGATTATAAAAGTAAACTTTTATGCAAGCACACCAGTGTGAGTTAATGAATCTTACCATCCCTAAAATATTACAGTATAGGACTGTGCCTTTGCCCAGTAGGGGAGGCAAAGAATTATATTCAAGGTATTGAAACTAGGAAATTAAGTACTGACCCTCTCATTAGAGCAGTATAAATAAAACAAGACTCCTGATGTCAATGGATAGGAGAAAGTTTAGCTCCTTCTCCAATCATGCCTGCTCACCTATATTTGGCTCTATATATAAATATTGGAATTTCAAAACTAGTTTAAGTACTAAGAACTACTGGTAAGTAAGTTCACTCAGTGGTTTGGTTGGCTTAAACTGATTGGCGGGGCGTGATGTTTCCGCCTGCTTTGAGCTTCAGAGTGTCTTGCTCAGTTGTCCCAGCTTTTCAGCGGCCTCAGTGTGCCTCTATGTTCTCTCCCCCCATCTGACACTCCCCAGCCGAGGTCAATGGTGTCTCGGAGGCTGGCCTGGCGAAGCGTTTGCGTGGCACGCCTGAGCGTATCGAGTTGGAGAACTACCGGATATCACTGCAGCGTGAGGAGGAGCTGGAAGAGGTTCCAGAGGAGACGCTGGCCGAGCACAACCTGAGCAGCCTGTTGGACAAGGCTACTGACGTCGAGGAGGGCTCCAGGTCAGTGTCCCAGGCTAGGAAGGCGTGGTGGGTGATGGCTACAGTATGCAAGCTCCTGACTTAGGGACCTGGTTAGCAGGCTCTTTATTGTGAAGTGGAGGGTATGTGCAGTAATGCTCTCCAAGCTATTCAGGATGTGTTTCTGCAGGACCACTATAGCAGGCGGTGTAGGAAGGAACCTAATAATGCACACACACCTTAGCCTCTCTAAGTACTAAGAACTACTGATAAGTATTAGTATAGTACAGACATGACCATGACGTGGACCCGCACACATCCACTCTGTGTCCTGTGGCCCTGCTGTCACACATACCCCGGTGGCCTCCTTCACAGCAGCTCTGAGTCAGAGATGGAGGACGAGGAGCGGCAGCAGGCAACCTCTGACCTGGGTGGAGTTCCCTGGAAGCAGGCTGTGGAGCTGCATGCCAGACTGAAGGGGGTCAATGCTCTGGCCACGGAAGGGGAGGAGCAGGGGGGGCGACGTAGTGCCGAGGGACCTCAGGAGGACGAGGAGGAGGACGAAGATGAAGGGGAGGAAGAGGAGGAGGAAGATGAAGAGGAGGATGTGGAAGAGGAGGAATCTAGCGATGGTAAGTTGTTTTTCTTTTTTCTTTGCCTACTGAAGGGGGCTGTTAACTAGTTAGTAGACTATCAACTGTTTGCAGTAATCAAGTGTTGACTGCATGTTGGGGAGGCAGCTCACAGCCTCCTGGAGCCCGTCCACCCTGAGGGTTTCAGTGTCTAGTCCTGCAAACCTCGATGCTTGGATGTGCAGTATAGTCAGTCTCCTCTTGACATTGTCTGTCTTCTGATTCTCATCACTGATCTTTCATTATATGTTAACATGGCGAGGTAGAGACTGCATTGACAGGCAGATAGATCCTGCTTCAGCGACTTTGACAGTGACATTGTTGATTCTTCTTCTTCTTTTTATGCACAGGGAAGTAGCTAGAAATTGTTTGTCCCCTAACAAAATATTTGCTTGGGGCTCCTCAAATTATATAATCTAACAATTTTACATATTCAAGGACCCATGTAAAGTGTCGGGCCCCCTGAATCTGTAAGGGTATTTATATCTCTCCAATGCCCCAGATCAAACTGAACCTTATAGTACCATTCAGGAGAATCAGACACCGAGAATAGTTTTTAATAATTGCTGTACTTGCCTGTATCTAAATCTCAAGGCAAATCCTACAATTGACATATGAATACAAACTGGAACTATATATACAGTGGCTTGCAAAAGTATTCGGCCCCCTTGAACTTTTCCACATTTCGTCACATTACAGCCACAAACAT
>JABFDZ020000066.1:29884707-29896794 GCA_019775955.2 Pollimyrus isidori
TCAGGTAGTTATTACAGAGCCAGATGTTAATCTGGGTCAGACAGTCTACCAAAATGGATAATTTATGAATCTGATTAGGTTTAAAAGAAATGTACAGCTGAATGTCATCTGCATAAAGGTGATAGGAAACACCTTTAAAAGTTTTAATAATATAGGACAATGGAAGAATGTAAAGGGAAAACAACAAAGGTCCAAGAACTGAGCCCAGCGGCAGCCCACAAGTAAGAGGAGCAACAAAGGATGGAAATGGCAGCTGCAGAAGACACTTGATTTTGTGAACACAGTAACTCTTAAAAGCATTTAATTGTTTTTCAAGATTCCCAGTTACTTAGTGGTGGCACATGAAAGGCCAGCTATGAACCAGATTACATTGAGACAAGTTAGAAAGTTTGGCCCTTAATAAATGTTTTTGAAGAAGTAGGGACTGTGTGTAGGGAGTTAAGAGATTGTAGAGGTTTGGGGTGTGTGAGAGAAGTAGGGATTAGATGGGGGGAAGGGGTGACGAGGTCCTTGGGGGAATACATTGCTGCTATTCCAACAGCATCTTGTTTGTTTAGCTGTGAGCTTCATGAATGTAGATGACCATGAAACATGGATGAAATGTATATTGTACATTAACCTACTGAGACCCATTTTCAGGGATCTTTCCTGAAATACCAAAGAAATAACATATGAAGTCTTCCACAGAGGAGATTCCATCAGATACAGAGACCGAAATTCATTCACAGCAGTTTCCAGAAGACAAGCTGTCATTGGCAGATGAGGAAAGGTACAGGGGTGACACATCACTCTCTGATCATGGTAATTTTTAACTGTGATTAATTTGTGTCTTGTGATACTGTTTGCTACCTTAACTTCATCATTAAATTCTCTTTATAATATATTTTGTTGAGAACATTACTGTGCTTCTAGGTTTGCTGAAGCCATTCGTAAGATTTATTAAGCTCATCTCACAACAATACTTGGCAAGAACTCCTGTTTCTCACTTTTTTCTAGAGCAACCAGCTCAGCCAGTCTGTCTCAGGCTGTTTGTTGGTGATGGAATGGTTTCGCCCCTTAAAGATACTAAGGAGCCTGAAGCACAGGTATAAATTTTAATCGTTCATACACCTATTTCTTCCCTTAATAAGTCAGTACTTGAGTAAGTGGGGTTAAAATCTGTTGATCTTCCAGGTCACCCAGAAGGCTCAAACTCCTGCCTTGGTTAAATCCCCCGATTTGCAGTTCTCAAAACCATTAGTTGGAGAGGAAGTCAAGCCAAAGGTGAACTCTCCTGTCCTGGATACTAAGAGTCCCGTGACTTCAGTTTCCCCCATTTGCTCACAGCCTGTTTCACTGCCAGAGACAGTTGCCCCAGATTCGTCAGTGAGCAATGGCCAGCTCTGTTCCTGCTCCTCTGCAGGGAATGCACTCTCACCAATATGCACCCGGCCACTTCTCTGCAATGAACCAATAGCAAGCCGCTCCAACTCCCCAGAGCGAACCAAAGCCTCATATTCAGTGACATCCACACCATTTTCCAAACCCATTCCTGCAAAGGCTTTGCCCGAGCTTCTGAAGCCGTTGGGCTTCATGGAAGAAACACCTGTGAAGAAAACGGATATCATTGAGGAGTTTTGGTTGAAGAGTGCAGAGATCAGGAGGAGCCTAGGTCTCACTCCACTGGAGAGGAGCAGAGTCCCTGAAAAAGTTGTGAAGGCCCATACCCCTGACTCATCCTCACCTAAGTCGTATACCCCTGAGGACCTGTCAGAGGATCTGAGGCCCCCCTTCATTGGCCGGGCCGTCATCCGGAGGCTAAATATTACTGTAGAGGGGCAGGTCATCACGCCTGTGGACAAAGAGCCCAAAAGCACTGGTTCTGAGAGAAGGGACCTCAGCAGCAGCTCAGGTTTGGGTCTCAATGGAAGCTCGGCCACCAGCCAGACGTTAAATAACTCTGACTCTGCCATGCTGACCCCGCCTTCCAGTCCTCCCCCGCCCCCACCGGCCGAGAATCCGCCTGCCGTTAAACCAAAGAGGCACCAGGTAGGGTGGTCCAATATGCCCAAAGAGACTCCAGTACCAGTCCAGATGCCTTTGCCTTCAGTCGCTCCAGCTCCTCCAGCTCCTACCCCAGCAGCTCTTGGAAACATGCCCATCACACCGGTGGTGGTGAAGCGGGAGAAAAGCAAACCTCGGCGGGATGATGTTCGCAAGTCTTTTGTGGAGAGTGTGGATGAGATCCCATTTGCAGACGATGTAGAAGATACTTATGATGACCGGACGCCAGATGCCAGTGTGCTAGACCGATTCTCCACCCCTCCCAATAGGAGGCAGGATAAGAGCAAGCTCCCACTCCACCTGGCTCTGGCTATGGAGAATGGCAAGCCCAGGGTCATTGCAAGGGACATCCTGTCCGAGCAACTACCTAAGATGGAGTCTGAGGCTCATAGAACACCCCAAAATGTTGCTTCAGATGCTTCAGGGAAGTGTATGAAGACCCATCAGCCACCCAACTCTCCTTCAACATCAGCCGTGAAAGCTCTGGAGTCACGGAAGCATGCGATGACACTCTCTGAGCGACTCATCCCCGGACATGCTCAGAAGAGCCTAGAGAGCTCTGGGGCCTCCTCAGAAGGTTCCTCAGCAGGCAAGATCAAAAAGCGCAGCTCCCTTTTCTCTCCACGCAAAAACAAGAAGGAGAAAAAGAGCAAGAGTGACAGCTGCTCCTCTAGCAAGCAGAGCTCTGAGGATGCTCCCAAGCACAAGTCCCTCTGGAAGGTGGTCTTCTCAGGGTATAAGAAGGACAAGAAAAAGAAAAAGATGGACAACAAATCCTGGTCCAGCACCCCCTCCAGTACTGCTACCATGGGCTCATGGAAGAGGAGATCTTCATCCCTCGAGCGGACATTAGGTTAGGCGGGATTTTTTAAATTCACATTATGAATACAATAAGGTTGTTAACACTTACTTTAAGTTGTCATCTATAATGCATTACAGATGCTGTCATGATGCATCATGATGTTAGGTATAAGAATTAATAAAGTTTTATAGTATAATGCACTATATCAGTTCGTATAAGAATTAACGATGCTTTATACTGCATTATGGAGCTGTCTATAGTGAATTATAGATGACAGCTTTATAAAGCATTCACCTTAAACATAATGTGCCATTTTGTGTTTTATGCCTTTTAGAAATATGTATAACCATGTTTATAATGCTTTGAGTGTATTATAATGAGTTATAAATGTGTCCATATATTCTTATAGACATTTTTGGGCAAATACTCTTTAATTTCTCTGTGGTTTCTTTTTGGTGTAGAGCTCCATTTGCGAAAAAATCTGAGTTTCTCTGAAGACTCAGATCTTTCCTGTGACGACATGTTGGAGAGAGCCTCCCAGAGGTCTAAAACCGAAGTGAGTTTCCTGCCCAATTCATCACTGCACTTTGGTATAGCTTTTGATTGGTGTTCATTTCATTCTTCTTCCACATCACATTGGAATCTCTAGATATTGAACCACTTTGTTTATGAGGTCTGTGAAATCCTTCCCAGCTTTAACTGCTACTAGTTCACTTTACATTGTCATATTAAATAACTCAAAAGGCCAGAAATTGATCTTCCTAAGATTATGTGAATAAATTTAGTTAAAATAATATCATGTCTTTTCACCATGACATTGTCTGTTCAAGCTTCAGATGACCCAAAGTAAATGTTAAAGCAATGGAAATTATTTTTAGTAAAGTTTAAGGTTTAGGATTATATGAATTAGAAACATAGACTTTACCCAGACCTAGCCACTCTGCTACAGATGGCTCTGATATTTTATCTCAGGCCTGATGTTCTGCAGTGTAAATGCCATGTGAATCCATTCAAAAATTACTACCTTTTTCATGAAAGTTGAAAATAACTTCTTGTTACAGTTAACTTGGTAAGTATTGGTAAGTAACAACTTGGTGGTGTTTTGAGCTTTCTTGGGAGAATGAGAGGAAGGTTCCAGGTGCAGCAGGGCTCACCAGTGTCCCAGGGAGGCAGCATTTGCTGCGTGTTTGTGTGAGCAAGTAGCCGGATAACAGAGGATTTTAGAGACTGTACTGTATCAAGTATCGGCTTTCCAGTGCTTTTAGCAGTTTTTCATATATCAGCTTTTTAACACTTCAGTATGGATTGTAGTTTTCTGGGCGCCTTTCAGAAGTTTTTTACACTTTAATGTGTATTATGTGTTATTAATTAATTGAAAATTATTAATCCACCAAATGGTATATTTGCTGATTTTTCTGGCAGTTTTTACCATGATAGTTCTTACTTCTAAGCAAGATTTAAAACCAAAGAAAAGCAAAACGAGACACCCTTTTTCAGTCTTATAAAAAAATCCATGACTGTAATAAAAAAACTGAAAATTTCAGAAGTCTTGTTTGGTTACATATAGTTTGGGCTAGACCTCAATAGGGGTTAAGGTTGCCTCTGTTGTGATTATTATTTTGGCCATAGAAATTAATGGATGGTCCCCACAACAAAATGATGGCAAATGTGTGTGTGTCTCTGTGTGTGTGTTTTTAATATTATTTACATACCCTGTAAAGATAATCTGTATGTTTATTCATTTGCCTTTGTGATTCTGAGTGGATTTGTTAACTATGTGGTTTATGTTTATGTGCTTTAGTATTAACAGTATGTTGTCTCATTGCATCATTTACTTTGTGTTTTTGTTTTCTGTTTGTTTCGTGTCATCTGCCCAAGTGCTTGTACATCCCTCATACTGCAGCACCCCGAAAAGCACACGCCATCAAGGTAGTGTGCGCCATCAAGGTAGTGTGCGCCATCCTGCCAGCCAAGCCGCTATGCGCACATACTGCTGCACTCACTAACCACCACCCTATTGATTCACTGTTCACCATGTGTGGCACTATCTTCTCTCCAAAATGCATGTCAAGGACTCGACACAGCGCCGCCTGACTGTTGGCGAGTGGCTAATGATTTTTTGATTTTTGCCTTACTGAACCATTTAAAACTAAAATTAAACCTGTCTGGTGTCCAAAACTGCATTATATTCTTTCTACTTTATATCTACAACTTTTTTTTTTACATTACTGTTTTTGGTTTTCCTGCTCTACTACAGCCAGAAAATGGGATATTAGAGGATTTACTGATTTATTTTTAAATAATTTGGCTATAAATACAAAAACATTGTAAATGTGAAGATGTTGTGTTCTACGAACGTGATGAACTGGTTCTGCAGCTGAAACCAAGCACCCCCTAATGACCCCCTCCTTACCTGCTCTTCTGGCACTTAGTGTGAATTGAAAACGAGTAATGGAAGTTTATCCAACAATTTGTTCTACCATGCTGAGGAAACATCATGATATTTTCAGACATTGGTTGCATTTCAATAATTGATGTCTACTTCCAGCATGTGCTGCCTTATTTTATTAAATCCTGTCACTGAAATGACTTTAATAAGCACTGGCACTTTAATAAGCAGAATGGCAGAATTAAAGCCTCCTTTTATCTGAGTAAACCCTTTACTCGTTAGGCTTATGGGAAAGCAGTAGCTTCCATTTGACTCTAAGTTAGCACCTGTGTTAGCCTAGCCCTGTGATGAGAACCTTTCCTCAATCAACCTCCATGCTGTTGGTACCCCTGGGGTACTTACTCCATTCATTTGAGCTGGTTGTCTGGCTTTTGTTACACCCTTCTCCCCTAAGAAAAGAGCTGTGAGCCAATTTTTCCTTGAAAGGGTCTTGGAGGGAGCGACCTCCGCCTAGTCTAAGTGTGTCTGAAATGCTCTTCCAGAAAACGTACACAGAGGAAGAGTTGAATGCCAAGCTGACGCGGCGAGTGCAGAAAGCTGCCCGGCGACAAGCCAAACAGGAAGAGCTCAAGCGACTGCACAGAGCCCAGGTGACTACTACTACTACTTCTGCCCAGCCCTCTATCCATCCATCCATCCATCCCTCCCTCCCTCCCTCCCAGTGAGTGTGTTCCTGTTTGTGTTTCTCTTTTATTGCTGCCATTTGTGCAAAGCACTTAACTGCACTCTTGACTGTTTTGGAAATCAGGTTTGATGCTGTGTATATAAGGGCAGGTACAGTGAACGAATCTCTGTTTCCCTGGTAATGTTTGTCAGTGCTGCACTAACTGCAGGATATTGTGTCTGAAGGGAAGCCCACTTCTCTCCCCTAGATCATTCAGAGGCAACTGGAGCAGGTGGAGGAGAAGCAGAGGCAGTTGGAGGAGAGGGGCGTGGCAGTGGAGAAGGCACTGCGAGGGGAAGCAGGTACCTGTCAGTCAGAACTGTCTCAGTCTTATAGGGGGGATTCTCTGCAAGCCCCACCTAGGTGGAAGAATCAAGACCCTCACACATGCATCAGGCTGAGGTGTCGGTCTTTATCTATGCAAAAAATAAAACAGACCAGCTTGGGAAAAAGAGTTTGGAGATATGAATAGGTATAAATCTGCCGGTTTGATTTTTATGTCTTGATTAAACAGACTTGATGAAATGTATATAAATTCAATACCTAATTTACGATTTTCCTTAATAAAAATTCTCTTAATCTAAAGAGGCTTGAATAAAACCATCACAAACACTGTTTTAATATGATGATCTTCGATCAGTCCTCCGTAAACGTTATCTGGGACAAATGACTTCAATTATGCAACTGTTACAAAATAACAGGCTACCAAATGGTCAAAAGGAATCAAACCAGGAAATGCAGCTGAGGGGCATGGTGTTGTGATGTTCTCACTATTCTTTGGTGCCCGTTGGGTTAAGAAATTGGACTAAAAGACTGCTAGACTATTAAAAGATGGCACCCACCCACCATCACATCTCGTGGTGCTACAATGTAATGCACGCTTCACATATTTCTGCTGAGCCTGACAGACAAGGGACTATCACAGACCACCTAACTGCCACCATGAGACGTTACATTATCCAGGGCTGTCAGATCAGGCTCTCTGGCCCCCAGGGCCATTGAGATGAAGGTGTGTTAAATGTGGTGTACATAGATGTGTTTGGTATGCCACATTTCACACCTAGTGCTATGTAGAAGGACATGATAATTACACCCTGTTAAAGGTTGTCGAACATCCCTCTTCCCCCAAAAACATTTTTTGAAAACAGGATTATGCGTTTGTGCCATGTAAAAAGCTGGGGATTGTCTGCTACCATATTATAACAAATTGATTGACTGTATGATTATCTTCATCGTTCATGTTATTCAATTGGCGGATGATGTAAAAATATAAATCCTCAGAGTTTCTTTCTCATGCAGGAGATTCCAGGTCAAACTGAACATGCTCTTAACCTGTCATTTACTCTCTTAAAGGGTGGTATAAAGGGTCTTACATTAGTCCAAAACAGCATAAAAGAAGATCAGGTATTCAAAACTGGCTGTAGTTGTGTCTCCATAACACCACATCTGCCATTTCTTGGGCCTGTCATCAGTGTAACCCATGTCCGGTGCTGTCTGTCTCTCTTCTGTCTGTCCTTGGGTGTCTTTGAGGTGTCCTTGAGGTGCATGCCACTGTTACCTGAGGATGTGTGTCTCTCACATAGATTTGCCTGTGTGCTACATATGTGCCCCCATAGGAAATGACATAAACAGAAGCACAAGTTTGCTCTTCTTTTTGCCATAAGCATTGCTTTTACCTTTAAGAAGATAGACGTAGATCACACTGCACCCCTCAAACACCGTTTCAAACGCTGCTGTTCTCCCTGACTATCATCTGTTCCCTCCCCATGTGTCCACGCGCGATGCTAATGGGGGGCGGGGGAGGGGGGCAGCCGCTTTCCCCAATGATCAATTGGTGCTGATGTCAACGCATGCTCCGTTCAGCCATGTCTGGCCAGACCTGGGGGACTGCATTACTTGACACTCTGTGTGCAACCTCAGAGTCTTCTGTGGTCAAAAATAAACATACATCAGCATTCTGAGCGAATGAGAGATGGCGCCCCCACAGGTTTGGGTGTGGGGGGGTCCCAGCATTACAACAAATCTATGTGACTATCTGGTGCAGCATGTCATGCGCACCTGTGGCGCGTACATGTTCTGTCGAGCGTGTGCATTTTAGTGTGCATGCTGTCCATCCATGGCTTTGTGCAGTAACTGTCCTTATTATATATTCCTATTATAGACTATTGGGGAGAGTCTAATTACACTGAAGTCCTGGACTTACATCTGGGTGGTATGTATTTCAAACCTGTCGCTTTGACTCAGCTAACCACTAACCCTACACCTTCCCTGGCATAGCACTAGATGTGGTGCCTTTACCCCCTGATTACTAATGGCCCCACCCTTTCCAGTTAAACAATGGTAGTCTTAAGGCGATAGTCAGGCATCCCATCAGACACATTTGGAGATGTAAGACTTGCATGTGGCTGCATAACCCGGTTTTATTTATATCTCGTGTGTCACGTGTCCTGAACATCATGGTTTGAAATTACACTTGACACAAAACACAGAGTTTGCATTCCACACCTTCTCAGCTCCTCAGCTTTTTCATTGTTTGCACCCCCCCCCCCCATTTGCAGTCAATTTATGTTTTTATTCAACCCTGGAACTGGAAAGGGGTGTTTGGCCTGTACTGAACAAACTAAACTTAGCCTCACCCCCCTGTGGTCCTTATTGGACCAATACTTTGTCAGCCAGGAGTAGCTAGCTGTCAGTCCTAATGTAGCTCATTTTCACGTTGTCACGTTCAAAAGCTCTCCTCCATCTCACCTGATCCACGACCTCAGACTTCTGTAGAAGGCCATGTGATGTCATGTCTCGTTGTATGGTGTCATGTGACCCGTCTGCAGACTGTGCTCCTACTGTTTACTGTGTGTGCCATCATTCTGTAGCTGTCCATCAAGCAGGAGCTGGCCTGCACTGCTGACTGCAAGCTTGGGAGACTCTGAAATGGTCAATGACATCAATCTGTGTTCCTGTAGTGGTTGCTCTTCATTTTACATGTGTGTGAGCCAGGGGTTTTGACTGTTTTTGGGCTTCCATTTCTTTTAAAAACAAAAAAAGCACACAAAAGTCTTAGGGTTCCTGCACCCATTGTTTAAAGAAACGTTATGCTCTTAAAGGGAAGTGACAATCTTAAAGGGCAAGAGATGCTCTTAAAGAACAGGTGTTGCCATTAAAAGCAAAGTCTGAACATGAAACAGTTTTTTAGAGGAAGGGTGTTCAAGGCCTGAATCCTGGGGGTAAGTATCACTGCTGAAACACAGGGATGAGGGCAGATCGGAGCAGAGTGCCACCCTTCCCCTCAGAACCGAGCCTCCTAAAGATACATATGTACTTAACTAATCTCCAGCCTTCTGGGTTTTGGGTAACAGAACACGGTGCGAATCGCATCCTTGGATTTTCTCTAGGGTGTTTTACTTCAGCCAGATACCTGTGGGGGGACCCCTCAGGCCTGAAAACGAAGCAGGCCATGGCTCTTTGGGTGTCTGAATGGTTGTTGTTCTTTGTGTTCTGCCAGTTACGCTGCTTCTGAAGGTAGGTGTTCTTTGTCGCTTTGACATACGGCACAAACTGCTAAGTGGTGGAGCTTACACTGAAAATGAACCATTACCACCAGCACCAAGGTGTAACGCGTGTACACGTTTCTGTCCATGAAGTGCTCCTCGGGACACACCTCCCCCCACCTTGTCTGTGATAGTCCCTTGTGGCAAATAACCCAGCATCCCTCTCTCCCAGCTCTTTCGCCCTATGGAACTGTGGGAACATGCTGTCTGTTTCCTGTCTTTAGTGTTACACACCTCTTTCAAATACCTCTGCACTTTTCACTTGTTTTCCTTTCCCTTCCCATCATTCTGCTCTCCCTTTTATTTTAAAATGTTTTTACTTTTTTTCACACTTTTAACATAGATTAGACAGACCATGCTCTTAAGCCCCTCCTGAGATATATCTCTGTCCTCATTTCTTAACTACATAAGTAAAGTTGTGCATATCACTTTAAGACCGATTTGGGAATGGATAAATCTCCATTTAGAGGGATAAGAACCTGTGTGAATCTCTATGATTAAAGTGCAGTACAGTGGATCGATAGTGGGATTAGTGGAGACTGCTGAAAGCATATTAAATGCTAGTAGACATGGTGGTGGATCATCCACATGCCAGTCTCTGTCCAGTAGTCAGGGGGACCAAAGCTGCAGTAAGCAGCCTGGCTAACAGCTTTTCCAGCGACAGAGGACTTCCTGTCTTGCAGAGTACACCCCCGCCTGCACACACGCTCACACTTTGTGTGGCCCCTCTCAACCTGGCTCTACATCCCAAATTTCCCATAGACTGCCTTTGATTTTGTCTCCTTCTTCTCCCTTCACACCACCTGCCATCTCTTACCTGTCTTCTACACTCTGTCCCTCGCTGTTTCTCTCTCTCTCTCTCTCTCTCTCTCACTCGCTCTCTGCCCATTGCCTTCCTGTCTCTTCCTCTTTCTCTCTGTTTCTCTCTCCTTCACGCCTCCGCCACCCCACTGCTCTGCACTCTTTGCCTGTCTTTTGGAAGTGGAGCCCATTGTGGGGGCCCCTCGTCGGAGACCTGTCACCTTCTGCCATTGCTGTTCCTCCGAAGGTAATGTAGCCCCGCCTGTCCTGCCCCTGGCCACAGCATGGTTACCCTGGCAACCAGCCAAGCGGCCGCCCGTGTGTCCGAAGCCCACGCTCCTCTCCCCGTGTGTGGCACGGCTGGGTAGACTCCCCCGCGATGTGATGGTTCGGTATCTGCTATGACGTACCTCACCACACAAAGCACCACATCCACTGGTCTGGAACACACAAGTTGGGGGGGGGGTTAGTCTTCCAAATGAAAGGAGGCAGACTGACATACTCAGAATGCTGATTTGTGAAGCCACATGGTCCATGATGTGTGCTGATGAGTGATGAGACTTTTGGAGATGGGCACGAGGCACATAACCTTGATCTGCAGCCAGAATGAGGAAGGCCTGTGCCTAGCATATCTGTGTGCACCGCCTGTGGTTCATGACAAAAGTTCTGTTGGTGAGGCTAAGCTTCCGGGTTCACTTTAAAAGCCCGGTCATGTACGGACACAAAAATGGATCCATGGACCATACCAGCCCTACTTAGGGTTTGAGAGTTAGATAAGTGTGTGTTTTCAGCAGTGTTGCACAGTGAAGGAACGTAGTGCCTGCAGGTCGATTTTTTAAAATATCAAGTGCATCTCTTTGACATACTCTTTGCATAACAACACAGGAGAACCTGAAAAAGTCAAAACACTTCTTGAGTGCTCTGTTCCACTTTGTGGTCTCCTTGTTGCTTCAGCAGTGATGTCTGTAGGCCAAGAGTGCGAATGTACATTCCTGTCTGATTGGTGCCATTGAGGCTGGTGTTTTATCTTTGTCACATGCTAATTGTGTCTTATTTGTGTTTATGAGGTGGGTGGGGGTGGACAAGAGGGTGGAAGGGTCAACTTTTTGGCAGAATGCAAGACGAGAGGTACATGAGCCTGCTTTTGGACTGGTCTCAGGGGGGCCTCCTGGACTATAGACAAGCAAGGGCGAGTTCCAGATGCCACATGAACCCCATCCTGCTTTCCATGCTCTTTATGTCTCCGAACCTCTAAGCAAATGCAGCTGAGAACCACACCCTCCTCCCCGCCATGTCTCACTTGACCTGCTTAGCTCCGTCTGTGTGCCGTAGGCGGGAAGGATAAACTACAAATCTCTGCACCGCATGTCTTCAGCGCTGCATGCTCCCAGAACCCCACCTCTTCAGTTTCAACCTGTATTATGAATGGAGTGCGAGGACATGTCCATTTGTACCCATTCAGCTGTGATGAAAACAATCGTATCTTAAAACAACATTACTTAGGTTCAATAGGACCATATTCATTCAATTTTAAGTTTTCTCAAGTTTCATAAAACGTATAAACAGAAAACCCATTTCTGGGGAAGCAGTTCTGCCACAAGTCATTGAATAATACTTCTTATTACACTGCTCTCTGGAATGCTTGATTCTGATTGGTCAGTTGAGACATTTGCAGGTCCGTTATTTTCAAATAATGACCGCCCCAGAGTAATAACGCATAGCCGGTACTACTTCTATGTTTAAAATCCCTCCGACCACCGCTAACAGACAAAAATGGAGCAGT
>JABFDZ020000066.1:29896894-29911517 GCA_019775955.2 Pollimyrus isidori
GCTGGGACCACATTTACAATGTCCCAGTTCACAATAAATGGAAATGTGCAATTTAATACTTATAAATAAATAAAATATATGCGTTATTATACATTCATATGTAAATGTTATAAATTGTCCTCCGCGTCGGGTCCTGATCACACTGGCGTATTTCACGATAACTACCGACTATCTGTACGTTATCCCTTACATGTAAATTACAGGCCTTGTACTGGTGTAAGTTTAATGAACATTATTGACTCTCCCTGGATGAATGTTGAGTTTCTGAACGTGAGTTCTGGCATTAAAATGATGCAGACTTCTGGAGCCACACTGAGCAAGAAAAAGAATGGTTTCGCAGTTTGGTGGAAGTAATTAGAAGAAAAATCAGCAGGATGAACTCAGAAGTCAACACCTAAACAAAGCTTGGAACATCTAAATGGGACTTATGTGATGGTAGGGTATCAACACTGACTTTCTGGCCCTCAAAAAACTCTGTGATCAATGTCCACCTTTCAGTCTATACAGTCGACTAAAGGGTATATTAACTATTGTTGGTTTTTAATTATATTTCAATGTAGAGTGTGCTTCAATCCCATAATCTAAATTGATAGATTATTCCAGAAAACTAACTCTGATGTTGTTATTGGCTCATTTGGTACAAATTCTGATCATTCTTGGTGAGGTTAGAAACTTTCCTCTACAGGGTGTAGGTTTTGACCTGTAAAGTTCCACCAAGGATCAGGACTGGTATCCCAGCTTGCATTGCCAGCTTTTCTCTAGCCAAAATCTGCCCCCACTTCATCTTCTGTCCCAGTTGAGCTGCATCACTCATTGTCACCTTTGCATCCATTGTGTTTCACTGTCAGCCTGAAGAGATTTTACCCCACTACCTGAATCTCATACCTCCTCTCTCCCTTGGCTCTCCCAGGAATGGGCAAGAAAGATGACCCCAAGCTCATGCAAGAATGGTTCAAGCTGGTCCAAGAGAAGAACGCCTTGGTCCGCTACGAATCTGAGCTGATGATATTGTGAGCCATCCATGCATGTTTTTGGTATTTAAGTTAAAGTAAGCTGTTCTGGCCACTTTTTGGCCTTTATTTGAACAGCTTTGCTGTAACTCGAAACCTGATTTCCTCCTAACTAGGCAGTTAAAACCTTGCCCTCTGCCCCCTAGTGCCCGTGAACTTGAGTTAGAAGACCGGCAAAGCCGACTTCAGCAAGTCTTGAGGGAACGAATGGCTGTGGAAGGTGAGGCTGGCTTTTCAAGATGTCCATATGCAAAGCAAAATCAGGTCAAATTAAATCAAAATTTATTTGTATAGCCTGTTGAAAAAAATCTCCTGCACAGGCTTAACATTAAGTAGCAAAACAAACACAAGTCAAGTATAAAATACAATAGAATTTGAGCAGTAACAAATAAAAAGATTTTTTTTTTAAATCAAAAAACAAAAGACCTGTTTCGGATACCAAACTCAACTGGAGTCAAATCCTAAGACAAAGCAATGGGCAATAAGCAATGATTTTAAAGCATCTATTGACTGTGTCTAATTTGGGAAGGGAGGCTGCTCAGAATGAGAATCAGCATTATTCCCCAAGTGTTCTGGAGCACACAAGTAATTTGCTTCTGGCTGCTTGAGACTCCTTAGTAAACAGACAATAAATGAAACTATAAAAGCAATAAGTTACACTGTATACAAATTTAAACAAATAAAATTTGAAATATACACACATAGGTAACCCATTATACAAAGTATAAAGTGTGAGGTTGAGTGCAAACAGAGTTTAAGAGGGGAAACTGACAGAAGGCAGGTGACAAAGCTTAAGAGAGCAGCCTCACATGCTGCTTCCTGTTTGTTAGGAAGCTGGTGATCCACTTGCAGATGGCAGGGGAAACATGGAGTTGTTAGAGTTTGGAGGAAAGGATTTCAGGAATGACTGTATTAAAAGCCGAACTGAAGTCCACGAACGGGATCCATGCATAAGCCCCTGAGTACTCCAAGCATTTCAGGATCAAGTGCATACCCATGTTGATTGAGTCGTCCGGTAGGCAAACTGCAGGGGATTTAGCAGATGGTCAGTGGTGTTCTTCAGGTGGGCTAGCACACAGCTCTAGGGGTCTGTTGAAGATTTGCATGAAGATTGTAGCCAGGTGATCAGCAAAAACTTTGAGACAGGAGGGGGAGACACCGTCTGGGACTGGTTCTTTCCTGGTTTTTTGTTTCCGGAGGAGCTGATTCACAGCCTATTAGCATATCGTGAGTGTAGCCTGTGTATCTGAGGGGGGAGGTTGCTGTGAACCATGGTGTGTTATTGTTGATGTGTCTGGGATGGGACACATGTGACGTCACAGAATCTGATATATGATGTCACAGTGTCAGACCAATCGTCGAGGTTATTGGTTGCAGCTCTAAAAATCCTCCAGTCAGCGCAGTCAAAGCTGTCCTGTAGTTCCTGCTTCATCTCATTAGCCTGATTTTTTACTGTCTTGACCACAGGCTTAGCAATTTCTGCCTGTACGTAGGGATGAGATGGACCAGACAGTGATCAGAGTGCCCTAGAGCTTCCTGGGTAGCAGAGTGATATACATCTTTAAGGACTGTGTAGCAGTGGTCCAATTATTGTTCCTGGTGGGACAGTTAATAGGCTGTCTGTATTTTGGTAATTTGTGGTTGAATTTAGCTCTGTTGAAGTCCGAATGGATAATGAAGATGTGCTGAGTGCTTCAGCTTATGCTCGGCCAGGGTTTGCAGTGCATCCTTCACGCTGGCCTGAGGTGGAATGTACACACCAACCAGAATGAAGGAGGAGAACTCCCGTGGTGAATAAAATGCTTTGCAGTTGATGAGCAGTGTCTCCAAGTCCTTGTTACAATGTTTGTTTAGTACAGTGAAATCTGTACACCAACTTTCGTTTATGTAGAAATAGATGCTGCCACCCCTCATCTTTCCTGATAGGTCCGATACACAATCCGCACAGAGCAGATGAAAGCCTGGCAGATGCAGTCTGTTGTCGGGCATCGTTTCACTGAGCCAGGTTTCAGTGAAACAAAGGGTAGCAAAGCATGCAAAATCTTTATTAGTTCCATTTAGGAGAAGCAGCTCATCCATCTTATTGGGCAGAGAGCGGAGATTCGGTAGGTGAATTGACTCTGATTCCAGAGTTGGAGCAGCTACTGTAAAGGCTCGATCTCCTTTGCTTTTCAGCCTGGACCTTGGAACAACCAGTAGCTTAATCCAGAGTTCAAGAACTGTCGTAGCCTATTAGAACTTGGCAGAATATGCTGTTCAGACACAGATACTGTAGGTGTGCACATTCTGGGAAAGGACAAATGTTATGGAAATACCAAAAAGCATTTGTAAAAAGATAGCTTATCAGGAACGGAATAATGTTTGTTACCAACCTTTGCAATTGCTCCATCTACAAGAAGCTATGCAGTCTCAGCTGAAATGAAAGCGCAAAGATCAGAGTAATATGAATAGAAAAGATGCCATAAACCAGTGTGCTGCAGTGGTGCAGTCATTAATGGCAGTGTGGAGTTTGCATGATCTTCCTGTGTTGTGGTGGGGTGTCCTCCCACAGTCTAAAAACACATTGTGGTTAATTGGAGTTGCCAAATTTTCCATAGGTTTGCATATGTGACTGAATGGTGTTTGTGTGTGCCCAGTGATGGCTTGTTGCCCCATCTTGGGTTGTTCCCTGCCTTGTGCCCATAGCCTTCAGGATAGGCTCCTGACCTCCCGTGAACCTGAAAAGGATAAGTGGGTATGGATGGTTGTCATAATCTTTATGCCATTCTCAAACTAAATATAACCACAGATCTGATACAAATATTTAATTGACATCATGGGCAGTAACACACTCAAAGATATTAATAGGGTCACGGTACTAAAATTTAACATTTCTCTCGTTGTCCTCCCTAGATGACATGAAAACAGAAAAGGAGCTAGCAGAGGAGAAGCAGATCCTCAGTGAGATGCTGGAGGTCGTGGAACAGCGTGACTCCCTGGTGGCTCTCCTAGAAGAGCAGCGGCTGAGAGAAAAAGAAGAAGACAAAGACTTGGAGGCTGTCATGCTCTCCAAGGGCTTCAGTCTCAACTGGGCATGAATCAGCTTATCTAGGGAACACTTTCCTTCTGAAGACCAAGCCCTTGTTCTGCCACAGCATTATTATTCTCCATTGACATCTGAGAAAGTTTACATGCTTACCCATACTTTAAAAATCACATTGGGTGGGAGAAAAACTGATGTGGTTTCCCTTAATAGGGCTGTCTTGACTGTTTATTTTAAACTCCTCATATGTATTTAAGTCTTTTTTTTTAAATCTCATTTTTAGATGATGGTTGGGAAAATGCTCTGTACCTTTGGACATTGAGCTCGCTCACTGTGTATATGAATGTACAAAACCCACGGACTGGCAAACAGTAGATTATTTATTAACTTTCACGCAAGTAGCAACTCAATCCGAATCTGCCTGGCCTTCCTGGCTCCATGCAGCAGAATCCCATCTTCTTCCATAATCTGTCTCAGTCCCTTCTCATGAGTTGCCAGCCAGGCTTTGGAAGAAAAAAAAACACTGCTTCAACTGGCTTTTTCTTTGAACTGCTACACCTGAATTTAAAAGACTGCTATTGATAACATCTTCATGTAACAATTGCAATGCAAACATTTTCAGACCTGTACCAAGTCTTTTACTTCTTTATTTCTAAACATTTTTTACATTTTTAATGCAAAATTTCTTATGTGTTTACCCTACTCTAGTAACTTTTACAGTGGTATTGCCTGAATTGATATGAGGGTCAGATGTGTTATGCAGTACCAATGCATCAGTGAGTTGGACGAGAGCACACATTACCAGCTGTAGCTGTCTTTATAAAAAATAAAATTCAGGTATAGATATTTAGGCTTACTGAAAAGAACTGACTGTGTGCCGTTTCATGTTTCTATAATTAGAAATGTATTGGTAGAACTAGTTCAGCTGTGGGACTGGTGAATTTTTAGCACTCTGATTTCTCACATTCCTTTGGTCATGTTATAGTCCATGAGATCCACTCCAAGTCTGGCCGAAGTTCACCAAAAAAAAAAAGCTCACTGCTGCATAAAGGAGCTGCATTTTTTTAACATTAGACCCACATATGCTGCCACATTTTTTACAGTAATAACAAAACGTCTTTAATCAAAGATCGTGTAATACAAAAGGGAGAGTTCAAAATGGTTAAGTTTATTGTGCAAAAACGCGTCTAGGAGTAAGGCTCTTAAATGCCTTTTCCAGTAGCGTTTTTTTTTTTAAATTTAAGTTTGTAAATCTGGTTTTCCGTTCCACTTCTGAAGTAGCAGTAGCAAAACTTCTCAGCATATCTTTTTATACGTTACTCATAAAGATGTTTTTTTATGATCTGTAAGTGACTAGATATGATCATACGAATGAGCGATATGAGGCAACTGCAAGCTGCTTTACCTGATATCCGCCGGAAGGACAATGTGCTCTTCTGTGTGGTCACACACAGTGGGAATTTGTGTAGAGGATTATGAATAAACAAGTAATAGGATAAATAGGTGTACAGGATTCTAGAATGACTTTGAGGTGGAATGTTTTTATTTATTAACTTATGAAAAAGGACATGTATCATATGTAAAGAAAATTGATTAATTTTTAAAACATTTTGCTGTTCTTAAACTTAATGTATCTTAGTGGCATACTTGTGTTGATTGTATATTTCATGAGTAATAAAAGCAATGCAGAGGGTATTTTACAGAAGTACGGTGTACATTTCTGACTTGAGTGTCTCATTGACTCCTTATATAATCATTGTTATTTAATGTGAAAGATGAAGCAATGTAGAATAATACTCTGTAATCTTGTCATCCCTATAAGGCAACTTAGATCGCTTAATATAGTGAATAACTTTTAAATCTGCATATTTACAGTTATGTTTAGTGTTATAGTCTTTTTGTTATTTTTTACATATCGGTCTATTGAAATTCCCACTTTAATTACATGAATGATAATACCTTGTATGCTTCATGGTTTCATTATATGCATCCATCCATTACCTACCACTTGTCCAGGGTTCGGGTCGTGGGGGTAGCAGCTTCAGGAAAGATACCCAGACCTCCCTCTCGCCAGCTACCTCTACCAGCTCCTCGAGGAGGACACCAAGGCGTTCCCAGGCCAGCTGAGAAATCTCTCCAGCGTGTCCTGGGTCTGCCCCAGGCCCTCCTGCCTGCAGGACATGCACAGCAAACCTTTCCAGGTAGCCGCCCAGGAGGCATCCGCACCAGATGTCTGAATCACCTCAACTGGCTCCTTAAGCTTTCGACGTGGAGAAGCAGCGGTTCTACTCTGAGATCCTCCCAGATATCTGAACTTCTCACCCTATCCCTAAGCTAGAGCCCAGACACCCTGTGGAGAAACCTCATTTCGGTCACCTGTATTCACGATCTCATTCTTTCGGTCATTACTCATAGCTCATGACCATAGGTGGGGGTAGGGACTAAGATGGACCAATGGATCGACAGCTTTGCCTTCTGGCTCAGTTCTTTCTTAGCCACGACAAACCAGTTAAGCGCCTGCAAAACTGTAGACGCTGCTCCGATTCATATGTCCAGCTCCCGATCTCACCTACCCTCATTTATGAACAAGACTCTGAGATACTTTAACTCCTCCACTTCAGGCAGTACTTCTTCCCTGACCTGAAGAGGGCAATCCACCCGTTTCCAGCTGAGAACCATGGTCTCGGACTTGGAGGTGCTAATCCTCATCATCCCCAGCAGATGAAGCCAACAGGACGACATTGTCAGCAAAAAGCAGCAAGGCAATCCTGAGGCCACCGAACTGGACACCCTCAACACCCTGACTGCGCCTATAAATCCTGTTCATAAATATTATAAACAGTACCGATGACAAAGGGCAGTCAGTGGGAACACGTCCAATTTATTACTGGCAATGTGGAACAAGCTTCTGCTCCATTCATACTGGGACTGAATCACCCGCAACAGTGGACCTCGGACCCCATACTCCCGAATCAGCCCCCCATAGACCACTTTGGGGAACCTGGTCGTAAGCCTTCTCCAAATCCACAAAACACGTGTACACTGGATATGCAAACTCCCAGGCCACCTCCAGTACCCTTGCAAGGGTATAAAGCTGATGCAGCGTTCCACGGCCAGGATGAAAACCGCATTGTTCCTCCTGAATCTGAGATTCGACTATCGATCTCACCCTCCTCTCCAGTACCCTGTAATAGACTTTCCAAGGGAGGCTGAGAGGTGTGATCCCTCTGTAGTTGGAACACACCCTGCGGTCCTCCTTCTTAATAAGGGGACCAACACCCTGGTTTGCCAATCTAAGGGCACCTTCCCTGACCTCCATGCGCTGTTGAGAAGGCGTGTCAGCCATGACAGCTCCACAACATTCAGAGCCTTCAGATACTCGGGGTGGAAATAGTCCACCCCCGGGGCCCGACCACCACATAGCGGTTTCATTATATTAGTAGAGTGTATTTGTGATGATATTGAAATGAGATTGGTATATGTCTATTTATTTATTGTCCCCTGCAGTTTGTAAAATCCTTTTTGAAATGCAATAGTATCACTGTTTAATGGTTAGTATGATAGTCTGATGCAAATACGCACAAATTGATTAACCTTCACTGCAGGGTTTTGCAATTCTTCTTCCTAATCAGTATTGTGCAGATTTTTCTATTTTTATTGCTTTACATGCACCCTTCAGAAATTGACTCAGTGATCACAAAAAAAAGAATCTGGCCAACCTCCACCCCATCTCCTATCACCTGTCCGACCTCCACTCCTTCTCCCATCACCTGTCCAACCTCCACTCCATCTCCCATCACCTGTCCGACCTCCACCCCATCTCCCATCACCTGTCCAACCTCCACTCCATCTTCCAACACCTGTCCGCTGTCCGACCTCCACTCCATCTCCCATTACCTATCCACCCGCCATCCAATTTCTCACCACTTGTCTGACCTCAACCCTATCTCCCAGCATCTGTCCAACCTCCACCCCATGTCTCACCTGGAGCAGGAACTCAAAATGACTATAACATCCAAGGAGGCTAGTCGGAGGATGCTGATTGGTGGGCTCTGATCGTTGATCACAGCTGTGATATTTATTTCACAGTCAAATTATTGCAGAATATATACATAGAACTCATCATACATCATTAACTCACAGATGCACACATGCATATTTGGAAAATATATTAGAATATGCGTGTATTTCACTTTATAATAAAATTATTATGATATAAAGCAGTGGTCCCCAACCTTTCATCACAGAGCGGTTTAATGTTAGAAACTATAAAATATAATAATAAACGTAAATCCCATATGTATTCGCAGCTTTTATTTTTCCCACCCCCCCAAAATTACACCTAAATATGTTTTTTTAGCATTTAAATACACAATGAACAGGATAAAACAAGAAGAGCATTTTTTCTTAATGGCTTCCAAGACGATAAAGATCTTATCCCAACATTACCCCTGTCCTGCCCTGATCATCTGCTCCATCTGTGTGCCACGCCCCCTCATTAACCTCGTGTGGGATACACATGTAATCAGCTGTTTCTGGTTGTTGTCATTAGTCCTCGGTATTAAGTTTCCCCAGTCGGGTCATTGGTTGCATTCGACTTGCTTACAGCGCTGGCTTAAAGCAATGCATTCTGATCCTGACGCAATGCATTACGGTTAAATGCATTGTGACCTCTCACCAGGCTGCACAAACTGGAATCGCCTCCGTAACGATACACCTTTGCCCTTATTGGCTTACACGCGTGACGTTTGTATCCCAGGCAGTTCCTATGTGTAATCTGCTATTTCTCCCGAATATCACCTAAAGCAGTGAGAACTGGTTTTCAGTTAATTTACCTGGTAAAATGAAGAGTACATAGACGTGTCAAGAATGATTCATAGACTAAGGATATCCGGTCATTTTTCAAAATGAAACATCGTTCAGAGACAGATAGTAAATATTTTCTGTGCAGCCCGCGGACCAATATCGGTCCGCTGCCCGGGGGTTGGGGGCCACTGATATAACACTAATAAAACATCATTATTAAAATATAAATAAAATATAAATAAAATATCAATGTATTAAAAGGGATAAATTTTGTGTATTTTTAGAAAACCTGAAATGAAAATATAGGAAATTACTGGTTTTCATTTGTTCAGTCATTATACTTTTATAGGGGGCAGAGATCACTGTGTGCGTCACATGCCACATGACTAGTTGGGTACTTCTGCAATTTAGAAAGCCTCGGTTGTTACATCACTGTTGGAGGCTTGGAAACATGATAGCCGGTAGCTTCAGAGACTGTAAAGTAAGTAATCAGGTGTGTGTGTGTGCGTGCGTGCGCGTAAAATGTAAAATATACTGATAGCTGTAGTAGCGCGACTACATTACGTGCCATATGCGCATTAAAACGAAAGTATCCGTAGTTTGATTAGTACTGTTCTGTGCGTGTACGTTTGCTAAAATTGTATGCATGTGTTTTGTGATTTGTTTTGTTTAAGATGACTTCTGTATGTAGCCTACTTTTGTTTGCCGGTAGTTATAGCTGCGGGGTACATTCATTAAATTTGAAATATTAAAAATAGTTAAGTTTCGCTGCCCTGCGATGGGCTGGCCCCCCATCCAGGGTTGTTCCCTGCCTCGTGCCCGTTGCTTCCGGGATAGGCTCCGGACCTCCCGCGACCCAGTAGGATAAGCGGTTTGGAAAATGAATGAATGAATGAGTTAAGTTTCGCCTTTCCAACGCCTAATTGAGAAACGGTTTTAAAATATCTTTTTATATGGAAATGCATGGTTCATTCAGGCAGCAGGCGATTGGTGAGAGAATTAAAAATACAGTACAGACAACAGATAAAGCAGCTGCTGTTGCTGAAATATTTAAATGCCTCCATGTTTATGCCGTCATTATGATTTTTTTTAAATCAATTTCCAAAGCATTCATTTGCGTTCATTTAATAGGCATGGCAGGCAGAAGGTTTGCCTCTATCCACCACTAGTGACGAGGCCTGCAAACTGTACGACGCTATACTCACTCAGGTACTCTGTAACGTCAATGTGGCAAATTGCGGGACCTTAAATATTCGGTTGTGATTGTGAGGTTTTGCATTACTGGGCGTCTGATCTCCTTTCTCTGCAATTGTGCTTTTGGGTGTTAACATGCAGATAGTGACCTGGCGTAATGATGAGTCCCTGGGGGGGATTGAGAGCTGTCTGTCCCAACTTTTGGCTGCTGACCCCAGCTTTGGTAGGTAGGCTCTGCTGCAGCAGAAAAACCTCTGCATAATAATATCGCTTCAGTCAGTATATTGTAGATGAGTACCAGGGAGAACATGTTCACCTTGGTTTCCAAATTTGTTCACCATGCTTGGATTTATAGAAACATGAGAAATGAGTTGAAGACTGGTGCTTCTGTAAACGTCCAGCTTTGGTGACTACACTAAAGTCTGTCATTTTTTTAAATGGTAGTTTTCAGCAAGTTACAGTGTGAATGTTGGGTCTGTGTCATGTAACGAGTTCTTTCACATAGTAATGGGCCATGTGGTCAGTGCGGGTCTGGAGCTGATTGGAGGCAATAGTTCGGTACTGCGGAACGAGCAGCTGGCCAGAACTGTGAGGAGGACCCTGGAGCTGGCCCAGCAGCAGGACCTCACGCCCAGAGAGAGACTCCATATCAGGGCTCTGGAACAGCTATCCAGAGGGTATGCCTGCATGGCAAGCAAATTAGTATGCTTCCTCTGTCCTGCTATTGCTGTTACCATAAACCAGGGGTGGCCAAACCTATCCAGAATGTGCCATTGGGTATGCATTTCCTCACTGCAACTCCATAATTAGATTACTAAGTAGAGGACTGATTGGCTGAAGAGCCCTCACCCCTGGGTTTGAGCAGCTGACCTAAAGGTTATCTCAAAAACCCGTATACACACTGGCCCTTCGTGGATAAGATTGGCAACCCCTGCCTTAAACACTATCACAGTATTGTTATGGTTTACACAGCATTGGAGCATAGTGTTCTTTTTGCTGATGTTTGCCAACAGCAAAGCAGGGTTGCCAATTCTAGTCAGTTGGATAGTGTGAGATTTTCAATTTGAGAAGTGTGCACACATTTACATGTAAGGAACAGTTTTATTTCCTTGTAAATAGTCTGCATGGTTTGTAAGCTACCCCAGTGCTTTTTATGCAGCTAATTTTAGATTTATAATGGAGTATAGATTTCTGCATGAGTGTGAATATCACGCCAGCTGCAAGAGAGTTGGAAACCCTGCTTAAGGGCTAAGTGACTTCATCAGTTTAAGATACAGGAAAAACAGAAGGCAGTTTCATGAAGTAAGGCCTCTACAGTATGAATCTCAAAGCAATTCTCTGGTCAGACTGCAGTGCAGAAACCCATTATTACCCTCAGATCAGGTCAAGTTGAGGTTCATATGCTGATGCTGTGCATTGCTGCACCCACCACACAGTAAAACTCCTCGGGACCCCCCAGGCAGACATACAGTCCAGTCCCAAATGGCCATATATCTGCCACAGTCAGGTGTTATGTGGGTGTCCCCTTGGTCTGTTCCAGCTGCTTAGGTGCTCAGCAGTGAGGATCCTGCGAGCCGGATCACCCTCAGGGAAATGTGCGACATGGCCATATTGCTGTAACTGACACTCCCTCACAATGTGCCTCATTTGGGACTCCCCACATATAGACATACAGTGGTATCTCAGTTCTTGAACTTAATCTGTTCCGGACTCTGGATCGAATCCTAAAAATTTCCAGTTCTGATCAAATTTCTCCCATAATGATGGAAAATCAATTAATTGGTTCCCAGCCCCCCCAAAATTATACCTAATAAATAAATATATATATATATATATAAGGATTTAAACACAAAATGGACAGGATAAACAAGAGCTCTTTTTTTCTCAATGGCTTCCAAAATAAAGATCTTAACCCAACATTACCCCTGTCCTGCCCTGATCATCCGTCTTCCGTGTTCCACACCCCTTCGTTAAACTTCTGTGGGATCCCCATGTGATCAGCTGTTTCTGGTTGTTGTCATTAGTCCTCTGCATTAAGTCTGTGTTTCAGTTTGTTTCCCCAGTCTAGTCATTGGATGCGTTCGACTTGCTTACAGCGCTGGCTTAAAATACATTCTGATCCTGACAAAATGCATAATGGTTAGATGCATTGCGACCTCTCACCCAGCTGTACAAACTGGAACCGCCTTCGTAACGACACACCATTGCCCTTATTGGCTGAAGAGTTTAGTTACACGCATGACGTTTGTATCCCAGGCAGTTCTGCTATTTCTCCCGAATATCACGTAAAGTAGTGAGAACTGGTTTTCAGTTAATTTACCTTGTAAAATAAAGTTTAAATAAATTACACAAATGCTCTAATAGTACATGTAAGTTAGTGGTTTATTTGTTGTTAGTTACTGTAATGTTGCGCTGCTTTATTTGGTTAATCATCCAGTCTGTGAAGAAGGCATTCAAGTAAGAATTGCATTGTAGTATGACTCATTTCTGGACGCATACAATTTATCAGCGTTTATTAGCTCAGCGTTTACGGTTCGACTTCTGATATTCAGATCGAATTCTAGGTCAAACTGGTTTGTTTGACTTTCAAGAAATTCAAGTTCTAGTGAGTTTGAGAACCTAGGTACCACTGTACTGCTGATGGCTGTGCTTAAGAAGTCATTAAATGCCTGGATCTTTGCACAACCGCAATCCCAGACACTCAGACTCCTAGCTCAGTCTCTCAAAAGCCCCAATCAGAGCCTCCATTGACTCCTGAAATCATAGCATGGTCAGATCAGTAGTCAAGATCAGTAAATCTTTCTTCACCAACGGATGCTCCACAGTTGCTGGACCCCATGACCCTGCCCAACACCCAGTACAAGCATTGAACAGAGTAGAAACAAGAACACACCCCTCTCAAACCATCAGAGTCATGCAGAGAGCAGAAGGGTATCATGCCTGTTTATTCCAAGCTGTTGAGTTGCTTTATTGTGGCTGGACCTACCCCCAAAATTTTCCCCAGCAAGTTGGAGGGCCGCTTGCAGGGCTGGGTGCAGTTTAACATCATTTCCAGGACCATTATTACCCTGCTGTGAGTAGAATGTTGATAAAAATATATGGGGTTGTGAGCAAGTGGTGGGGAAGACCATTAGAATGATGTCAAATATGTTATAGCTGTCCCAGTCTGACGATCTCAACTGTTTCATCACTTTTGGCAGGTCTTGGATGGTGTGTGAGGCAGTAGGTTTTTTTAAAAACTGTCTTCAACAAAACATGAACCGATGGGTTTTTTTATGTATAAAAATGGTGTCCTGCCCCTTCAGCTCATTATACATCCATACTTTTATACTTTATTGCTGTTCTTTTGGTAATTGATAATTACCTGTTTGTATGATTATACCCATAAATAGGTATCTGAGTTTTTTTTTATTATTATTAAATCTTCCAGATGTCTGTCCAAGGCCAGTGACCTCTGGGATGAGATCCTGGTGTCATACCCCACCGACATGCTGGCCATCAAGTTTGCACAGGTTAACCTTTTCTTCCTGGGTTACAAGACACAGATGAGAGACACATTGGCACATGTTCTACCCCACTGGAAGCCCCACATGCCTTTGTACAGGTACAGTAAATGTTAATGATAGGGTTGCAGTAACTTGTGTAACTAGCTTTAGAGGTAGAATTATGTATTCAATTTGAAATGTGCTGCAGTACTGTATGCGGAGTGTAGATTTCTGTCCCTGTATATGAAGAATTATGAAATCCATAAAGATTATGGTTATGATATATTTTCTTTTTTATCTATTTTCTGCCATTATAGGTACACTCGCTTTAAATGCAAATGCCTCAGTTCTTATAAGACAATTGTGTTTAATGAGAAATATTGGAATTTTTGGGAAATGTCTGTTATAAAGTATATAAATATATAAATTATACATTTTAATACAATATCATATTTTTTGTTATTAATACCAGCTACCTTAAAGGGCTGTATGCATTTGGACTGCTGGAGACAAATTTTTATGACAAGGCAGAAAAACTTGCAAAAGAGGTAAGAATTTAAAGTGGCAATGGTATTATGTGTACATTTATCTGTACTGGTTTCTCAACACAACTTCATTGATCTTTTAAATTCTGGTCAGGGTGCCGGGAACATAACTAGTATAACAGGACAACCACCATAGGCTCCATCTCGAACTTGCAAAACCCCAATCCAGCTTGAGTCAGGGCAGCACAAAAAGTAATTATATGTGGTCTTTACTAAATGAAATGAATACTTGGTCTTATGTAATCACCGCTGTCTTCATGCAAGGTATATTGTAAAAAGCATAACTGCCCCATTAACACTAGAACTGCTGTTTCCCACACCAATAAATGTCAAACTCCTTTTACCGCCAAGCAAGACGGTGGGTTATTACACAATGGCTAAGGCACATCAGGGTCAGGCAAGGACAGAGTACAAACACACGTAAGGGTACACGCAACAGTTGGGTATACAGCACAACAAGGATCTACTCTTCACAAATACAAACAGAGGCTATATACAAGACATGCAGGGCTATATACAGTACACATGCTCGTGAGGCATACTACATTGGGGGGGGGGGGC
>JABFDZ020000066.1:29927583-29938250 GCA_019775955.2 Pollimyrus isidori
CTGATGGATCCATTGTTGGACTTTGGCCTGCTCCCAAGTCCTCAATCTGAGCAAGCATGATCACTTTTAATTTCCTGATTTCCTAATTTCGTGATACATATAAATCTATGTTGTACATATTCATCTGACCACTTCCTTCTTTTGCCCGACATAGTTAGTATGGATTAAAATATTAACAAAAAAATCACATAAAGTACTACCACGACAGTCACACGTTGACTACTGAGCACGCTACTTTCCCCGCAGTACTGATTGGCCAAGCAGTGTAGCATGATCATCTGCAGCCAGTGATGGCCAAGGGGGGCGTGTCATCATGAATTTATACGATAATTCGGGTGTGTCCGGACCTCCACGGCGGAGGCTCTGCCGAACCCCTGAGACCGACTCACCAAACCCCTAGGGTTCGATCAAACCCAGGTTAAGAACCACTGATCTAGAACTTCACAACCTCGTGCACCAGCTCAAGCTCCTTTCCCATCAGAGAGGTGACATTCCATGTCCCTGGAGCTAGCTTCAGCAGCCAAGGTCCCCACCTTTCGCCACTGCCCAGCTCACATCGCACCCAACCCCTATGGCCCCTCCTAGAGGTGGTGAGCCCATTGGAGGGGGGACGCCCCTGCCTTGTTTGGGCTGTGCCCAACCAGACGCCATGAGTACAGGCCTGGCCACCAGGTGCTCGCCATCGAGCCCCACCCCTAGGCCTGGCTCCGGGGGGGGGCCCTGGTGACCTGTGTCTGGGGAGGGGAAACCATGCTTCCATTACCTTTTTCTTCATTGGGATCTTGTGAGCTGCACTTCATCTGGTTCCTCACCCAGGACTAGAAACTAGATATGCAAAACTTTTTATACTTTGGTTGGTTACTTATGGTTATGAAATGAGTGATTCCCAAAAAGATATGATTGCATGACTGTGTTTGTGTATGGGTGTGTGCATGTGTAGGTTATGTGTACACAGATGTTCTCCAGGTTACAATGAGACTACGTTTGGATAAACCTATCATATGGCAAAAATGCTTTTTTCTACAGTACACCTAACCTAACAAACATTAGCCTACAGTTGTCAAGTCATTAACACAAAGGCTATTTTATATAGTGTTAAATATCTCACGTAATTTGCTGAATAATCATACCCATTGTAATGTTGAAATATCGTAATATGGACCATTGTAATTTGGGGAGCATCTGTATTACATTATGGGACCAAATGTCCTCACAATGTGATAGAAATCTGTTACTTCAAAGTTGTGGGGACTATTTCTTTGGTCACCAAAAAATCTGTGACTAAAAAGTTTTTTTATTTTATTTGATTAAAGTACTGGCTGTGGTTAGAGCTGGGTAGGGGTTAAAGTTTTCATTTATTGCCATTAGGGTTTTCCCCATAGAAATGAACAGTCAGTCCCCACAAAGATATGACTATAAGCATGCATGTGTGTGTGTGTGTGTGTGTGTGTGTGTGTGTGAGAGAGAGAGAGAGAGAGATGCCAGGAATGTGGGACTCAGCACATGCTTTTGTTTTGTGAAGGCCAGGACCCACTTTGTGTCCCAGATGATTATGCTGGACCACCAGCCCACAGAGAATAGAACAAAAGACAGATGGGCTGCATAAGCTGATTCAAACAGTCCTTGGCATGGGAAAAACAGCAGAGCCCTGGGACAATGCCCAAATGCATCCTGGGGCTGTTCACTGTGAATTAGCCAGCTCAGTCTCTCTTTTACCTGGATGAAATACTTGCAAGCACAGGTGATGAGCTAAGCCCATCCAGATAACATTACTGTATACTTTGTGGTACTCTCACTTCACCCAGGCACAGAACAGGTGATTGTTATTGTTCACCTGTACCTTCATCAAGTATGGCTCAGCATCACTGTTTTCAAGCCAATAAACTCTGATATAATCATGCCAATGGACAATATCACCTTGAAGTAAAGCTGAATCAGAGAACTCAGATCATTTTTCTGTAATTCATACAACATTAGCAAAAAGTTCAAATTCATTTTACACAAGGTCGTGCAAACACACTCCATGCTATTATAGGACTGAAACACTCCACTGTTTATCAAAATAAACACAGTATTAAATGCAGTGTGCTGGGACATCCTAACTATTAAAAATGAATGCGATTTCCATACAAAGAATTAGTAGAAAGAAATGTATATCCACTAAAAGGTGCCATATGGATTAGGAATTAAAATGTATGAGTATTACAGCAATGTTCCTACTAACAGTGGAGCCAGGAAATGGTTGTGGTGAACATTGACAAGCAAATTATATTACCCTTTTTTGAATTTAGCAGGGATGAGATGTTATGTAGGTATCAGTGCAGTTGGTGCATGCAATTCCAGAAGGTCCTGCGCCCAACTTACCCAGAACAGGAAGCTGAAGAAGAACAGAAAGTACCGGATCCATGGGTTAATGAAGGAGAAGGTCTCAGCTCGATTAAGGTTCATGTCCATGTCCACTGGGGCAAGGTCCCCTCTGAGGCTCCAAGCACCAGAGGCCAGTTGGTGGTATTATCTGAAAAAAAGCACCAGAGTTGAAACCTTCAACCCCAGAATTTGTGGCCTAAAGTTGATTAAACCTACTGAATGTAAGCTGGCTGATATTACCCCTCCCAACCGCCTGGAACTGGGACCCCTAGAACTGTCCAGCAAGCTGGAGGATCATGTTAATAAAGAAATATTCCTGGCTTGAGTGGGCGTGAGTGGCTAGTCATCTCTGACATATCGTTAGACTGTCAAAGCAGGTGGTTGTTCCTATGCCTCTAGCATCCTCTACAGGCAGGACTAATAGATACATACTGCTGGATAATACATACTGCTGACAAAGGGGGGGGGGTTTCAAGTAAGAATTTCATTGTGCTCTGTACGCTGTACTTGGTACACATGACAATAAACTTCAACTTCACTTCACTTCAATCACTGGATCAGAAGTCCATGCAGTTGATTTCCACAGCAGTAATGTGCACAGCCTTCTAAGTCTTAAGCAAGAGATCTGGTATGACTGGCTGAACAGGAAAGCCAGCCACAGAAGCGCGTAACTGCCATGTTTTCCATACAAACCCAGTTTCAGGGTTCCAGAGGATGCCACCCTGCACCATGAACATGGTTCACTCGCACCGACCTGCACAGCCGCATTGTGAAGACCAGCAGACCAGTGGTCTACAGTAAGGTGTCTGGATGATAGACTGCAAGGTGCTGTATCATTGACTAAGCAGCCAATATGTATTGAGGAGCCATTGCTATATACAGCTGACAGTGCATTCTCCTCTTAGCAGATCAATAGCTACATTTAATTAAAGGGCTGGAATATGGATAAGACAGGATACGGCTTAAGTCTGAGGTGGAGGAGACCCATTTGGAAGACGTACAGGCCTGAGGAAGTGTGTGTCACTGGAGTCATAGATGTGCTCCACTGAGATTTCTTTCTGCACACATTGTTGTTTTGCAGGTTGCTGAATGAGAATTACTTCCTTGCAAATAATTAAATCACAAACAAAGGATACATAAAAAGCAATGGGTAAAACAAACAGCACATTAAAAAGATACATTCACACACACATACAACATCATCCATCAATCAAAAAATGGTTATACTCCAGCTGATCTCTTGAAAAAAAATGCTTTATATTCTTGTCTAGTGCAATATATATGCTAATATGGGATGTGAATGTCAAAATACTCAAATCCCCTTATTTTATAGGTAATATTCAGGTCATTGGCCTCAATAGTTAGTGGTAACATCTTTGGCACAGATGACAGTTGTAGATGTTCTTGGGAAATTTGCTATCAGCATTATGCTCACCTTCATACACTTGCACATTTTTCTTAGCCCATTGGATGTGTTGACTGGTTCCTCATTTGGTTCAGGGGTACAGGCACCAGCTGGAGGCCTTTGTTCACATTTCTGTTCTTTGGGTTCCTCTCCAGGCCATTCACTGGACACCACTCTAGATGCCTTGAATGGCTGGCTACTCTCTTCATTGCTTAGCTACCTTTATTTCAGTGGAACCCATAAAATATCTGTACTTTATATTTCTGCTCCCTTACATTTCTCTGTGTTAAATTTTATCTGCCATTACTGTTACTACTAATTTTATAATAAAGAATGACTACATTTTCAGTAATATTATTTATGCAAATCATAGAGTTCCGTATTATGTTTTAATCTTGTCTTGTCCTGTTACCAAGGCAAGTATTTGTATTACTGAGTGATCAGAAGAACTATTGCTGTACTCAAACAAAACCGGCTCGCTGTAATTCCTGAATGAATACACATATACTGCTTCTTAATGTAAATAAATATTTTTAATTTGTTTTCAAACTTGTCAAGTAATGTGAATGTGAGCATAAGGCTCAGACCTCTGCAATAATGCGTATTTAGGCATGCATAACTTTGATTTTCAAACCCTTTGGAAGACCAAATACAGGGCATTTCTGACAGTTAGCAGCCACTAGATGGGTATTTATAAATTAGCTTCCTGATCTGAACTTCTTATTGTAGTAAATTAAACACAAGGCCTCTGCTGTTACAACTCTCGGCAGCTTGGAAACAAAGAAAACATTTTCACAGATCATGCAAAGTCATTCCCAGCTGTGCCATGGCCAAGGGTTTGTGAGGGTGTGCAAACGCCACCCAAAACTAAAAAGTCAGCTTGCACAGCCAAATGAAAATATTTGTGTTCTATTGTAACCTCCCCCCCCAAAGCACCAGCACCTTCTGACCCAGGAAATGTTATTGTTAGAAATTACCCCTGCTTGGCAAATTTTATTTCCCTTAATTATTCAGGTAGAAAGTGCCAACCCTAACTACAGTGTAACAAGGGTCATAGGCTTGGCCTTCAAGGAATTAAAGCAGTGGATATTATGGACAGACATTACTTTATTATGCTTGACTTCTTGCAAGCCTTATTTTCCCATGGCACACTCAAAGTCAATTTTCTAGCTTTGGCACTAGTTCCCAGCTATTCATTGTTTGTAGATTTCCAGAGGAAAATTAAAACTGTAAGTTTTTTGGTAAGGCTTTAGGGAGAGCTGAGTAAGGTGAAGACGAGAGTGTCAAGTCAGGAGTTTTTGGGTGCCGACAATGGGAGGTAAGTCAGGAGGGAAGGAAGCATTTCTTAAAGGATTAATAATTTTGTGTTGTGTAGCTTTCTGCAGTTTTAAATCCTTCTCCTTAAGCCAGAACAATAATCAAATGAATGTGCCCCTTTTCTCTCAGACTAAAGCCCATTCTGCCATGCTCTCATCGCTGCAGCAGCCCCCAGTCTCATCCTGGCCCTACCTACCTGCCTGCTAATCCATATCCATGACACCTGCATCACCTACAGAACTTAACAGAAAGACAGCACAGGGGAAAACATTCAGTTGCAGGTCTGTGAGATCTAAAATTACATTGTGAGGCTAATCAAAGCTTTAACCAACAGTATGCGGATGACACCCCCCCAGCCCATCAGCCATCAAAAAACCACCTTCCACAGCACGATTCCAACGGCACTTACACTCACTTGGCTTTGGTGGAAATATTACATTTTCCAGATAATGCTGATATGGGGATGGCCATTTATCCTGCATATGTTAGGATAATTTACTCAGAATGCTTCAAATAAACATTGGTACTTTTCCTTGGATGTTTGGACAATGTGACTAATGACTTTTTTATGTATTAGGATATGTTCATACTAGGGAAGCCAAAAATGCAATGTGAAACGCAACAAGTTATATGGCGCTATTAAAAAAAAAACATGTATTTTTCTGTGTTTCCATATTGTGTTTGTCCACATTTTTGTGTGTCTTTATTACTTTTTTAATGTTGTATTGTATTAGCCGTTTCAATAATTGTCCATAGTGTTTGTGGGGAAAAACATTCAGTAAAAAATGCATTGGAATGCATTTGTATCCAGAGCAGGGCAGAGAAATGCATGCAGCAGTGCAATGCAACACCCATGTAGTCGGAACGAGCACATATCTCTTTGGTTAATTGCACAGTATTTTCTTAAAAACTTGCTGGAACATCATTATAGTTACAGGCCTGCACATTTGCATGAACAGGAATGCGGACAGTTGATCCAAAACAGACAATTGCAACACCAATACAAAAACAGCTTACATTTATACATAAGATCACAGACAAGAGACTCATTACATATAGAAAATGTGAAAATACCCAAGGCTGATCCTGATATCAATAAAATAAAAAAATGTTTTACAACATGAATGTATTTTTGTCCAGATTCTCTTAAACTATAACATGTGCGAGAGGCATGTCTTCCAAAACAATTTGACATTTGCATTATAATAGAAAATGATGAATGGATACTACGTTTGATCAGAAGCTGCAGGGTAGGATGAATTTTCACTTTTGGCAGGCATTGCTATGCAACTGAGACGCAAACATTCCTATAATAAACAGAAACATCAGGAATGCTGCTATAACACGGAAAAGCAGTAACTTCAGCCCACTGACAGTCACAGGTATGCTTGTAAACATAAACTATCACACTGAAAGCTTGAGTACTTAATATTTTAACTGAATGCTGCTATCATCAGCGTAAAACTGCCCTTCCTTATCTATTTGGAAGGGAAGGTTAGGCAGCTAAGACACCCTCAGCCGCAGGCTGACCTTAGTTATAATAACTAAGAAAATGATAAATTTAGAAGTAAAAGTTCCTTAAGTCAGTAAAGTAAGAGTCTCCCCTGGGGGATGCTTGGCAGACCATGTACAGCTGGATCAGAGCTGGTAAACCCACCTGTCTTCTGAAGCAGTCATCCAAAACTCAGTTCACAATAAAGCTTTAAAAAGGAAACAAAAATCTCTGCATCGCTGTGGTTTCTATGGGTTTTATTTACATGTTAAATGGTACAAAGTAGTCTATACAAAGTCTAATGTATTTTTTTTTGCATTGAAGGGGGGTGGAAAGCTTCAACAGTACAAATTCAAATTAGGTTGTAACACAAGGGAAGATATCATAGTCTTCCATTAAAAATCACAGTGACTGAAATTTTGCATTTCTGTTAAACATTTCAATGTGTATTCGAGCTGAAATCCTACCCCCTGCTGGAGGAGATCACAAAGCAGCTGCCACAAGAGCGAATCCACCAAAATCCAATTATACATACGTAATATGTCACTAGGCAGATAATCGTTTCAATCCAAATTAAACAATTCACCAAAGGCAACAACTAACATAGTGAACAACGGATTAATCTTAAAAAAAAAAAAAAAAACATTACAGGAATGACAGTGAACACACAGTGCTCTGGGAGGTCGGGATACATTTAGTGTTATTAAGAAATAGATGAAGATTTAAACCAGATTAATAAAATAAGATGGTCTTATGTACAGACCTTAGTGAAATAGGAGGCAGACACTTGTAGCACTACATCCCCCGGGCCAGGTTGAATAGCAATTGAAAAGCACTGGAAGACACACACACACACACACACACACACAAACACACACACAGCCTCTCACAAGGTTGTATAACACCATATAGGACCAAATCTAATCTGTTTCAAACACAAATTTATAAAATATTCCATTTCACTATAATACGAAGTACACATTAAATGAAACCACCAAGCATTTAATAGACGTGACAATCACTGAATTAAAAAGTACAAAAAATCCAGTAAAGGTTATGAAACATGAGACCGTATAACAAAGACAGCATAGCAGTCCTGTGGTGGGACAGAGCAGAGCAGTGGAGAAAGCCTTCTGCCCTGCACAAACTGGTGGATTAACAGGACTGTTTGGACAAGTCTGACAGCATGTCAGTTACTAAATGTCAGAGACTTTTACAGGACCAAAGATTATCTGCAGCAGGATGAGATGAAATTTCCAACATGGTGACGGATCTACTTACAAGCTTTAAGAGAAGTGGCAGAATCATAAAGATTCAGCCAAGTTTGTGAGGGAGAGCCAAAGGTCAAAGTCATGTAGAGACAAATCCTCAGAGAGTTACCTTCCAAATTGCCGTTCATCTCCACACTCAGAACTTCATATTTACTCCATTATTGAAATATTTGCGCAATTTAAGACTTATGGGTTACTTTGTGGGTATCACAGCCAACCTGCTTAATACCAGTGTTCAGCCTAGTGAATTAAAACAAAAAAATGAATCTCCCCAGAGATAAAATATATCAATCCATCAGCAACTGTTATACAAAATGCATGGTTTTACAGAATATATAAAAATGTTACCTAATGGATCCGATATTAGATTCTTCTTATTTTTTATATTACAGTTTTAATGGCTTAAAGTGAACAATTTTGCAAATTAAAATAAGAACTACTTTAAATTAAATCTGTCCACACAGGTAATGTTAAAACGTTTTTTTTTGATGTTGCACCTATTTTTCATCCACATTAATAATGGCATGTCTCTTTCCAGACTGCCAGTTTAAAACACAACCATTGTCCACTGTGGGAAAGGGCAACCTTCAGATGCAGGAAGTGCAGACCACCCCTCACAGTGTCAATGCACATGATGGCGGGTAGAGGCCAATGGTGTGTTGCGTTTATGCAAGCATAGCACATTTGACAGTCCGGGGTTAACATGCTCCAATTCCGCAGAGTCTGCCAGGAGGGTGAACACACATTGTCATAATTTTACTGTATGTACCAACAGATTAGCTATGAGTACAACTGTGGGGTGCTCACGCTGTATATGGGAGCCCCGTGCATGTCGCAGTCTCTTACACTCTAAAAAGCTGATGAACATGAGCCTGGTGTGAGGCTCACTATGGGGGTTTGCTAGTGTTCACACTGTAAAAATCTGCACCAGCAAACACAGTCCAGTTTCCACTCAGATTTTATGAACAGGGGCAGTTGAAGCCTATGTGGAGCCAAATCTCGAGCAAAATAAAGTAATATGGGCCTAAAATAACAATTGCTTTGATTTCTTGATGGCCAGCCTCACCAGTGGTGCCCTCCCCTAGCCCCTAGCAAACTGTACCACCCAACTGTGCATGTGGCAAAATCCAGGGTGGGAGGGGGGTTAGGTTCTCAGAGGCCTGGTGTGATGCTCGCTGCAGGGGAGCAGTCGCTACGTCTGGTTAGTTGGTGCCCTCTCACAATATCTGGGGAATGTTCATGGAATTTCAGTGTGTGTGTGTGTGTATATATATATATATATATATATATATATATACACATATATATATATACACACACACACATACACACACGCACAAATATATAGTTATATATGCCCCTACTGTGTGTGAGTGTGTATATAAAAGTATCTGTGATGCTTTTACATGATGTTCAGTTACACATTTTGGAATACACAGTCTCTTTGCCTCAAAATGCCATTCAACATGAAACAGATCTCATACCTGCTTCTAGTGTTATTCCGGCGCTAAACATCACCCTAAAATCCTGCCAGCCTGAGTCCCCTCACCTCACAACTCAGAAATCTGTTAAAGATGGAGTATTTCAGTTGTTTATCACTCATTATCCAAAGTGCCTTTACATCTTATGTAAGATGATATTTCTAAATGACTATGGGACCAAAGCTCTATGGACAGTACCATTAAGTTGATGTGTGAAGAGGACTGATACCCCTCTATTAGGCACCTTGCACTGAGCCTCATGTGTAGCTGAGGAGAACCCGCACCAGACAGGAAGGATCTCATTTGGAAATGCTGATGGAACTATGGACTTATCAGACATTAGATTTCCTTTCTGCTGCATCAGCTGGAAAACCCAGTGTGTCAAAACAGAAACAATGAGAGAAAATCAGAATGACTACTCCTGCACAACAAACGTTGACAACAGAACCAAGTGGGTGTCTACAAATCAGAAACACAAGACACCCTTTGTTGCAAAGATTCAATCTTATGGGACCCAAAGCAGAATCTAAGAGGAGTCAAAATGTGTTGGGCTGTCCCTGCTGTGCTGAAAATGCCATACACCAAATAGAACAACACATAGTCAGATGTATCATACTCAGACACCCATTGAAACTGCTTCACCAGCTTTGCTGATGGAAGCTGCTGGCTGCCATTGTGTGGGTGTGTACCTGGAGGGTACGCCTGCCCTCTGTCTCCCCAACGTGGGGGTTATGTCACGGCCGTCCCCCATTCCACAACTCACGACCACCAATCACATGCACTGATCCTCAACAAGGTATCAGTTTGCTCTCATGGATTTTAACAAATCACATTTGTGTGTGTATGGGGTATGCTTTTATATTTAAATAAGACAGTTATCCAATGAGTCAAAAAATATATATATACTTCAGCATGCTATATTTAGGTTCTGCCTTTATAATAAGAGTGGGAGCTGCCATCAGCAGTCATGGGTAATTGAATCCTTTCACCTCATATGGGGTTACAGTATGAGAGCTGCCTCTGTATTGATTTCTTGTGCCCTGTGGGGCAAACCCGGCCTTCAGAAAAGCAGTGCTTTCATATCTCCAGCTTCCCACAGTGTCAGTCCAAGGGGAAAGAAAAAGACAAAACACAATAAAAAATTGCCAAGAAGTGCCCCTTCCCCAAAGTCAATGCCCTTCATCTTTCCTGACCGATTTTTCTTTGGCAAATTAAATTGAGAACAGCAAATAAAGGGGGGGGGGGGGGGGGGGCACGGTTTATAGTTTGTTGGCCGGAGAAAGGATAGGCCAGGTAATTTAGTCCACCCCAGTCCCCACACAAGGGGCACCGGG
>JABFDZ020000066.1:29947837-29960789 GCA_019775955.2 Pollimyrus isidori
CCTATCAATATGGGCCAACATTTCTAAAGAATGCTTTCAGCACTTTGTTGAATCAATGCCACATAGAATTAAGGCAGCTCTGAAGGCGAAAGGGGGTCAAACCGATTAGAAACACCATAATAACACATTTACGTGAGTGTATTTACTCCCTGTCTACTGTCTGCATTTTTGAGATACAGTATACCTCGGTTCTCAAACTTAATCTGGATCGAATCCTAAAAAGTTTAAGTTCTGATCGAAGATTAGAATAAGAAATTATGGAAAACCAATTAATTGGTTCCCGGCCCCTGAAAATTGTACCCAAATATGTTTTTTTTAGCATCTAAACACAAAATGAACAGGGTAAAACAAGAAGAGCATTTTTTCTTAATGGATACCAAAACGATAAAGATCTTATCCCACATTACCCCTGTCCTGGAGCGATTGTCTGTTCCTTTCGTATGCCATGCTCCGTCGTTAACCTCGTGTGGGATCCCCATGTGATCAGCTGTTTCTGGTTATTGTCATTAGTCCTCGGTATTAAGTTTCCCCAGTCGGGTCATTGGTTGCATTCGACTTGCTTACAGCGCTGGCTTAAAGCAACGCATCCTGACCCTGACGCAATGCATTACGGTTAGATGCATTGTGACCTCTCACTCCGCTGCACAAATTGGAACTGCCTCCGTGACGAAACATCTTTGCCCTTATTGGCTGAAGAGTTTAGTTACATGCGTGACGTTTGTATCCCAGGCAGTTCCAATGTGTAATCTGTATTTCTCCAGAATATCACGTAAAGCAGTGAGTACTGGTTTTCAGTTAATTTACCTGGTAAAATAAAGTTTAAATAAATTACATAAATGCTCCAATAGTACACGTAAGTTAGTTGTTAATTGTCAGTTACTGTAATGTTTCTTTCTTTGATTAATCATCCATTCTGTGAAGAAGGCATTCAAGTAAGAATTGCATTATAGTATGACTCATTTCCTGGCATGTACAACTTATGTCATGTCAGCGTTCACGGTTCGACTTCTGATATTGAGATCGAGCTCTAGGTCAAACTGGTTTGTTTGACTTTCGAGGAATTTGAGTTCTAGTTAGTTCGAGAACTGAGGTACCACTGTATTGAATTTTATTGGATCTTCAACTAATACAGAATAGCAAATAAAAGACACCTACCTGAACACACATTTAATAATGTAATTTGTGTAATATATAATACATGCTATACAACACAAAATGCTATACAACACAAAATGTCCCCCCTGGGGAAACAGTATCACTAGTAATATTATATTAATCAATAGCCATTCCCTCCCTGTAGATACTGAGCAGTCAGTCATGAAACAACACACATATCTTTCTTTGTTCTTGTTTATTCTGATGTTGACTTGTTATGTTCGGAATTATGGTGTGTCTGATTGTTCCTTGGCCCATGATGCTTACCATTCTGGTCATGTAAGAAGGCCCAGTTCAATCCAAATACTAAAAATCCATGACACTATCACCAATGCTACTGCATTTCCAAAAGGGCCTAATTGTGCAAGGGTGGGATTACCTATCTGAAGAATCATAAATTGCTATAATTTAAACCCAAATTTCCTCACAATATGCAAATGGTTTCAAAGCATGATACTTTGTTAGGCCCATGTCACTCTGGATGGATCCATTCTGATCTGATCTCAGAAGCTAGATGCAGTTCGGCCAGGTTACAACTTGGACAGCTGGTGTCCTGGGAAAAGCAGGTGAAGTGAGCTTTCCTTGGGCTACTGGCGAAATGCAGAAAACCATGAGGGCCACAGGTGAGTGTTCATTATTATTCAGCTGTGTTGCTGTAAGGGTATCCCACTTTTCTAATGTTGGTCATCAATTTGAACCGGAACAAAGATGTGAGGAGACTCTGTACATGCTATTCTATAGTAGTTTGGGACTGTCTGGCGAATTGCACATATCTCATGCTTTCACACATCTCACTCTCCATCCCAAGAAATCACCAGAAATTATTTTTGATGGTGAAGGATATAGCAAGGATAAAACAATACACCTAATACCAAATTACTGACTCGGCATAGCAGGAAAGGATGGGGAATAGGCCTGAAAAAAACACATTGTTAGATTGGTAAATCCCAGAACATTTAAAAAATGTTCTTCTGATGTGATCTTCAATAGAATACTTAAGGAAGTGAGCTAGGAGTAAGCACATGCTTTAACCAAATATGCAAAGTTAAAATGGCAAAAAGAAGAGAAGAACCAAAAACTGGCATTTGATCTCACAATCTGGCAGTTTGGAGGATTATTTTCTTTTTACTACTGTCATCATAAACTTATTTTTATAGTAAAAAAATAACTATGTGTTTTTCTGTTTGCACATTGGAACATGCAGATACAGCCTCATAGACTATATTACAGTACATTACTATGGAAATGGGAAGAAGCCGTGTGTGTGGTATAGCGTTATGTTTCACTTAGTACACTTAGTAATCCCAGCTATGAAGCACCTGAACAAACTCCCATTTTAAATCAACACAGAGCAAGGCTCCTGAATAAAAACGAAGCAGGAGCCCCTCCGGGATCTGTCACATCTTCTCTAAAAGGATACAGGACACACTGCGTTCACAACGTGCAGCCTTATGTTTTCTGGTTGGAGCTGTCACAGAAGGCTTGTTTCCCACCTTGCCGAGACTGAGTACACATCCATCAGTGGAGAGAAGCCCTTGGACTGTTTGAGTGTGGGTAGGGGGTACCTTGGCTATAGCTACAGACTGAATGTGGATGGTTCTAGACAGGATCCTATTGCTTTTGACAGTCCTGGACAGGAACCTATTAGCTGTGATTGTCTGGAACAGAATCCTGTTAGCTGTGATGGTGTTGCACAGGATCCTATTGGCTGTGAAAGTGCTGGACAGGATCATATTAGCTGTGATAATTCTGTACAGGACCTTATTAGCTGAGATGGCCCTGGCCAGCATGCTATTGATTGTGACAGTCATAGACAGACTCCTATTGGCTGTGTGCTGAACCTGGTTAAGAGTCAATTAGCTATGATGGCCCTGGACAGGATCGTATTGGCTGTGAATGTCCTGGACAGATTCCTATTGGCTGTACTGATCCTGGACAGGATCCTATTAGTTCTAGCCAAGGTTTTGATGGTTCTCAACTTATTGGTAACAGAAACCTGCCCCTTTGCCTGGCTGATGACATCCTATTCTCTTTAATTGTGTCAAGTGTTTTGGGTAATAATCATGTTGATGAACATTGCTCCATAGATTGGACAACTAGCCGTGAGTGTGTGGCCACAGACCACAGGTTGCACTCCTTCCGGCTCGGCAATGAGTCATTGGTGCCCATTGTGTTACCCCGACCAGCAGTAGGCCTTTACATATGAGCCCACCGCCCCACATTAGTTATGCTCTACTTGATTTGACGTGCACAGGCTGTCCCTGCTGTGATGGGAACTGGACAGATTGGCCCGGGCTGGGGGGTACAGCCAGCAGTCAAATCCCTGCTTTGTGCAGCCCTGGGTGGATGGTAAGCTGTTAGCTCTCACTTTGCTGAGTTTCCACTGCCCCCCACCCTCTCAGAGACCAGACGAGGTGACCCTCAAAGGAAGGAGTTCTATGAGGCCTTCATGTCATACTAACCACTGGATGAGGATCATATTAACAAGCACTAGTGCCACACTCCCTTCAGCACAAAGCACCAGAACACAATGGCTGTCAACACACCTGAACACCTGCAAACAGCTAATTTTCAGGCTGTTTTTGTTAGAACAGCAGGTCTACAGGCAGATTGTGGATTCAGAGCTCCCACCTTGGATTGGGAGCATGACGTCAAGGGCTGTTCTTCTAAATCTGGTCTCTGGCCTTGCCATCTGCTATAGTCAGATGGTCCCTCACTCCAGCGATAAAAAGACATGGAGAGTGTGAGAGGATTGTGTTGAAAAGGACTGGAAACCAGCATCAACATCAAAATAATAAAACTATACTACTTTGCTGATGCAACAGTAGAGGTTACTGGGTAAGATTTCATTGATGTCTTAAAACAACTTTTTCCCTCCTCATCTTTCAGGTTCAAAATTGACATTCATAAGATAAATATGTACCCTGTTTAGAGTCTGTTGTGGACAGACATATGGCAACACAAACCTAGTCCGACTATTTGCTATACTAACATGTGGGAGGAATCGGCTTGTGAGTGCAAGTACAATAATCATATCAATAACCCATGGTTAAACAGCAACTCATGGACAGCCAGGTTTCAGAGACATCCTAAGATTACAGAAATGGAAAGACCACTTCACCACACTAAAACTGTCAATGATTAATGTCCAGTGGCTCTACAAAGTAATGATCCCATCTGTGCCACCGGGCAGCTCACTGTGCTCGGAAACAAATTGATTAACCTAAGCCAAAACTCACTGATCCACTATTAAACTGGCAGTCATTCATCACTAGTCTGACACCATGGACAAGTCCGTTGGTGTGAGAGACAAAACCTGTCACCTGCAGATGAATTCCAGTAAAATTAAATTCTGAGATGCGTAATTTAAGGAATTCAATATCTCTCTACATTACATATATTAAAACTTATAAGAAACCTTATATTATGAAATGCCATCAGAATGAGATTAAACAACAAAACAGGCCCTGGCTACCTTTTGGTGAAGAATACAAATAAATAATTTGAAAATAAGGGGTAAATGCACTTTCAGATCTTATTAAGACTTTGCATGTAAAAATAAGCACTAAATTAACATTAACCTCCAAAAGAGAAAGAAAAGGCTTTTTATCTAACTCCAGATTAAATTTAAAGCACATGATAGAAATTTTTAATCTAAATAGAGCCCTTCAGAGCCTGATATGGAACTTTTTGTGTTCCCTGTGCCCCTACATTGATGTTGTCACAATCACACGGTGGCCATGGGGGACGACAGCCCCAAATAGACCCTGGTTTCTGATGTAAATTGTCAGGCTCGGGCTGGTCTGTAGACCACCATGCAGAACAGCAAGCAATCCTAATTCACTTCCAGTCAACTCACGTGCTGGGCACAGATCTAAACAACTAACTAAATTGTTTGGATTGAACATTCACCTGTCAATAAGAAGAAGCAATTAAGAGATTCAAAGAAGGGCACTCAGAAGGACCATTACCATGAACAGCAATACATCATCACTCCATAGCACAGCTTGAGCATTTGACTGCCCTGCAGATACTGGATGAAGACGTGTATGGCGTATGTTATCAATCCTGTAACTGCCGGCTGCTTGCAATGTTTACCTTATCCTTATAGGTGAAGAAGAGGATGAGTAGGATCAACTCCGCCAGAAGAATAGCCAACAAAACAATGAAGAACTGCAAAAGAGACAGTGAGAGAGTGAGTTGGAGAACGACAGTGGATCAACTGAACTCCTCCACAAATACCAGTACTTTGTTTCAAATGTACATAAATTAGTGCTAAGCCTTTGACTGGCACAGGGAAAGAGTGATGATACAGTTCACTTCTTGCCATTTTCTTAAATTATTTACTTAATTGAAGATGGCGAAACTTGAATACATTTGTACAAATTTTAGTATCACATATTGGAAGCTTTTGTGCCACTCAAAAGAGAACACCATTCAAACTAAGACAGTCATCTTGACCCTGTGAAATGTGCTTCAAGGAACATACAAGAATGGACAGCAGAGAACATAGTGCTTATGGAACTACTAAAATAGGGAACTCAATGCACCTTTATAGGGTATCTCAGAAACTGCCTAACGATATACCTGTCATTTGATCATTTCAAAAGGAAGACATTTAATCACATGAATGTTAATAACATCAATTCTCAAGCTCATGTTTGATAAAAGTAAAAACCCAGTTTACAATGCGGTGTATTGCTTTGACCATACATTGTGTCCTGTATCATTCTTAGGCCATAATTTTTAATGCATAGCGAAAACCATACTGTCTTCTCAAAATCTTAGAGCTAGAGAATTTTAAACAGCCCATTCAGTCTAATTGAAGTGGAAATTTTGTTTCAATTGCTTACAAAGATATTAAATCGAATTTGAAACAATAATTACCCTCAGTGGTACTGATAAAGGTGAGGCTAATTAGGCTAACTGGTAGAACATCTTAGTGCTGTATGCATTGATGAAAGGCAGTCTGTTGAGATTAATGTGCTTTTAAACACAACTCAGCTGACTTTAATTGTCAGCCACCTTTTTGCTTGGTGCTGCAACACTGGCAATTGACTAACAATGGTAAGCACTAATTAGACAGAAACTCATCTTTGTGGCACACACTAAATAACAGTATAAGGAGTTATTTAGAGAACCACGCCTTGGAGATGAGTGGTACGTTGGGTAGAATTGTAGCATCACACCTCCACGGATCAGGGTTTCAATCACACTACTACTGTGCATGTGAATTTTGCATATTCTATAATGTGGGCCTTCTCCTGCAGTCCAATGACAGGCGATTAAGCTAAAAGGTATCTCGAAATTGCCTGTAGTGCATGCGTCCTATGATGGGCTGAAATCCAGCCCAGGAAAGTAAGATGGATGTTCAGAGACATATCCTATGAAAAGCTCAATTCTAGAGTCTAGAACTCCACAGTAGTAAAGAAACCTTTATTTTTCTGTTTTGGCGGCGTGTTCATATCCTTGGGGCTGCTGTACATGATATGATGTTTAGCAATTTGAAGATCTATCAATTCAGCCGGATTGTTGATGTTTCACAGCAAACACAAGCATTAAATCCCCACCCTGCCATCTCTGCAATGCAGCTACTATCCATGTCTGCTTTAAAAGGGTTTTTCTGCGTTTTTTTTAACAAGCATTAATTTGACAAAATGTTATACAAGGGTACTCTTAATATGTTATAAATGATTGTGCTCATATACAGAATGAACTATTTTATTTTGGTTCTTAAGTATTAATGAACAGCAAGATGTTAAGGGGTTTATAGTTCTCATGGTGTCACCTTTCAGGATGTGGGAATGACCCTGTGATATCACAGGCCTTCATCGGAGCCCCCATTTCAAATGCAGCTCAAGTCTCAACTAATGCCCAAAGGCTTATTAACCTGGCTCATTTGCCATTTTACAGGTACAGAATTGTGGGAAATGGGAAGAGTGGCAGTAAGGGTGATATGCACGATGAGACTCACACTCAGGAGCAGGCACTTGTTCTCCTTAATGGCACCCAGGCAGCCCAGGAAGCCAGTCACCATTACGATGGCACCGATGGCGATGACCAGGTTGGCGGCGGAGAGTGAGGGAAAGGAGGGTGAGAAGGTAGCAAAGCTGCCCTGTGACACGGAGAGCCATATTCCAACACCAAGAAGGCCACACCCACATAGCTGCAAGACAGAGAAGCGGGCTGTTTTATGAATCAGGAACAATTATACATCTCATAATAAAGATGTACAACTTCATTAAAAGCAAACAAAAACTGCAAAGTTACAAAAATGATACAGACAAACATATAATAAAAAAGATAATAAATACAACAATGTCAGTGTCAAGGTGGTGTTTTTTTTCCCCTAGGAACCCATACAGTCAACTGTAAACATGCAGCTGTTCAGAAAAAGACAATATAACAGAATGGCAAAGAGCCTGGGGTGATTGCAATAAAGTTTCTGCCCTCATTGACTTCTCACACAGACCTGAAAACTGTTAGGCAGTAAATCTTGCTTATGCGCAAGTTCAGGATAATGAAGAATTAACACTTTAATGATGCTAATTTCTTCTGAGGACTAACTTCCAGCTTCCAGTACTGACGCCTACGCAGTAGAATTCCATCGCACCTGGGGTCATGCAGAGCTTTTCAAGAGCACATACAGTATAAAACCAGAATGCTAAATGGCCAGGGAGGAATAGAAGGTTAACACTGCAGAGCCATGTTGTGACCATGGCTTTGTAAAATGGATGTTTCTATGGATGTTTCTGTCAACCCTGTCCATCAGAGTCCCAACAGAGGGCCATCAATTACACCTCAAATAAGAGGACCATTTTCACTAATTATGGTGCGTAATTAATCCATTAAGGTGGGAAGAGCTTGACTGGAGGTTGGTGGTCCTCGCAATCAACTCTTTATTTACCTCTTAATATTCTGCCATAGACATACATTATGGATAGGTGAACGGTCTGCAGGGGCTACTGCATTCCCATAACTGGCTGTATAACAGCAGAGAGCACGTGGCACAGCCGGAGCTGAGCCTCGGGGCTGTAAATTTTATTCCCATCCGTCAAAGAGGCAGAGCAAACAGAGCACCAGTCCAAATAGGACACAGAGTGAAATATTGGTCAAGGAGTTAGCAGATACATTTCCACTTCCCCTGCAAGGATAAAGCACCCAGTGTAGTCTTGTCATAACACAAAATTGAGAAGCAGGTAAGATGTGGTCATATCTCTTGTTGATGTGCATTCAAGAGAATATTAAAAACTGAGCAAATTCAAAGTCTGTGATGTGATAAAACTGCTTGGGGTTCCATGCCTGGGGGGTCACTTGTCCTAGGAATCACTTAGCTAATCATGTGACCCAAAGTGTCATATATGTTTTAACTAGGTTTTGACTGGAAGCAAGTCATGGGCTGAATGTCTTAAACAAGGTCCCTCCGAGAACATGAATCTGGAGCCCTTGCATCTGTGTCCTCGATAAGCACCTCAACTGCTCCCTGAACTAATTGTGGAATCAATCAGCAACAACAAAAACAATTACCATTACTACACTCAGCGAAACGACAGGACAACATGTCCATTTGGACCCTCTTTACCCTCAGTGCCTTTGTTTCAGTGAGGACATGGACTCATGGAGGTGACCTACTACTCATCTTCTTCTGCATGGGTCTTTATAAACATCTCTGCTCCCAAGTTATCCTTGTATGTAATAGGGTGTCACATACAAAGCACATGGTTTATATAGAAAAAGACCACTATAAGAATATGCAACTGCATTAGAGCCCGATTCATCGCAACACAATGAGATTTTAGTTTTCTTCAGCTTCAACCAAACAAAAGGCCAGTATCCAGCAGGAAATCATAAGTTCAGAGCAAAAAAAATCTGTATGATTAATTTGTGTCTCTAAACTCAAAGCAAAAATGCACAGCAGAAAAAGATGGGGAATAGTGGTATGGAACACAGTAATTGGGGGCGTGCATAATAAGGTTGCCTAAGAAGACCACTTATCAGATTAGGGTAACGTTCAGCTACAGGGAACCTTTCCTGTGTATCAGCATCCTAAGACACAGTAAGCACATGTTTGTAGGAGCTTCAAGACCCTGATGAAAATCAAACAAGGGTGAATTTCACACCAATCTGAGCCAAACTCTCTGCAGTTTCAGGCCTGGCCAGGAGGTTTCCGGTTTTATGCTAGCCATTTCAGCTTTGAGACCATGTCCATTAGAGCAGGGTGAAAAAAATACAAATTTCGAAGTTGTCACTGGACCTCGTTATTAAACGTGCAAAATATCTTTGAAATATGTTAATATTTTCAGGTTCCGCAACACAATCAAAGTTCTCACCTGTCACATCAATGTGCAGATCCATGCTATGTACTGTACCATCCATATCATAACGCAATGTAAAATTGTTCCAATTTAATACAAGAACCTAACAATCGGTCAGTGACAATGAGTAAGTGAGAAACGACTCATTCAGAAATGTGGCGCTCAGCAGCATGCTTACGTTGACATACTGGCAATATACACTATCCATTATCTATACCGCTTTATGCGGTCTTTATTTATAGATAATGGATAGTGTATATTGCCCATTGATGTGACAGGTGAAAATTACAATTGCGTTGTGAAACCTGAAAATAAGAACCTATTTCAAAGATATTTTGCATGTTTAATAAGGAGGTCCAGTGACAACTTTTCTGCACTACTGGAAATTGCTATTGGAATTTTTTTCACCCCACCCTAATCCCTCCTCCTTTCATAATCATCATGGAACAGTGGTTAGATTTTGGGTGCTGCAGGTCAGTCTTAGATCAATTGCCTCTAAATCACTTGATGTTCTTTAGGGCTACACTAATCTACCTTCCAACCAGCACATCCTAAACCCCCCACTGAGCGAAATCTCAGCTCTCATTGGTTCATTTCCTTTGAGCCTCTCTCTTCCTTACTTTTTGATTAGACAGAGAAATTTGTTATTTTGTATATCAAGCCTGTCCCACTGTATGTGGAATGGTTGGTTATGCAGGCTTACCATAGCCAATGAGATGTTTGAATACAGTACCAATATGATTAGACATGGATATTATAAATGGTCTACTGAGAGATTTTCCTATTTAATTTAAAGTGAATTAATCATGTTCATTTAGTTAATTGATTCATAGCTTGCATACTTCTTACTTTTATTTTTCTTTCTGTCCTTGGTTTTCGCTCATCATGTTCTTTGCCTCTCTCATATAATGTACTCTCACCAAAGCCATCTGACCCCCTGGCTCCAGGAGTCTGTACGAAGACCATAGATAAAGGGCCTGCTTACCTCAGTGGGGGCAGAGAGACACAGACAGACACTGAACCGGCCGTGTGAAATATCTTTCTGTAACATCTTCATTCTGTCTTAATAAAGGAACTTGCCTCATCATTGAACTAAAAGAACCTGAGGTTTCATTGAAGAAATCTATCTACTAAGCAGAATGTAATGCTGAACCGTTCTATAGTAAACAGGCCATATTAAAGTGTGAAAGGGGGATTTTTACAGTATACTTGTACATATACATTAATTTGGTATTGTTAATGTAACATATTTCATAGTGTAAAAGGCCTTAGGCAGACAAAAGAAATTTTTAAGGCTATTTATCTGACTTTTGCTCAGAACAAAAAACACAGTTTAGCATTGGAACACATGCACATTAAGAGTATGAAAACAAAAACTAGTATGAATTTTCAAAAAAGTTACTGATATCTAGTTGAATGGCTAGAGGAACACCACTTTAGTTCCTAAATCTCTTCTTAGGGGCACCCCAGCCTTTCTATGTATTGAATAAATTTCACCACCATCACACTTAATTCATATAATTAGTTAAAAAAAAACACAGTGAGATACTGATTAACTATAAAAGGTGTGCTAGTGATACATTTAAAAAATTACAAGCGTGTATTGAATGGTTGCTGCAAATATTGGGTTGATTTTAGTAGAAATTTAGAAATGGCCAAGCTATCACATTTTGACAGTCATAAACGTTTTACACCAACATGAAGATCATTTAAACATCATTTTATTTGGCTGCATAAGAGTTTTGCACAGTAATGTACATACACACCAAGGGCCTCATTTATCAAACTATATGGAACTGTCATTGTGAAAAAATGCATATGCACGAAAAGAAAAAATGTGTACGCACAAAACAAATATGATTTATCAAATCTAGCGTGCAAACGATTCCGCCCGGAAAAGTCAGAAATATCTTGTAAATGTGCCTGAGATCTTGTCCACAAAACCATAAATTGTGAATGCAAATGCACTGCTTGCTCATATAATATGCAAATGGAACTGCCCTGGTTCCAAAGTCTGACAACAGCAACTGTAAATAAAAAAACACAAAGAGAAATTTAAAATAATGTGAGGAATGGGCATGACAAAATTTTTCTTTTAGGGGCCTGGGTTCTGTTAGTTGGGTTTGTTGATGAAGAGATCAACTTACAATGTTTGTTGAATAAAGATTTGAAGATATAAGAAAGGAACATGTACGAGTCAGTTATTTTTCCAGTTATATTTTAGAGCCAAAAGCTGGAGATACTTATATTTAATTTCCATTGCATAATTTTAAAATTTCTTGAACATTAATAGATTTATCTGAGAAAAAACTCAACAAAACATGTATCAAAATGTAAATCTCTTGACACTCTTACTTGATATTGGTGAAGGCCTGCAAAACCTGCGTTCTGTTAGCTGTAGGCCTTTGGGTTTTTTGATGAAGAGAATTAGGGTACTGGTGTAGTTGACAAATATGCCATCACAATTTATGCAAATATAGACTTCGAAAGCCACTGTGGGTGGGATTGGTCAATTTCTTGGCTGTTCTAATATAAGCCCACCACATCAATAAGCACTAGAGAATCTCCTCAAACTCCTGCCCATGTTCACTAATAATAGCTATACCAGTTACACAAAACCATGTTCCAGACTCAGGACATGTGCCAAACTAAACGAATGCCTCAAATCTGAAATAATGCAGCACTGATTTTCTCACACAACAAAGTCATCTGGAAGTGAAGGCAAATGTGGCCGGCAGAGAAAGAGCTTTGTTCATTTACCTCAAAGGTCACAAACACCTCCCAGAGAAAAACTTAGCCACAGAGATCTTGGGTCACATTTCCAAAGACACTCTGACTTGATATTGGTGAAGGCCAACAAAACCAGAACATTGAGCAATTTAAAAAGTCTGGGTTCTGTTAGCTGTAGGCCTTTGGGTGTGTTGATGAAAAGAATTAGGGTACTGGTGTATCTGAAAGTAGAAGTCATCACAATTTATGCAAATAAAAACTTTAAAAGCCATGGTGGGTGGGATTAGCGAACTGTGTGAATTGCTGCCTGCTTTATCCAAAACAAATACAAATAAGTGAACAATAGGTGGGGAAGTAAACTATTCATGACAGTCCCACCCATATTTTATACATCTCCTGGGTGGTGGCTGTCACAAGCTAATGCTTATCCTCTTTCCTTAAGGAGGTGGATGCCCTAACTAGAAGTGAGCAGGTAATGACCCCTTAAAGTCAGTGCGGTGTCTGAAGGTGTTCAGTGGCCGATTTAGTCACCGACATGTGGAAGCAAACTTCTTTCCTTTAGTTCGGCCTATATACACTCACCTAAAAGATTATTAGGAACACCATACTAATACGGTGTTTGTCCCCTTTCGCTTTCAGAGCTGTCTTAATTCTGTGTGGCATTGATTCAACAAGGTACTGAAAGCATTTTTTAGAAATGTTGGCCCATATTGATAGGATAGCATCTTGCAGTTGATGGAGATTTGTGGGAT
>JABFDZ020000066.1:29960889-29970939 GCA_019775955.2 Pollimyrus isidori
AGGTACGTTCTTGTGAAGCTGTTGCACTTTTGCTTAAACCTGGGTTAAAGCTTGAAATTGTTGAATGACAGAGCCTCCCTCATTTACTTTTTGTTTTGGGATTCTACGCATTTTAACTCTTGAGGACAATCATAGCAATAAAGTTCCACTTTTTACACTATATCTGATGTATGCAGCCATTTTTTAAGTGCAACGGGGGAAAAAAATCGAATCGAAACTCGAATTTCTTTTTAAAAAATCGAAGATTTTTTTTTTTAGGCAAAATCGCCCAGCCCTACCATCGATAGACGAATGCAGAGCGATCTCATGTCTTCCAGGAACCAGTGGCCAAGCTGACACCCTGCACAAGCTCCAAAAGAGATGGGATGTGGAGAGTTTGCCAGTGGAATCCTTATCACTGATTCTGCCACTCTGCAGATTCCAGAAACCCGGTGAAAAGTCAGAAAAGTCAGCAGCAGACTTTTCCCTTCTGTGCCCAGAACGGAAATCACACCTCCCTCTTTCTCCCTCTCTCCTCCGACACGGCTAACAGCCAGCAGGTTTCGTACAGGAAGTCACACAACCAAGCCATCATTACATTTGCAGAGACCTAACAGGCTGGGAGTGCCAGCAAAGAAAGGCATGGCGTTCTACTTAATATGGGTTTCCTCCCAGTGCAGAGGAGTATGGTACAGCTTTTAAGCTAACCATACCACAGGAGCTTCACAGAACTTAATACAGTATATGTGCAGAAGCTTAAATATCACTTGAAGTTAGAAGCTTTAACTAAAAACGATGCTTCCGCAGGGTAAGAGAGGTTGCTTAACCTCATCCGAGATTGCAGACTACACAATGTTGATGACTTCAGGCATAGCATGGACTGCAGGACCTCAACAAGAAAAATCAAGGTAAAGGTTCTTAATGCAGAGAACCAAAGAATTCCATCTGTCAACCCCCAGGCAAGCTGTGAAAAGGTTCTGAGACTATCCCAGAGAGAGTCGTTGAATTGGGTCTCAATATAAGCCCATGGCTCCATATTTACATCAGTTTATTTAGCCCAAATGAGGGTATAAGTGAGGCAGAAAGTGCAAGACAAGAGTGCAGCTGTCAAGCCAACTAATGACCAACTGACAAAGAGCTCAAAGGTGAAACTCAAACAGAGAATTCCACACTGTAACTCTACTAATTCCAGCACTTAAATGTACAGCAGATTTAACTCCTCAGACCAACACACATACCTACAACTGTCAGCCACACCCAGAGGATGTACAACACGCAGCAGTTTGTCAAAGTAGAAAATTGCACAATATGAACTAAAAGACCCAGTATAGATATTTATTAATTCTTCATTTTTTAGAGAATGATAAACCTCACTGTCAGAAGCATTACAAGCTAAAGTCATGTGACATGCAAGCTACCCGGGGTGCTGGGAGGTAGGGTGTTAGGTGTGTGGGCGGTGTAAGTGATGAACTTCCACTTAAAAGCTGATGACAGCGTACAAACCCTACTTCCCAGACAGTGATGAGAAATCAATGGAGTTCACCTGACAATTACAGAGGGTCACTGGACAAAGATGAAAGAATTTGATTACTTAGAAGGTGCAGCTAGCTGGGGGAGGAACATGATAGAGCCATTTCCTTGGCTGTTCTAATATAAGCCCATCATCAATAAGCACTACATAACCCCTCAAAGTCCTGCCCATGGACACTAATAATAGTTAGACAAAACCATGTTCCAGACTCAGGATGTACCAAACTAAACTAATGCCTCAAATTTGAAGTAATGCAGCACTTATTTTTTCATACAACAAAGGCAGCTGGAAGTGAAAGCAAAAGTGGCCGGCAGAGGAAGGGCTTTGTTCATTTACCTCAAAGGCCACAAACACCTCCCAGAGATCTTGGGTCATATTTCCAATCTGCGGTCAGCTCAGCTAAACACTTGTGGCAAGGTCATGTTTTATATTAGCATGATGAAGGACCAGCTTTACTGGTCACTCACAGGCTGACAGAACTGTCTAGGCTGCGGGATGTTGAGTACTGGATTGCTTGTTTACACAGAGACATGCTTGACATCTCTATTTCATTAGAACAGGAGACACTAATGATTAGGAGAGAACCCAAGAAGGCTATTTGGTCATGATGGTGAGACGCACACATGCTGTAACCCTGATACACAATGTGCCATTATTGCTTAAGACCTTGGACTGAAATATTATCCAACCTCATATTCATATTTCTGAGGCAGGGCTGTTAGCTCTGTACCAGCACAGACCAACGGAACATCATTGTCCTTGAGGTAATGATAAACCAATGAAAATTAGGGTAAAAAAAATGATTAAAAACAAAAATAAAGCATTGGCTATCTTTTGAATCCTTGAATCCTTTTATAGCACACCAGAGACAAGTGTTTACACTTCAGAAAAATATATTACGAAGAAGCCCTTAATCTTGGCCTCCTTCTTTTCTAACAAGAGTAAATCAAACAGTTGAGGTAATTGTCTTAAAGTGATTAATGAAAAAATATGGTTGCTGTATGTGAACGACACTAACTGATGACGTCAATAAGTCGTATGACCTGATCATGGCTGCCTCCACTGTCAATTAAAGCTCTAAGGGCAGGGAGACGCAGACAGTTGCCCACAGCCCCTTTACGCACATCCGCTACATTCCACTGTGTCATCTTTATCACCAGGGACAGGACCATAGATCTGACGACAGCTGACTCTCAGAACCAAAACACTTTGCTTAGAAATTAAAACTCGAAGCCGGGAGCATCTCACAGCACCACAGAGAAACATCATCAAATATTTAAGGATGCTTCTGACCAGCCCTACAATCCAGTTTTCTAAGCAAATTAAGTTATTTTTTCCATTTTATGTACAATATCAAAGAGAAAAAGCATCAATCTTACTTTTAATTGGAGGACTCATTATGGAACTGGAGATGCCCATGCAATTTTCATGTAATTTGTCAAGATTAAATGAGGATATGTATGGTGCTTGCTTGTGGATATTGTCTGCTCAGGATAACAAGGCAAATTTATGAAAGTGACTGAAGGCCAACTAGACAGGTCAGAAAAAAGCACGCTATAGTGTGTGCTCTGGGTTGTCATGTGTTCTCAGAGAGGACAGGGACACCTTGCAGTCTTCAGCCAGAGAAGCCTCAACCTTGCCCAACAAAGCACTGGAAAAAAGGTAACCGGGAAATCATTCCCATCTGTACAAGACCATCTACTGAGTGCACACACATGTCCAGACCCCTTAACACGGGCCCTCCTGTCATGACTATGCTAGCCTCTCAGCAACACCCTACAATGCCAGGCTCTTATCTCAGGCATCCTGCTATGCTAGCTTCATGAGAGCTTTGAATGGGGTCCTGTCCAGCCCAAGGCAGATGGGAGAGTGTCAAGATAAATCCGTCAAGAAGTTCCAGCCACAAATTATTGCTTTCCCTTTCCTCTTTCCTCTCCACAAGTTCTCACGCCCCCATGGCATGCACTGTACTCCTGGGGACCACGTTAGGGCCCAGATATGCTCTCCGGCACAAGGGCCCTGCAGCACCACCTTTTATTTCTCTTCATGCAATGTAAAAAAGCTAAAACAAATGACCTCAAAACCCTGCTACTGACTACAAAAATATGGCTGTATCATTATCTGAAACACTTCATTATTCGGTCTCTGTTATTTTTTGTGTCAAGTCCAATTTTTGCCTTTATGCAATATTCATGAAGTCAGGATGAAAACTTCACATTTGCTCAAAAGCAGAGCGGCTACAAATTAGGCCATATCACACTCCCTTCCCATATAAGCACTATATGTCTGATTGATCACTTTTGATCAGTGCAAAATAGCAACTGCAATAGAAACATTTCTGTTGTAGCTAGCCCAAAGTCCTTTCATTAAAGGGCTGATATATGTTCTTGCTTCCCAACAATCCTATTGAAAAACAATGACATAAAATGTGAGAGAAGGTATAGCTTTAAGAAGCCAGTGGACATAAAACCATTGGAGGATAAGTCAGAAGTGTTTTTTCCCCCACAGTTAAAGACATGGTTGTTTTGAGTTTTTGGATTATTCCTAATTTCCTATACAATTTAAGGGTCTATCAGTTAAATTTCTCCTTCTGTCTCCTATGGTTAAATAGCTCCGGATTGCTGGCAGCTTTAGACAGGGTCTATAGAAATGATCCACACATTGGTACAGCTCACTCTGACTAGCCCAGCTGGGCCACCCACAATCAGTGAGGCCCCTGTAATTCAGCTGTCAAATCTCCCATATTTTAGCCCTCTTTCCTGCTGTCTTCTCGTATTAGTATTTTCCCGTATTATGATTTAAAAAATTTCCTCTGCCTTAGGGCTGCAAGAATTCATCGAGTAATTCGAATGAATAGATTACAAAAAAAATCATCGATTCAATGCAAATTCTTTGCTTTGATGCTTCGTGAAATCTGCACGACTATACCGCTTAGTGATCAGCGTGTTTCACTCGGAGGATTATTACTGTTGCACAGTGTGCTTATGCCATGTTACATGTAGCAGGTTTGATTCGTTAGCGCGTTGTTGGAAGACTGGGAGGATAGCGAGGACATTCAGAGAAAAAGACATAAAATGTCTAAAGTTTGAGACCATTTCAAACAGATGAAAAGCGAAAATACTGTCCATTGTAAAAAAAAGAATTAACTTATCACAATAGTCTATGCATCCATTCCACAGAGCGGAACCAATACAAGGTAAGCGCGAGTTTCACATTTGCGGCTAAACAAGAACCTGCGATAGAAATGTATTTATGGACATACGTGTGAATAAAAAAGTATACCAAGATTCAGCCCAAGCAGCCCCTATTTTTCCTCAACAAAAACACTGATTATACAATAGCAGTGAAAATGATATGATAGTGTTTTCTTTTTTAAAAAAATAACAAACAACAACAAACAATAACTTCTGTACATAAATGCACTTTTAGTTCTTTTGTCAGTTGTTGTATGGAGTTCAATCATTATAAATGTACAAAGGAAACCCATGAGTTGTTCATTTTAAAAGACCTATTTTTTCTACTTTGAATAGTTACTATTGCTCTTTAATAAAACAAAAGTATTTATCCGATTACTCGATTACTAAAATAATCCATAGCTGCAGCCCTACCCTCTGCCTCTTCAAACTGAACTGTCAGTAGCCTCGCGAGAACTGCCACCTGCAGTAGTCTGCCGGAAATTTACAACAATTAACCAGGCCATAAATGCGGAGGTTAAAATGGCAATACTGTGTGCCATAAACAATGTTACTCTCACCTTCTGTTACGAGTTTAACAAGAATACCAAGTCTGCAACAAGTCTGTATAATAAGGTACTAGTGAATGTCAGAGAGCCACATGAGTGAACATGAGAAATGTGTAATGAAAATAAAATCTAAATCACACGTGGTTATTTTAGATTTTTTTGTACACCAGTCTTAAAAGGTATGGGATACTGCAGCTTGGGTTTGGTTGTGGGATGGCTAGCAGCAGGTTCCGGAAAATTTCCCTTATTTTCAAATCCAAAACTTCACAGGTATGCCTGTAATTATCAACCATAACTCTACTTTTTCACAAATTGTGTTGTAATTTGTACTTCTATGGAAAGTGTAATTTTAATTTGTCTACGTATTTTATTTAAGCAGTTCGACCGATATATCTGGCTGCCGATATATCGGGCCGATATTTGGCATTTTTTTAATGTATCGGCACGGGCGATATCGGCGTGTACGCCGATTTACAGACAGGCACGTCTGCGGGCAGCCCAGTGTTATTGTTGCTGTGGAACTCGTGACCTGGGGCCTGTTTCAGGAAGCAGGATTTCTTGCTTAGCTGGATAAATTGTCCGATTTAAAGTAGTCTGGGCTAAATTAACTTTATCTTTATTCACTTATATTTACCCCAGACTACCTTAAATCCAACAAGTTATCCAGCTAAGCAAGAAACCCTGGTTTGTGCAACTGGCCCCTGTACTGCCTTGTGCAGGACCCCAGCAAGAAGTTTTGGAAGAGTCCTTGGAGAAAACGGTAAGGCCTAAATTCTGATCTTTCAAAGACCTATTTATTTATCTGGCTTGCTATGAAATGTTGTTTTAAAAGAAAACGCGAATTACGCTGTCGGGAACTGGCATAATCTGATAATGACCCTTCAACCAAATATAGCTTACAGGCAACGTTAAGGATTCTGATAGTTAGTTTTGTGCCCTTGTTGGTTGGCTCACAGACATTCTTTAATCATTAATCATTTTAAGTGTTAAAATTTAAATTATTACCATATCAACTCAATGTTATCAGTTCTGTATTTTTTTCTTTGCGTTGGAGAGTTTCACTATGTGTGTGTGTGGGGGGGAACAGGCAGCTCTATGGCGTTAAACTAGTGTCAAAACTCGCGCGCATAATAATTACGCGTGTGTATGCGCTCACGAGCAGAAAATCCATGCTCTCTACGCGCTTGGGTTTGCACAGCACTTGCTCACTCGCTCGGCTTTAAATGAGTGCCAAAAGTCGAACCGCGCGCGTGTGCGCTCACGAACTGAAAACCCATCCTCTCTACGCTCTCGAGATTGTTGGACCCTATCTATCCTCTTGCGTCTGCACAGCACTCGCTCGCTTGAGAGGATGAATTTTGACACTTTGAAGGCGTGAACAGTGGCTAATATCTCCGCTCCTTTGATTGTTTTTTTAAAATATTCAATACGATTGGTTATTTGCTTTGGTAGAAAATGAAGAGAAATTGTCACAGACCGCGGTTAAGTTAGCCACATACGGATTTTTATATTGTCTGTAATATGTATTATATTGCATCTACTTGCAATGGAGCAACAACTAAAAGGTTAATAATGGAAAAAATGGAACAGCAGTGTCCGATGGAGTGTGCTTTTATCGGTGGACTCGAGGATAATGCACACCCCTTTGAATTTCCAGATCACTTTAAATGTGACGAAACACGTAATCAAACAATTCAAATGTACATTTGCTTTGTCCCACGGCGCACTGCCTAAATCACACTTGACACAAATTAATCCATAAATAAGTTGTAATAAGTTAACTTTCAATATGTATGAAATGGAGCAATGGCATGTAATACGCATACAAGGTGTTAATAACTGCAAGAGAGAACGTTATTCTGCAAATCCAAGGGGTGTGCGTTGTTCCCTGTAGTCCACTGATCAAAGCACAGATCACTAGATGTGCCTCTCTTGTCTAGTTTTAAAGTTACTAACCAATTCATGTATTGTCCCATTGCACATTATACGGATACATTGGAACATTGAGAAATTAATTGAAATTCGTGCGTGAAGTAATATGGGAAACAAAGTGGTGTGACATGTTTCCATGAGTCCACAATGCTTAACCACCATGTCACTACAGCTGAAAGAACATATATTAGCTATTAACACGATTTTGCACTGATGGCACTAATTTAACGTCATACAGCTCTCTGAAACGCTGCAGTGTGTGTGTGAGTTGCGTTACTCTGCCTCGAACACAGACCGCACCGTCCTCGGGGACACAGCTGCTAAGAACAATGCATGGCGAAGAAAACTTTATTCGAAAGCGTGGTTACAATTAATTTGAGCTAATGCTGACAATGGTCTTTCTTTGCAATTGTTTGCCTTTGAGAGCGGAGATTCGAACAATTTGACAGGCCTAGATCAAAAGTGCACGGCTTCGCGCAGGTAGTATCCTCAAACATGTCTGTCCCTTTATACAGGCTTATCCGTCGACAACGTCAAAGTCACCTTACGTATTCTTTGCATACAATGGCGTGTAATACGACAAAGTTATTTTATAATTTTCCGTGATCGCGAGATTGATTGTGAATTTGGCTTGTAAGGTATATGTCTGGTAACAACATAACCTTCCACTAACACGTTTTTGTTTTAAAATAGTAGCGTACTTGTTTTAATGTGCAAGGAATACTGGAATTATAGAATGAACTGAAGATGAAGACACTATAATAAATACTAACCTTGCATTTTTTCTTCAGTTTTAGGAATTGCTTTCTGATTGTTGAAAAAAAACATTTCACCAAGCCAACACCAGGAGAAGCCAGGTGCAATATCTGCAGCAGACTGGTGAGCTTGGGAGCTGAAGAAGGTAAAAAAAAAAAACCACAAATTTGTGGAGTCACCTGAAGTGTCACCACCTCTGGGCTGATACAGATGCACAGAAAGAAAAAGCAGCAGCTGCAGCTGGGATTAAAACTGAAGATAACATGCACATTCCTTTTTGTATTGTTTACAAATTTTTCTTCCCTCAGAAATGAGGTGTTTGCTGCTATATTGTGCATTAAATGAGATTCTGATGCTGCTATTTTTACTGTTTATAAGTTGAAGTTATGTTTTTGTTATTTAAGTTTATTTAAATTTACACAAGTCAGTATTCAATAAATGCTAAATTGAGGAAATTTGTGTATCATTTGTTATTATTAGTGTGACATTTTACCATGCAAATAGAGCAGAAAACATCCAGGTATCGGCCAAAAAAAATCAGCAGCACATACCGGCCATCGGCTGACCCTGACTCCTAAATATCGGCAACGGCTATTGGAAAGACCCATATCAGTTGACCTCTAATTCAAATCCCATTTCCTCTCTCATTGAGGAGCATGCAGTTTGAAACTTCTCCACAGATGAACTGGAATCTTTAAATGACCTATATTACCTATAGGGGAAGATGGTGGTGCTGGTGGTGCAGGAGGTAGTGCTGTTGATTGGCAACCAAAGGGTTGCAGCCTTTGCCACTGGTGCATGAATGTGTGTGTGGATGGATGGATGTGAGGTATATAGTGTAAAGTGCTTTGAGTACTCAGAGTAGAAAAGCACTATATAAATGCAGTCCATTATATATGATTGGGTGTGTTCATCCTGCAGTGGACTAGTGTCTCATCCAAGGTGAGTGCATCACACCCAATAACCCTGAGAAGGTCATCTGAAGCCTATTGAGACTCTCCGCTGATCAGGTGGATATATTTACACTGTGACACCACATGTGCCCTCATGCTGGCTGAAAATGGCATTAGCAAGACCAGTATTTCTGAAAAATCAAACAAATAGCAGGTGTGGGGAAGATTCTGGAAGTGTGCCTGTAAAGTATAATGGGCAGCACCAAAAGCACACAGCTGCCTGGCCCACTGATGCCTGCTGCTCTGCCCTGTCACTCAGAGAGGGCTGAGGGACCCCCAAAGAGTGGGAAATTCCTCCCATAGAAGCGGCTGGCAGGTCTCAAAGGCCCTTGGAAGGGCACCTTGCTCACACTGACACAGGGGGAGCAGGTGCAGGGACCTGACAGGGTCACTGTGGAGTTTATGTACATGTCGGGCCTGATTTAGCCCAGCTTGGTCCACATGAGGTCCCACTGCATTCCCACAGACACATTCTACTATTCGGTCCTGCTGCAATTTACATCCAGTTTTTCAGCAACACAACCACGGCTAATTTAACAATATGAGACACACATCCCAGATGAAGCAAAGCATACCTTACGTGGCTACTCCACTGGTTACTTCACTAGCATTCTTACACTGAAAGCCCCATAATATAGAGGAGTCCAGAAATAATGCACTCTATAATCTTCATGGATTTTCTCTTTCAGGCAAGAGGCACTGTCAGAGGGAATCAAGACATCAAATTCACAAGACCTACATTGCTGCATCAAGCAAAAAAGCACACTAATACAGTACATGTAAATACGCTGACTTGTTTGCTACTAGAATCTGTCTGAATGCAACAAATCAATGAGTTATCATCAAAAACTTTGTATATTTTTAAAATGAAATGTATTTTTCAAGCATTTTCATATAAAGGGTTTTTTTGAGTGAGGTTAATATTTAATTTAATACAATCCTTTTATCTTATGCAATCAGCTTAGTACAGTAGATCAATGAACATAATAATTAAACCTCCCTGAATATTACTTAGTTCTTTTGGTCTCGGTAATACATGTCTCAGTCCTCTGATGAATAATCCTATACCTAAAAGGTTTAGTTTACACACACACACACACACACACACACACACACACACACACACACACACACACACACACACACACACACACACA
>JABFDZ020000066.1:29990743-30002169 GCA_019775955.2 Pollimyrus isidori
CCCCCCCCCCCCCCCCCCCCCCCCCCCCCCCCCCCCCCCCCCCCCCCCCCCCCCCCCCCCCCCCCCCCCCGGCTGGGCAGGTCATGATGAGTTCAATGAAGGCTGGTCTAATCCTGTCAGACAGAGGAACCACATGGCAGCAAGCAGCTGCTTTGGGGCTGAGGGTGAGGGAGCAGAGGTAGGGCCAGGGGGCCAAGGAGTGGGAACAGTCAGGAGCCTGTACCATAACCTTACTATTCACAAGGATTCACACTATTCATTGTTCATTCTTCATTTTCATATACACATATACAAATATTATTTTATGAGTTTTACTTCACACAGTATGTAAAAAATAATTGAATAGGTATATCAAAATTGCTATGTACTAAATCATATTCCAGTTAAATATCAGAGTAAGAGTCCACTACAAGGCTGTCTCTTCAGAGTGATGTCACACACCCCCTAAACAGCCACACTACGGTCCTGACACGTGCAGCCCTCCTGTCCTGAAACTCCACCCAACCCCGCTTCAAGGATCTCCCTTTTAGGTTAGTGCTAGAAACTTAAGAGGCCACCTCCGCCAGAGCCTGCTCAGTAGGGGCTGATATCATGCCCGGGGGGGTGGGGGGAGGGTCAGAGGATGAGAAGCAGAGGAGATAGGGAGTATGACAGAATGCAACCCCCATGGCACCCTGAGTGGGTGACACTGTAATACTTAAGCTCATGCTAGCAGACACACTAGGGACCTTGCACCCCCACCCCCCCCCTCCCTCCAGCACTCATCGTCTGTGAAGGGGGCTGCAGTGGACAAGATGCCCACCCCCCAGACATCTCGCCTCTCTGTCACTGTCTTGCAGCATGACACTGCCACTGCGGGTGCCACTTTCTACACCCACAGCTACAGGGATCAATCTCCAAAGAGAGCTAATGCAGCACAACTTGCATGCTAATCCCACAATCTCATGCTTCTGAAAAACGGCAATGATTCTCCGAGTTCCACAAATGGCTGAGACAATGCTACAACCCCCCCCCTCAGCACTCTGGACTGTCAAACGCATTATTTGCTGACATCTGATAACAGTGCAGAAAAACAGCCTTTGTATATGTGAGCGTAAAACATCTCAAAGGTTACTTCTGACAGAGCTGTGACCCTGTGCTGCAGTACAGAAATCCACAGCCGGCAAACTTCAAGGATCTGGCTCTGCTAGAGGCTGGCACGCTCTCCCCATGCAGCTCCACGTGCAGCGAGAGGTTGAAAACTAAGAGGATCAAGCGGAGAGCATGGAAGAGGAGATGCGGTTTGAGAACCACTAACAAGAAAAGGAGAATACATGCAAGAATGTGAGGGAGGAGAAGAGATTGCGAACAGAGCCAGTAGGTGAGAGTTGCTGCACTTACCCAGAAGATGAGGTTGAAGAGGAACATCATGTACTTCAAGCAGCAGAGGCAGCCCTGTGCCATGTCACACTTCTTGAACTCTAGGAGGAACACAAAGGACAGGTCCAGGTAAAACACCACGTACTTCCCACTCTTGGGTGACTTGTACTTGTCCCCAACAGTTGCGGTGCCAGTAGACCCTCCACGGGGGCCCGTCGTGCCGTAGAAGGCCCCGGCAGTGAAGCCACGGCCCCCGAAGGGGCGGCCCTGGGCAGAGGCACGGGCAAAGTCAGAGTCGTGGCTGTCCAATGAGGGGCTGCGGTGGATGGCCGACTCCTCGCTACTCGACTTCTCCATGGCTGCTCTCACACTCCCACACTCTCATGTCTTGGAAAACAGTCCTTCTGTGAGATATCAGTCCCGGCGTCAACTTGGCGTGTGGATAGGGGCAGAGTGGTCTCTGTCCCGGGCTGCTGGGAGGCGTACACATGCGCTCACCCCAGGCTCGCCGTTCCAGTGTCAGGTACTCAGGGTGCAGCCGTTCCAGCGGGGCTCATCTCCCGCTTACTCAGATCCCGCTCCCTGTGCTGCAGGTCCTCCTGGCTCCTTACTGTCCCAGATTCAGCTGCCTGCAGTGCTCATCCTCCTCTGCTGAACTTTCCAGATCTCCTCTCACTCTCAGCGCCCCCCCTCATTCCTTCTCTCCTCGGCTCTGCCTCTCAGCTGCAGCTCTGCTCCGTTGCTCCTATCGCCGGCCTTGAGTGACAGGCATTCCCAGCTGGAGCACAGCCCCTTTTGCTCTGCTTGCTTCCCCCTCCCACCTCTCTCTGCCTGTCCTCCTCCAGAAAGACCCCACCCCCTGGCCAATCAGAGTGCCCGCCGCCAGCCTCGGCTTCTCTTCCCTCTCCGGCAACGTGCCTCAAACAAGCTCACGGCTCCCCCCACAATCGCTGTAGGTGCTCCGCGCTTTCATGTAGCCCCCGCTTCGGCTTCGGCAAGCCAGAGGCTATCGAGGAATTTAAAAATCAAGAGGTGACAGGAAGGAGTGTGGGGTCCACTGAGCCCAGATAGGAGCTGCTGTCAGCCACAGCGTGACTGGGAAGCTTTCAGTTGTTTAGCTGAACCAAGGTTGCCTGCCACACCATATTTAGCCTCTGACTTTACAAGAGGACCATGGTGATGTCCCTAATGTAATTAACAGGTTTGGCCTGCTTTTAATGTGCTCTCGTTAGGATATTCCAGATGTTTCATAAATAGCCTAGGGACGCATAGTGCTAGCTAACGGGCTCCTGACACCTCAACTCTTCCTTCTAAGGAGCACGGCCGACCCGCCACCTTTCTCAGACTCTGGAATTATGACACCATCTCAGTCATGGCAAGGAGATAGCAGCTAGCACGTGGCGGGGGGTGGGGATGGGGAGGGGGGGACTCTCCCATGCGAGACAGAGGTCACCTACTGGGGGTTCTCAGACAAACAGACATGGAAAATAACGCACAAACAGAAAGCCAGCACTCTTCTGGAGATGAGTGTTTATCCTATTACTGTTCTCATTTTCCAGAGATATTTAAGCTATTTGCCACATGCTTTCCAGGAAAGTTCGGGAATATGTTTAACAAGTGGGAAACAGCGAGCAGACTCTTCTTGTTTGTTTTGCACGTGATGTCACATTGTCAGAAGCTGATGCTAATGTGTCAGTGGGGATGTTCATTAGGATCCAGCCTTAGCATACATTAAGTCATTCATGAACAATCTTTCCCCTTCATACCCTGATGGAAACTTAATTCCCTACCACCTTCTTTATTTACGTCATTCAAAAATTTTGGGGGGGTTCATGGGCTTAGCGGTCTGTCTTGGTCATCATCATCATCATCATCCTGGTAATGGACCAAGCTTTAGGGGACCCTAAGCCTACTTTCTGGGTAATGCTCACAACCAGTCATCTCCCCTTCTATCTTTTTTTCAGTGCACAGGTGCAACCTGGTAAATGACAGAGATGCCACAGAAATGGACTCCTGTCACAGAGGGGAACCCCAACAGCAAAGCATATGGCATCATGGACCAAAGGTACATGATTTATTGATGCTAACCTCATCCCGATAGAGGACCTGATTCAGCCTCAAAGTGAACTTAGGCAGGTTGTTGATGTAATAATAGATCCCTAACCTGCTGCTGACTCAGAGGATTTGACACAATACCCAAAGCAAAGTCATGCTCACTGGCCACATAGGTCTGGAGATACTGAGGCACTGAGTTTTGATTAGAATGAGCAATCTGCTGTGCGATAATGCAGGCTTGTGCACATCAGCTGTGCATCTCAGCACCAATGCTCCATTCAGCATGGAGAGGCCAGAGTCCCAGCCACCTGCCTCACCAAGCTACCTGCCTACACTCTAAGGCACTTTCACACAGCCTGGGTGCAACAGTTATCTTTATTTTTTTAAAGATCAGTTTGGACACAGGCAGCCACCCTGACAAGTCAGGTCATGTCGCCCTGCTGAGCCCTGCTGTCCTACCCTCACACCAGCTACATACAGGCACCCCGCTGTCCTACACCCTCACATCATCTACATAGAGGCACCCCACTGTCCTACACCCTCACATCAGCCCCACACAGGCACCCTGCTGCCCTACACCCTCACATCAGCCCCACACAGGCACCCCACTGTCCTACACCCTCACATCAGCCCCACACATCAAATAAATGAAAGAATGAATGAATGTTGCATATTATATATATATATAATATATTTATACACACTGTCATACACCCTCACATAGGCCACCTACAGGTACTCCACTGCCCAACACCCTCATATCAGCCATATACGGGCCATGTACAGGCATCCTGATATCTTACACCCACACACCAGCCCTGTACAGGTGTTCCATTCCCCTTCATCTTCTTTGGTTAAGCACTAATACAAATCTTAATATCGGTCATTTTAAGGTGTAACATAATAACACCTTTAATCCTGATGCTCAGGTATGATATTTCTGTACTTTGCCATATTAATAGAATCCAATCCAGGTGTTCCTAGAGAACAAGTGATAGTCAGGTATGTCACCAGCTCTCACAGGGTCACTTGGGACTGAAAAACTTTACAGGGAGTTTAGTAATCAGAAAAGAAGAAATTGCTGTTGGATCTTTGAGGGAGCTCCATGATGGAATAATTTTGGACATCGAATGTGAAGTCTGAAAATCAAGCTGATTACAAATACTGGGTAAACCACTGCATTACATTATTAAAGATTGTACTTACAGTGCAGGGTAGGTGTTGTTAGCAGACAGCCTGCTGACAGTTCACATTAGTGAATCTAAAAACGGTTTAAGCAGGCAATGCTGATCAGCACTGACACAGGGTGTAGAGGTCACAGGTTGGGAGAGGCCACAGGTTGGGAGAGGCTTTTGAAGGCTGTTCCAAATTAAGTGCATGGATCATGTCCAAAAAAACAAATGCTGAGACCATTCAGGATGCAAACTGAAAAAGACCAACTGTAGCATAGATAGAAGGAAGTAGAGAGTCAGCAAGATGCACTGTCTTGTCCAAAAGATGAGGAAAGTCATGCCACTTCACAACAATACAGACATCTCTAGACCTCTGGAATCAGCAGGAAACAGAGACGTAATGACTCACCCGCCCAGCAGGAGGCAGTGTAGTGTGACTCCATAACCACAAGTGTGTTACCACAACGGATTCATACTTGTTACAATTCGTCAACAGATCACAACCTCGGATCTGCTTAAATTGAAACCATGTTTACCCCAAGGATAACTTCAAACGAGTGATAGAGGTAGACTCATCCCAAAAAAATACACTGGAAATAAACTCATTCCAGGAGGCTGCAAGACTCAGAGCGTTTAGAGACCTGCAGATATGAAAGCATCATGTCCTGACATCCGTGGCAGCGATCAGGACCTGCTTCTGACCAGCAAGTTTAAACAGCAGTGGGAGGCACTGTAAAGTAAACATGGTCTTAAACAACTGGCAGAAAATACCATCCACACAGTGCTTCTCATCACAATAGACTGATAAATGGGTAATAAAATAACCCGTGGGCTTATCATTTACAAGATTAAAAAATTCAACAGTGAAAAGTATGAGGTTGAGAATGTTGGTCATTTCTAGAAAACACTATTTTCCATGCGTGTGGCTATTTTTTTGGAACCAGTTTCAGGCTGTACTTTGTACAGCTACCACTGTAAAAGGCAATTTTCTGCTGAAGAATGCAATGATAACAGTAAACAACTTTGAATGCTGGCCAGATATTCCCCTTTTCTAAAAATTTCTAATGTTTGTCCATGCACGCTAGTAATCTCTGTTACTGTTAACATTTATCAGCCCAAGGTAGAAATGGACATTTTTACTAAACATGTCCTCGGTGACATGGACCCTGAAAGCTGGCTACCCTGTTACAGAGAGGCTGGGGTCAATGTGCTACACAGGCACAAGGGTGTCTGTCGGTGCTTGTAATGCCAGTCAGTAGGACCGCTGTGGTTGCTTGTGGCGTGTGGTGCTTCCAGACCCCATCCCTTGCACCAAACAGATAAACTTCAATTAAAATTTAATTCAAGCCATAATTAGAACATGACCCACAAGGAATCCACGTGTGACATTTGCACTTATAAAATATGTTCTTTGTATATGATCATTTTCGAAATTTGAATATACTTTACTGTATTTCCTCAACGATAAACTGCCCCACATTATAGGCCACCCCATTCTATGTTTTAAATGTTTTAATGTTTTATAACTAAGATAAGCCGCCCCATGTTATTAGCCGCGGCGTTCATTCACTCAGTCTGGCCGGCAACAACGTACGAGGTACAGTAAAGCGAATGGGTGATTTCAGCGTGGAACAACGTGCAACCAGAAAGCATACAGAATGATTTTCAACGATTTAAGCCAGAATCCTTCCGCCACCTACATGCATACCAACAGCACAAGCAACGTCTGCAATGTCCAAGAGCGATATTTATCCGACATTAGGGACCGCAAAGCAGCAATAGAGTTGTTCAGCGATGACGACAACGATTACGATCTGATATTGAAGGAGTTGAAGAAAGGTAAGCCTAATCATTTTAGTATTTCTGTGTCTAATTTTATACTGAAGAATTTACGTGTAGACAGATGATTGACATTATTGTACTGCAGTACTCCCACCCTCCAGTTGTTCAAACACTTTTCTCAGCCAACAATTATTTTTGTTCCTTTTATTTCTGTTAAATTTAACTTTTTCCTAGCTTGTATAATATACTACAATGTAATCTAGCAATGGTCTAAAAAAGTTACATTTTTACATTGCAGCAACGAATCTGAAAGAGAGAAAATTGAACAGGCTGGATACAGCAGCGCCAAGTAACAGAATATCATCATTGAGCCAATGATGGCGTCATTCTTAATTGACATTATTTTTTTAGTCTACTGGACAATTCATTCATATGCTTTTAAAACTGTAGACTTTAACTTATTTTAACTGTATCTATGAACATTGTGGTATCTCAGTTCTCGAACCCATTATAAATCAAATTTGTTAAGTCGAACCAACCAGTTTGAAAAAAAATTACCGGGAGCTTGATCTGAATCTCAGAAGTCCACAAGATAACTTGTACGCGCGGGGAAATGAGTCACGCGGCACGTCTCTCAGCGTTAACAAAGGGTAACGCTTCAGTCTCAACCTCACATTTGCTGTGATAGCATCCTGCATGTTTACACAAGCTGAATACATGTATTTAGACAGTAAAAATACATTTATACAATGGTAGACAGTAACAGTAATTATTATATAATAAAAGATTTCTTATTCATTATTTTAATATTAATAATAAACCATTAATACATTTAATTACAATAATATTGTCATGCTCAGCAGGGACGGAACAGAGACAAAGATGCAGACGTCAGGTAATTGAGGAATACAGGGTTTAATTAAAGGTAAGGTAGGCAAAACGCAGACGGACAATACAATGACCGGACTGGGGAAACTAATTGAAACACGGACTAATTACAGAGTACTCATGACAACAACAAGAAACAGCTGATCACACGGGGATTTCACATGGGGTTAACAAGGGGCCGTGGCGCCTGGAAGGGGCGGACCACTTTTTTTTTTTTTAAATCATTTGGGTATGTTGGTCTTTTGTGCACTGAATTATACTTTTAGTGAATGCGTTTTCATGTTTTTACATAGGCCTCTCCATTTAAGAAAGCCGCACCCAATACGCAGGTTGGTAAAATTAATATACAAGCCACGGCCTATCGTTGGGGAAATAGGGTAATTACAAGAGTCATTGCTCAAATAATCGAGGAATTTATTTGACGAACACCAGTGTTTAGAAACACCAAGTTTTTCTCCCCGGTGCAGTGACACCTAATAATAATTCTGTTTAGCACAACTGAAAAATTTATGAATGTCAGCTGAACACATTTCATTTTACGTCATTATAATTAGTTATTCAAATTTTAAATTCATGCCATTCACTCAATAGAGCCCCAACAAGTCAAATTCAGATCACAGCTGTGCCACAAACAAACAAGCAGAGTGTGTTTTGAAAACAAAGACTGAAAAACAGTCAGAAAACTGCCATCTGTGTAATGCCAACATATTTCAGTTCATTTCTGATTCCAGTTGTCCTGTACAAATCACAGTTTTAAACATTTAACTGAGTATTGATGAATGAAATCTTGGTTAAGTGCTTTTCTTGACAGAAATTCCTTTCTTAGGATGCTAGGAACCCAAAATCTCATGACTCCAGGTTCAAAAGTGTTTTCTCACCTGCTGTATTAAAGCCTTAGTCATAAAATATATCTAAACATTTTCCCGGAGAGCACTAGTGTATAAATGTGAATATATCCTTCCCTGGGATCTTAGATAAGCAAAACCTGAAAAATCTCCAGATTATTACTACTTTTTTCATCAGATACAGAAAACCTTTCCCCATACACTGTGGCAAAATGCAGTGCAGAGACAACCCACAATACCATGTGTGGTTAAACTGTAGGTCAGCACTGTACATTGTGCCCCGTGTTGAAATTTTCCAGAACATTTATGCCACGTTGGCTTGTGGACCTATAGCAGGAGCTCAGAGAAGGTCACTTTTCTGGCCACCAGGTGCTCGAGTCCCTTCCTGCAGGATGGCTCTGACCCGGAGCCACGTTTTACAGATTGACATCCTGGCCCCATTGGTCCACAAACAGAATGCCTAGTGAGATGGCCGTTCTAGAGACCTGAAAGTTGTGTAGCTTGTACCAACATCTCAGTAGTCATGGCCATTTTAGGTCCTTTAGTGAGAAAAACTAAATACAAAATACATGCATGAGGCACAAAATGGCCTGTTGTAATCTCCTTGACCTTCAAATATCACGTTGAAATACTGGAATGAACAACTGGTCTATAGGAGTTTTGTGAACAATTTTGTTTAGCTGTGTGTTTAATCACATGGCTCAGCTTGTCATATATTTAGACCAATGTGGTTGGCTGAGTAGACAACCTGGTCTCATTGTAATAGATACAAGCTCAGTTGGAGACCAACTGAGGTTCTTCATGACCTTCTGGACCATCGGCTGCAAGGGGCCTCCCTTGACCAAGCCAGCTGTCCTCGCCCTGTCTAGAACATAATGACCACCATGCTTCTGGGGGGAGAGCAGCACAAGGCTCCTATTAGCCTGGGCCAGAACTGTCCCACCCATAGAGTACCCCCTTCCACTTTCAGCCATGGTCCAATGAGTCCAGATGGTGGTGGTGGAGGGGCTTTAACAAACCATCCACCCCCACCCACACATAGCTGGTCTGGTGTTTGGGCCACAACCCATTCTGTTATGGTTTACAACTTTCAAAAACTGTTACTGTTTAGAAGGGCAGCTAGGAAACCTAGAGGAGAGCATCATGCATTTTGTACAAACATCACTTGCTTGTGATGAGGTTCAGTCCTCTTTTTTGGCTTTTGAGTTTTGGCTTTCATGGACAGGCCTGAGTGATGTCCAATCCAGGAGCACCAGTCAGAGAGGGTAGCCAGGGAAGAGACTGGCGATTAGACAGACAGGGAAGGCCTACACACAAGAGGCCTCATTCGCACCATGTAAGCCCGGGAAAAACGCACAGTCGGCTTTGTTGTTGACCATGCGACTGATGCACTTCTTACAGCATTATGCTCAGACAAGATGGTAAGCAGCCACTTCTGAACTTACAAGGTGATGTTCATTCACGGTAATCACTATTAATACATCACAAGCAGCCTTTTTGCTATATGTGCTATTTCTTCTGTTTAGTTAGTAAACCTCAAACAGGTTCCGAGTCACATTTTTACAACTATGAGTAATAGTTAAACTAAAGAATCCATGTTTGAAAATTTACATTACATACACCTTCAAAATGTGTCTGCATTCATACATACTATGAAGCACATACAACCTTATGAAATATCAGGAGCTTCTCTTACCATCTTGATGCAAAATTCAAACTCAAAAATAACTGTCCCTTGATAAGAATGAAACCACTGTAACAAAGGTTAGTAGAAAATTTTGCGGAAACAGAAGCATAAAATGCAGACAAATGCTCCTGCAGAAACAAACAGGACAACAAAATCAACGTTTAGTCTCCATAAGCATAAAGTATAGCCCTTCTGGGACCATGAAATTCTGCTAAATCAGGTTGTAAAAATACACAAAGGAAAAACACTCTGTGAACAGTATTTTCAAACAAGGTGAAGCAGATCCAGAAGCAGATACATATGGACAAACTCCACAAGGAGGAGACTGTAATAATAATGAGCTCAAAGGCACGGTGATACATCACTCTCAGGGAGTTTAATCATACTAAATGGCATGTAAAAAAAAAACTAACACTGTAGCCACACCTATACAGCTCTAGCTGCCTAGAGCTGCAGTTTATCTGATTCCTTGTGTGTCTGTGGGCCCAGTCAACATAAGGCATCCAGGGTGTACTCTGTCTTATGGCCAGTACATCCTGACATTCCATGATGGTGCATTGGCATTATGAATAAATGAATGGATGCTTGGATGGATGCATATATGTATGTACAGTAAGGTCAATAAGTATTTGATGACTCTGTGATTTTACAAGTTCTCTTACTTAGAAATCATGGAGGGGTCTACAATTTTCAGCATAGGTGCATTTCCACTGTGAGAGACAGAATCTGAAAGGAAAATCCGCAAATCACATGGTATGATTTTTTAACTTGGCATGGTGGTGCAGTGGTTATGTGTGTTACCTGACACCTCTAGGACCTGGGTTCGAGTCTCCACCTGGGGTACATGTGTGTGGAGTTTGCATGTTGTTGTCGTGGGGTTCTCCAGTTTCCCCCACAGTCCAAAGAGATGCTGAGGCTGATTGGAGTTCCTAAATTCCCCTTGCATGTGTGAGTGGTTGGTGTGGGCTGACCCCCCCCCCCATCTAAGGTTGTTCCCTGCTTTGTACTGGGATAGGCTCCGGAGCCCCCGTGACCGAGTGGGATAAGCAGGTTGGAAAATGGATGGATGGAAGGATAGGTGGCTCCATTCAGAACACAGACTGAGCTGAAACTGCTATACCGGTTCAGAGCTCTGAAGGTTAATTATGTGTGAAGAGGTAGGTCACCACTAAAGGGGTCAGGTGGCCAGCATAAGGCACTTCGTAGGTGCTTTTCTGGACTTCTGGGGCCAAGTGCCATATTGACCAGCCACGAAGCATTAAGAGGTGTGTAAGGAATAAGCCTATCTGAGGACAGAGCAGGTGGACAGAGCAGGTCCTGTATGAATTTTCATGCAATTAAGGGCAGGCCCTGTTACCCTGGCAGATGTTGACCACACAAATCACGGGCAGCTGTGGAGAGTATTTATTGGGAATATGGTCACACAGAAATTTGGCCAAATGGGAGTATGGTCACTTGCAAATATGGTCATTAACAATATGATCACCTTGGAATATAGCCTTTATGAATATAACCACATGGAAATATAGTCACTAGAAATATGGCCAAATAGGAATATGGTTAGTGATGCTCCGATCGATCGGCCACCGATCATGATCGGCCGATATTGGCTAAAAATAGCTTGATCGGCAAACCCCA
>JABFDZ020000066.1:30017490-30027753 GCA_019775955.2 Pollimyrus isidori
CCCCCCCCCCCCCCCCCCCCCCCCCCCCGCCGCCCCCCCCCCCCCCCCCCCCCCCCCCCCCCCCCCCCCCCCCCCCCACCGAAGTACTGACCACACCATCCCCAAGTCAGTGGTTCAATGTATGACTTATTTCAACAGCTTACACATTAAAAAGGCCAAAGGTTATCCTGCAGGCGGCCACAAGGGGCAGCTGATAAATGATGAGGATGGCCACATTTGGGGGTGTCATCTCCTGACCCTGACCGCAACCAGCACAAACTGGGCCCTCTGGATCCAGCTGGAAAAGATTCAGCCCGAAACACGTAAAAGATCTCACACACATTCCACCTACCTTGACAAGTAAAAATACTCTTCCTCCTGTTCGGTCTCCATGAAAAAGACAGAATTCTGTCTGTGTTTACAGACTGCAGTCTGGCTCCCCAGCTACTGACTCAATACCCTCATCACACATCTGTCCATTCCTCTGATCCAGAGATAGCTTCACCATGCAAATTTAATGATTAAATAATAGAAGTTTAATAACTGGATTAAAACGTGGGAGTGCATGAAATTATAGGTCTCTGTTCCAGAAATTGACGTGGACGGTTGTCTTCTGCACAGCCTCATCCAATTGGTTAAAAGCAGACATTTTAGTACCAGATACAGTCCGTCTGAAGACTGATCATACCATCCCTTACCCCGAAGCCTAGGAATGACACGGCACTGTTAAGTGATCACAGAGGAGTACACTAGGACACCAGGGGGGTGGGGGGATAGAGGTGGAACAGCAGTTTTGCGGGCAGGTTGCAAAATGAATATGCTTGGGAGTTTTTCACCCTCCAGAACGTAAGGAGGTTTGTCATGAAGAAAATTAATACAGAGTAATGGCGGATGGCGACGAGGGTTCACAACAGGCCAGATTCAGGCACAGCCCCCAGCCACAGCCAGGCACAGCCGCAGACGGAAATACAGCCCCCATTAAAGGTCCTCAAGGCCATTAAGGCTCCCCGAGGAAGAGAGTGAGGAACTGCCAAAAAGAAAATCTTCACTCGTGATACAAAAAAGCGCTGGAAACGGAAGTGATGTGACTTGCTCATTTACATGCTGAAACAGCTACAAAGCATTAATAAACCCCCAGCACCAGCAGCGGATGGCCAGTCCGTGATCCTGCAGTCATGGTGATGCGATGCACCATGCTGATCGAAGATTATAATTATGGTAAAGTATTAATTATAATAATGCCGCAAAAGCTGCTGTTCATCTTGATAAATCTGCTCTGGGGAATGTGAACTGTGGTTTAAAGTAACTATGTAACTGGCTGCTTTGGGCAAGTTTACTAAGGAGAGTAACAGCTCACACACAAACTGGTGCAGGACTGAAAGGTGGCTTAATCTGCTGGCAGACCTGTGTGTGTGTGTGTGTGTGCGTGTGCGTCTCCATTAATAGAGCCCATTGCTCCTATTAATTACCAAGCATATCAAATTCCAGGCCGTGACTCCCCTGGCCACTCCCCTCAAGATCCACCCCACCCAGATGCAGCCAATCGATACGCAATTATGCCGGAGTATGTGGGGGTCCAAGTCGCTTGCACACACCCCAGTAAACCAACATGGGAAATATAAATGCTAATTGTTTCGTGGGGGAGTTTCATCTTCTTCCTTTTTGGAAGAACAAGACGTGCGCAGCCCCACCTCATTCCCATCCCTTTTCGGCCTGACATTGGCTACAGATACAACTCGTTTTTTCCCTGCAGGATTTATTGCAATGACGGGTTGGGACCGAGTGCCTGGATCACCACGGGTTTCAAAGAAAGGGTTTGAACCCCCTTTAGAAGGCTCCGTTTGGTAATTATCCATGCTACCACAACGACTAATGTTAAATGGGCCAGCTGTCCATATAGACTGCAGAGCAAATTCCTCTTTTCTTCTCTTAAACACAAAAAATGCAGTTTGAGAATTCATTTTAATTATTGCTTGATAGAAATGTGAGCTACCAAGAAAATCATTAGTGCAGCCTATACACTGGATCTGGAAACCCATGCTGCTGGTCCTATACTTCTGTTTCTAGTTATTTTACTTACCTTTCCTCACAAAATGCTGATAGGAGCAGGACCTGAAGCTTCTGGACCTGGGTTGGTGTGTCCGGGGTGTCGATCAGCACTTCTGCGAGATGAGTTAGTCCTGGACCCTGCAGAATTACAGATGCTGGCATCAAAACTTTTAATGGCTCTGTCAGTGCAGGGCGAGATGATCAGGCTGGGATTGAGGCAGACTGTGTGTGTGCAGCGGGAGACTGTCCATGTAATTGGGTCAGTCAGGGCCAGTGCCTCAGAGACGCCTCTGTGCAAAGGAGAGCCACACAGTCAGGCACCATCTGACATCATCCTCAGTCATGCAGGCCCAACAGACGCCTAGAAGCACCTGCGCTTGGCACCCACACACTCCGGCCACCCCCAGAGAAACACGATCTCGGCACGTTTAATTGTCTCATTCTCAGAAAGATCTCCGGTCTGCCTTATTAGCCGTACGGCTGGGTGCAATTACATCTCCCCGCAGTCAAAGTTCTGCATGATGAGTCAGCATTCAGAGGATGGCTGGAATCTGTTACAGACAAGCAGCACCATGCAGATAATCTTGGGCTGGAACAACAGATGAACTTTTGGTCATCTGGAGTAGCAGATTACATGACAAACAAGACGTGCATGTCAAAAACAAGATGCTTGATTGGCTGTTATCAGATTATCATTTTAATAAATAGGCAGATTTTTAAAGCACCTGTATTTTTTTGTTTCAGTTTTTTTAAATGGTGTTTTGTTCATTGCTGAACACATTATTTTTAAAAAGTGGTCCCTGCTTTGTAATTCACTTTTTGAAGTACTATTGTAAAAAAAAACCTTTTACTGTCATTACTGTTGTTATCATTGCCCTATTTTCCATGGTCCACAGACAGCATGATGCTTCAGATCCCATAGAGGGGGTGAGGGCGAGATCAGTACACTGCTGCTGGAACCCTGTCAGCTAGTAATCTCTGCAAAACAGTTTGTGCCTTGTGACTGGGCTTGTCTATCTGGGTCCAGATCTCCCCAGGTTCAGGAGGTTCACCATGCTCTGCCCCAAACAGCTAAACCTCTAGTGCACAATGCATTTCCATGACACGCCAAGCTCCTCTCACCTTTCAAGAGACAGCTCTGTGGAAAATAGGAGGAGACCAGCGAAGCAAATGACTTATCCAACGCTGCATGGCAAGAGTCCCAAAGGTGAACATGGGGAGCCAGGATCCTTCCTCACGTAAAGGAGAGCTGGGAACTCACAGATGTCCAACTTCCTGTCGTGCACCATTGCAAGCCAAGGCCAGTCCCTCCCCTCCAGCAGGGGCCTGGCAAGCTCCAGGACCAGGAAAATGCAGCCCTCGCTCCACCAATAACTCGGCTGTGGGATAAACCTCTTCAGATTAATTTTAAACCGCAACAGCTGCACAGGGCCTGATCTGCTTCCATGCTGGAGGATGCAAGCCCAAGAAACTGCAATGCCAGAAATGGCTAGGTTTCTTATGGTTCCCTCCTAAGTTCATGAGGTTCCAGATGAAAAAAATCTGTACAAAGACGGACTACAGATTCAGCACCCTTGTAACATCTAAAATAAAGTTTAGAGTCTTCCTGGCTGCGACTGATGCAAACTGACCTCATGTTGACAGTCAGAAGTAGCTGCCACCACTTTTAAATGAATGAACAAGGCCTGTGATCCTGAACAAATATTCCATTTCTCAAAAAAAAAAAAAAATGATGACATTGTCAAACAGCTTTCTCGATTAACTCCGCCAGGGGTGGACAAGGTTGATAAGCTTCACATTATTTGTTTTCCTAGTAGACACGCTTGAATTATACCTAAAAAGCATTTTGAGTTAGACCAGAGGTTCCCAGCCCAGGGTGTGAAATCCTGGCATATTCAGACTCACACAGGTAACGATAGGGATGGAAAATGTGTAACTGAGAAATGGAGATCAAGGAGAAAAAAAGCACGTTGTGCCCATTTCAGCAACTATCTGCGGGTACCCGACCCTGGTATACAGACACGCACATACACAAATGTTCACGCACACATGCGTGTGCATGTACACAGATGCATGCTTTGGCCAAAACAACTGATGCATGCATAATTAACTCCTGCAATCTGGGTTGGTGCTAATTTCCATGTTTATTTGCACCAAAGAAGAGGTATATAAAACCACGGGGAGATATTGCATCACCTGGTGCACCTCTAATGCCCAGTGCTTGATCATCATGATTGTTCCATTACCTCTGATCCCCCAAGCAGCAAAGAACAGCCACCAGTGCTCCGTAAACGAGTTTTAATAACATCCTTTATTAATGAGCTCCAAGTGCCATCTTTAACACAGCTTTCCTATATTAGGAATATATGGGTAGTAATTAAGATGACCCATGAAGTCCATGATGACCATCTCCCACGGCAACCATTATTCCAGAAGTATTGAAGGTAAATGAATCAACGGGCGGGCATAAAACAAAGCATATTCCGGTGCAACACTGGTCGGTTTCATTGCCAGTGACAATTTCAGAAGCTGCACCTGTCATGGGATTAATCTATCATTCACAGTTTGCTGCGCTACCTACTACAAAGAGGTAACACTGATGCCAAACGCAGAATTCCATCACCATGCCCCATAATCCCGCTACTGCTTTGACTTTTGAACTGGGCAGGTCATAACAGCGTTGTGTCTGATGCAATTCAAACAGCATGTTCACAAGCCACACTGGGCTGGGTACCTGACAGAGTGAAAAAATGCTGATTTCATTGCAAGCTTCAAAGCTCTCTGTTCCGCAAGAGTGTAGGTATGGGTATGGATGGTACGGAAATGTCCCTACCAATATTGTGGGAGTACTGTGTGTGTTTAGGGGGATGTGGAGTTTGGGGCTGTTTGGTGCCTACCAATGTTGAAACGAAACCTACACCGTTTATGTTCCCTAACAATATAAGAATGACTGACCAGACATGTACACAATCCTGGCATCCCAAGAAGATTAGCACTTCAGGGCACTTTTCCACCACACAAAGTATGGTACTTTCGCTTTTCCATTAACTTCCGGTCGAGTACCAGTGCCAAACCAACTCTCAGACACCAAAATGCACCTGTCTCACACTTCCCTTCAGTTTGAACGCCAGCTGCCAGATGGGCTGACCCACATGATCAGCAGCCAACCACTGAACTTGGCACAATCCATAGACATATCTCCCGATGTACTGTACAATCTGTAACACTTGAGATCAAGATTCCAGTGTCCCCACTGCCCTTGCCATCCCCCCTCCACCCTCGGTGGTATTACAGAATCTCTACAGTCTTTACATTCATCGTGAGACATTTAAGCTTGTTTTTCCAGCATGTATACCGCAGGATGTCTTGATAAGACTGAAATTCTCAAACACCCCACCCCTGAGGTTTTCTGAAATTAACACCAGTATGGCTGAAACTGCTAGGTATGCTCCTGGGCATCTTCACCAGAGAAGTGCCACTGGGCCTCGGTGCCTTGGGGGGTACTGAGTACATCCTCGTGGCTGCTCAGCAGGGGAGTGGGGTCAAGATTGAGCCGCCCACACAAACACTCTGAGGAAATTCAATTTTAACAAAACCAATAGTACTACATTCTATCACATACAGTCCAATACAGAAAACGACGATGAGTGCCCTCTTGTACAGAGTTAAGCCAATTCATCTAAAACAGATCCCTTACCAGCAGACATCCAAGATCACAGTTTAAACACAGTCCATCATCTTATGTTTGGTGGGGTTCTAACAGACCCCCTCACACACACACACACACACACCCCACCACCCACACTCCCACTACAAGTCAATTTTTATAGATAACTCTCTCAACCTGGTAGCCTTGAGGTCTGATTGGATGGAGGTGGTGCATGTGTGGGGGGGATGGAGCGTGGGATGGTGGTGGCTGTGGAGATGCTCCTCAGATCTGAGGATATAACAGGATCAGACCAGCAGCCCTCTGGTCTGAAATAAGAGCACAGGCTGCTTTAAATGCAAAAACCCCAGAGCTAGAGAGAGACCCAGTACTTCACACACAAAGAACCTTCAGCTCTTACAGAAATATCTGCCACACCAGGCAGGCCTTTACCAGCCTCACATGCATCGGTGAGTGAGAACAATAACTGTGGAGAATATCACTTTTCAGATACTCCTTCCTTCACATATGACAAACTCAGGGAACAAAACCCATCCCCAGGCATGCATGAGGGTAGACATTCTGAAATGTGATTGTATAGCACTACTGAAGAGTTTTACAGTGGTACCTTGGTTCTCGAACTTATTCTGTTCCGGACTCCAGATCAAATCCTAGAAAGTTCGAGTTCTGATCGAAGTTTTCCAATAAGAAATTATGGAAAACCAATTAATTGGTCCCCGGCCCCCCAAAACTACACCTAAATATGTGTTTTTAAAAGCATTTAACAAAATCAACAGGATAAAACAAGAAGAGCATTTTTTCTTAATAGCTTCCGAAACAATAAAGATCTTATCCCAACATTACCCATGTCCTGCCCTGATTGTCCGGCCCCAAAAATTTACACCTAAATATGTTTCTTTTAGCAGTTAAACAGAAAATGAACTGGATAAAACAAGAACAACATACACTGTACCAAACACATCTAAGCACATTTATCAAAACAGTAATTTGTAAAGTAAGAAAATAAATGTATCCAAACAATGTGTAAAGTTAAAAAAAAAGGAAGTGTCCTGCCCCTATTGTCCGTTCCTTCCATGTGCCACGCCCCCTTGTTAACGTTGTGTGGGATACACATGTGACCAGCTGTTTCTGGGTGTTGTCATTAGTCCTCTGTATTAAGTCCGTGTTTCAGTTTGTTTCCCCAGTCCAGTCACTGGGTGTGTTCGACCTGCTTATGGCGCTGGCTTAAAGCAACGTATTCTGATCCTGACAAAATGCATAATGGTTAGATACATTGCGACCTCTCACCCAGCTACACAAACTGAAACCGCTTCTGTGATGACACACCATTGCCCTTATTGGCTGAAAAGTTTAGTTACATGCATGACGTTTGTATCCCAGGTAGTTCCAATGCATAATATGCTATTTCTCTCGAATATCATGTAAAGCACTGAGAACTGGTTTTCAGTTAATTTACCTGGTATTTGTGTAATGCTGTAATAAACCACTAACTTACGTGTACTATTTATTGTTAGTTACTTTAATGTTGCGCTGCTTTATTTGGTTAATCGTCCAGTATGTGCAGAAGGCATTCAAGTAAGAATTGCAGCGTAGCATGATTAATTTCCTGGCACTTACAATTTATATTAGGTTCGACTTCCGATATTCAGATCGAGTTCTAGGTCAAACTGGGTTGTTTGACTTTCAAGATATTCAAGTTCTAGTAAGTTCAAGAATTCAGGTACCACTGTATTGTTTTCAGCAGGTGACAGATAGAGGTCTCACTAGTGATAATTGTAACGATGACCTCGTGGGAAACTGGTCCATCAGCTCCTCGTGGGTGGCATGACTTGGGCAGTGTGGAAGCTCTCCACAGTAACACAATGTGAATCACTGCAATTTTAGCTTTATTTAGTAGTAATGTGTCCAAATGCCAAACTCAACTCTCATTTTATGGCACAGGGACAAGCTTTTTATTTATCTATGCAACATATGCTTTTATCCAAACTGACATATACATGAAGATCAGACAGCAGGGTCAGACACTGTCCTGGGAGCAATTGGAGATAACGACCCTGCACAAGGGCCAGTCATGGGATTTGAACTCGCAACCTTCCAATCACAGACACAGAGTCTTAACCAACAAACCCAGACGTCACCACTTTTGTAAGTCTCCCATGCCACATAAGTGCAGGCAGCTGACCTGGACAGCTCTGGACCTCCTGAATGTCTCAGCTGTATGATGCAGGGAAGAGCCTGCCTGCTGATCTCTCTGCCCCATGAGATAAACATGAGAAGGCCAGGTGTGAGACTTCTGGGGCAAAAGTGCCGCTTGAAATTTTAGGCCCCATGAATGCATATAATACTAGGCCACCAATCCAGACCAATGAAATTGTTAAATTATTTTTAAGGCTCTTGTCACACAGTGGGCCTTGGAATCATGCTAATTCCCCCTACCCCCTTTATGGCATTCTGTTATGGGGGCCTGATGGGTGAAGCTTCCAGGCTATGATGTGTCTGGGTCTTAGGCTTTGGGGGTTCTCAGATGGGCATTTCTGGAAGCATAAACAGCCATGAAAAAAATAAGAGACCACAGCTCTATTTTGTGGTTTCACTTACTTCTCAATTCATGAGTGTGCATCTGTGAATAATACATACCTTTTTGCAAACTGAAGCCTGATTCTCCACTGTTTATAATTAATAAAGGGCTTCTTTCTTGTTTTATAGGACTTCAGTCGTGCTTCTAGGAGCCTGATGCAAACTATCCTAGCAGTGCACTTTACACCTGCACTTAATGTTTCCCATTCCTTTTAAAGGTCACTTGATGTTATCCTCCGATTCATGAGAAGTTGTTGCATAAGTTAATGGTCACCTCTGGCATCAGAAAATTGCTTCAGTCCTCTACCTGGCTGGTTTTTGGTCATTTCCAGTACCCACAGCTTCACCTTATTCTTGTGTACCGCCGTCTTAGAAATTTAGAACTTGAAAGCAACTTGCTGCTCAGTGTAGCCTTCTGCCAGCAGAACCATGATTAAGCCAGAAATTAAAAATGCAGATTTGTTTAAGAAAGCAGAGCGGTCTATTAATTATTTCTGTGGATGTATGTAGTTAGATATCTGAGGCTCTTATTTTAAATGGTTGTTTCTGTCCCTGTTCAGAAGCCTGGATCACAAGGTTCAACCATGGACACAAAATCAATCAATCAATCAATCAATCAATCAATCAATCAATCTTTATATACATGTAATGCATTTTCATGACATTACATGATCTCAAACAGCTTTACATTTATCCCTGTTCCAATGCCCCCACAAAGTAAGTCAGAGGTGACAGTGGCAAGGAAAACTCACTCATAGGCAGAAAGTTTGGGAGGAACCAGACTGAAAAGTGGAGTCTATCCGCCCAGGGCCTGCAGAGGAAGTCCAAAATGATAGCCCCAGTTTATAAAATAGAATTCTGTATAGTTCAGGAATAAATGCAGAACTTTGTCTTCTAGAAAGTTGCATCTCTGTGTGGTGTCCCAAATCCTATAAATATTAATTTCTAAAAATGTTTCCACCAACGCTTTAACCTCTATTTTCAAAACATTATTAAGTAAATATTGGTTTGTGACAATGTGACAATGTTTAATGAGCAGTTAGCAGTACTGAAGGTTGTCACAACCTTACTTAATTGGACCTTATTGAAGGATGTGTAGATAACACATTATGTGCACTCCATTAAAATGTTTATTCATGCACCACATTAAACCATAAAACAACATGGACATTTGCATGGACATGTTAAAACCTTACCCTCCAGATTCCTGCTGCTATAAGATGTTGTAAATCAGCATTTTAAAATTTGCTATAAGCTGCCAGTCAATGAGCAGAAGGAAAAATAAACAGAGGCATTTAAAGGTAATATTTTAAAGACTGGCAGCTTGTTTTTGCTTCTCTTTCCTGTTTTGTGCACATTTAGAGTAAATAAACTAGAAAAAACATGCAAGAAAATAAAAAAAGTCACAAATTTGGGTCAAAACTGCTGTTTTTTGTATGATGTCTGCATATAAACCAAGCCATGGGTAAGGGTTAACCATGGCCAAAGGCATGGAAAAACTCACTTTTTTGGTCCAAAGCAGGACACTAACAAACAATAGCTGACAACCAAAAACATCAAAATAGCTCAGCCAGAACAAGGGCCAAACAGCCCATATTAAACAAGAACCATCCTCCTGGCCCCTGTCTCTTTCAGGCCGTGCATTGTAACACTTCAAGTTGAGGCACTCAGTGGAAACATAATCTTAATTACTATAAGAAAGGCTAAAAGACACAGGAAAACCAATAAAACTACCCTATTTAAACTTGCAAACATATTTCAAAGATGATACGGAAGCAGAAGAAAAGAAATTGAGAAAATGGAAAGTCTGGATGTTTTTGCTCTGGTTTGCTTATAGACACTGACCCAAAAAAAGTATCTGTGGAGGTGCTTGTTCTCCATTCCATTACAATTACACTCATGTAAATATGAAAAAAAGTGTTGAACCGGCAAAATACACGTCACATGAATGATATGACCCCTACTGGAATACACCATAATTTGCTCTCCAT
>JABFDZ020000066.1:30090935-30104673 GCA_019775955.2 Pollimyrus isidori
CTCGGGGGCGTCGGCGACGGGCGTCGCGGCCTCGGGGGCGTCGGGTTCAGCCACGCCGTGCTGAACGCCTGGCTCCGTCGTGCAGTGCGAGGTGGCGGCCGCACTGTGCGCAGGGGAGAGAGTGGGTGACGGCCGCTTGTCACTTACCTCTCTCTCTCTCCCTCTCTCGTCGGCCAGCGCATGAAGGCGGACGAGGAGTTTGCGCGCTCGGCTGAACGGGTACTGCTGGCCGACAGGGCGATCCTTCTGGAGGAGGGCCGTTCCCCTGTCGGCCAGGTCCATCGCCTCCCTGTTCCACAACGTCTCAGGAAGGCACCGCAGCCGCAGGAATTCCTGCAGCAGACCGAGCCTCTCCGACTCATTTTTAAATAGTAGTTGATTGCAATGTTCTATGAACGCAAACTTTATGAAGAATTGATATTTTTTCTGTAACTTACTTACTAGGCCTAAAATGAGCGGAGGAAAGCCGGCGAACGGAGGCTGGCTGCTCCCACGCTCGCTCTGGGCACCTGCTCGCTAGTCCCGGCCGGGGAGAGCGGAAAAGAGCGTGAGGACTCCCCGTTTATCTGGGCTGAGGCCAACGCCGTCTGGGACTGCGTACACGGTGAGCGGAAGCTTCCCTGGGAGACATGCCCCTTCCGGCCAGAGCGCCTGGCGAAGGGGTGGGTCAGCCCAGTAAGCGACCCGGTCCCTTGGATCTGAAGGACTCTTAAAAGGGCAGTGCCCGCACGCCCATTGCAGGACCTGCTGCCGCTAAGGCTGCCCGACACGGGCTGTGAAGCACCTCCACAGCCTGTTACTGCGTCGCCAGAGGCTGCCCTGCCCAGCCCACCACTGCCAAGCACGCAGCAGCCGCTGCCCAGCCGCCCGCTGCCAAGCGCGCAGCCGCCGCTGCCCAGCCGCCGCTGCCCAGCCGCTCGCTGCCAAGCACGCAGCCACCGCTGCCCAGCCGGCTGCTGCCAAGCACACAACTGCCGCAGCCGCTCCAGAGGCTGCCCCCCTGCCTGTCACGCAGCCCCGCCCACGGTCCTGCCAGTCCATGCCCGTCTCGCGGCCCCACCTGGGCCTAGTCTGCCCGAGACTGCAGCCACAGCTTCCCAGGGTTTGTCCGGCCCAGGACGCTGTGGCCCCGAAGATGTCCCAAACCGACCTCGCTCCTCCCCTCGGGACAGAAGGGGAGGAACTCGAGTGGGACCCCTCAGGGATTCGATGGTTGGATTCCCCGGATCCTGGAGGACACCCGGCATGACAACCCATGCCCCAGAGAGGCGGAGCCCACAGGGGTTCCCGCCTCTCCGTGTCCAGGAAGAGAAGGGGGCACAAGAGGAGGGTCCGGGTCCCTCCAGTCCTGGCCTCTGCTGCGCCCGTGCGGCCCCTGGCTGTCGCCCGGTGGCTGCCTGTGGGTTCTCTGGCCCGTGGGTGCCTGTCGCTGCTGGGTTCCCCTAAGGTGCCTCAGTGCCGGTCCTCGGGCCCCCCTCCGGATCCTCATCAGCCACCTCCGGGCCCCCCTGCTCCGCCTGGGCGTCGGACATTGCCGTTCCGGGCTCCGGCGGTGCCTCCCCCCTCCTGCCCACCTCCGCCGGTGTTCCCTCCAGCTCCCGCCTGGGCCCCTCCAGGGGTCCCTCGACCCGTCCCCGTGGCCCCTGTGGGGCCCCCTCCAGCTCCTGGCTCCCCCTGGCCTGCGGCTCCTCCGGTCGCGGCCCGTCCTCTGCCTTAGTCATGTGTATTTAAGTCCACGTCAGAGTTTGTATCCCCAGTTCCGTCATTGTACTGTTATGTGCTTTGTCCCTGTATGCCTTTCCATTCACCCATTAAATCCCCTTTTGCCCCAGCAATTGTTCCTTGCCTGCTTCCCCAGTCTGAGCTCAACGGATCGTAACATGAGGCTATGGAACATCTGATACTGTACTTTGGAGCCTGGGCTGAAGGGAGGCTATACTATATTTCACATGTTAACAAGAAATGATCTGGAAGCTGAGGATTCTGAGGGATAATAGATACGTGTTCCACCAGGATACCATGGCTAAGAATCAAATCCAGGATATGGTTACAGGCATGAGTAGGCCCAATTAAATTCTGACATACACCTACAGAGTCAATAATAGAAGCAAACATTGTTGTTAAAGGATCACTGTCGTCATCCATGTGAATATTAAAATCACCAATAGTCATGGTTTTATCAGTAGTGACCAGAGCATGTGAGCAGAGTGGAGCGGAATGGGTAGAGTTTGGTCAGAGCGCGGAGTGGTTTTTTAATGAAGGCTGGAGCGGGCGTGCCTAAATCTACCCAGAATTCATCTGTACAATTATCAAGATTATTACACAAATTGGCTGAGATAGAATTCGCAAACTATTTCACAAAGGAAACTGATAAATCGTACAAGTGTACTATTCTTATCAAACGTACAGTATAGATGACAATCATGTACAGCAAGAACAAGAGTAGATTGTTCTTGAGTAATTACTCTTCTCAGAAACTTGAGCGTGTGCTATGTAAACTGGCAGAAGCGAGCAAGTTTTATATGGTTGTAGCTAGTATATCAAGTCTATAAAGTAAAGTTTAAAAGCTTATAAAGTAAATATTGGTAATCAAATAAATTCATTTTGCCATTCAAATTATTTCTAATAGGATTTTAAAAATTTCACGTAACGCTGTCAGAGAAATTTTATTTTATAGAGAGACGCAGTAGAAAATAGAAAACAGTAAAAAATTTATGAATTTAAAATGTGCCTGCACATTCTTTAGGATATTAAGCCCATTGATTCCTTTATTATTAAGCCTATTTTGTGTGGAATGCCATTGCCAAACTTGTCCGTTGTTGCCTATATGTTGCTTAAAAATAAATATTTTCTGTTTTGAGTGGCAATGTTGCCACTTGGTCAAGGGTTAAGCTTATAACTGTAATCAGCTGGAGTAGAGTCATTTATCCATCCATCTATTTTCCAACCCGTTTATCCTACTGGGTCGCGGGGGGTCTGGAGCCTATCCCAGAAGGAATGGGCACGAGGCTGGGAACAACGCTGAATGGGGGGCCAGCCCATCGCAGGGCACACTCACACACCATCCACTCACACATGTACACTAGATTCATTTACTGCCATGAATTCATTCAGTTTAAGCCAGGTCTCTAAGACATAAGGCACCAAGAGTAAAATTACTAATTTAATTTATTATTACTGCCTTAGGAGCCAGTGATTTTTAGCCTTGCATTACACCAATTATGTAATAATGGATCTGGTTAATTTTTTATTAAGTTATTATGATATACACTACAGTGGAATAGACCTCTATGATTAAAAGTGTGGGAAACAGACATAGTCTTTGTAACATGAACACTTGGTGACAATCTGAGCAATTACCAGGGGTCAGTTATGCCAGTTTGCCTGCCGCCTAGACTTGGCTCTTGCTCTGGCCTCAAGACTATGAGCTATGCTATTGGACAGGAGATCGATGGAGCAATGATAATCTGATGTACATTTTCTCACCACTTCTAGCAGGGATGGGGCCAGAGCACATTAATCACACAGACATCGTCTTTGCGAGGTTGCACGCCTCTATGAAATTTGTCTTCCTGATGTCTGATTGCCTCATTCAGACATCATTAGTGTCAACGTGGATAACAATCTGAGAATATTTACACTTACTGTTAGCCAGCACTTTTAAATTTACCAAGATGTTAGTTGCTCTGGCACCAGGGAGACAATTTACTTTGGTCATTAGAGTCATTAATCAAACATTTCTTAAAATAGAATCGCCAATTTCCAGAGAGCTTTCAAACAGACGGCTCAGTGGGTGTTTCACTTAGTGGGGAGAATCTGTTTGAAACGTGAATGTGTGAATGGTGCCAGTGTAAGTTATATTTGAATTTACAACTATGCCGCTGGGTTGTCACCCACTCGCCTTGCTGTGAAGGCCCTGCTGACTGCCTAACTATCGTGGACATATCTGGAGCTGCTAACACTCCCCTGACTTCTTTCTAACTGTACCATCTTCTCCTTCAGCCTAGCAACTGACATTTCTGGTAGATAACCATACCACTAATGACGAGAGAAGGATAACTAAACATATTTCAGTCAAAACACTGAACAGGAGCAATGGTGATAAACTCCCACAAGGTGGGGCTTGGAAGGGAAAGTCCTTGAATATCCTTGAAAGTTGACGTTGCACTAACAACTTGTTATGCACGGATTATATAAATGTGCACTATTTCGCTGTGAATTTTATTAATGCTGATAAAATGATATATTTAAAAGGTTTGTAGAGCTTATCTTGCTTAGCTGCTACATGTTAGTACTAAACAAACTATGTTAATTGCAATACAAGGATGCTGGACACAAAGGAACACAAAGAAATATTCTTTCACCTGAACTTAGGCACAGACTTCATGCTGTTCTTTCCCTGGAAATGATTTTCCCTTGGAGTTTAACACCCTTAACCAGGACAGACCAGTGCAGAGTCCTTCCCTGATGTGGACTCCTGTGGGAGCAGTCATCCCCTGCAGCTTTCAGGTCAATGTGGAGAGATCAGTGTGCTAGAGGCTGGCTCCCCATTTCAAGCAAACAGGCCGATAAATCACTCAGCCATGCTGCCACGGCTTCCTCCAAAGGGTACCCCTGTGACTCCCAAAAACAGCCCATGCATGTACAAGAAGTGCTTTAATTTCCTGAATGGATGCTGATTGCAGGTCTGCTTCCACTCCATGAAAACAGAGCAGAGAATGAAAGTCCTTTTCATAAGTCATTAGGGTGTTAAGGTGCACACACCCTTAGCAAGGTTGGGAGGGAAACTGATGTAAAATCTCCTTTTCAGGCTCATTAGTTTCTCTGAGCGGTTATAAAAAAAGCAGAGTAACTGTGAATATCTGACATTGCTAAGGTCCAGGGCAAGGTGAAGTTCACACTGCTCCTTTGGGCTAAGCTTGCTAGTCATCAACTGTGACTTGATCTTGACTGGTCAAGTTTTTCTTTTAGCCAGAATCAAACTGCACAGCTAATGATGCGGTGAAATGTACATTTAGAGACCAGACTCAACAAATCAGTTTCAGTCTGTAGTATGATTTTAACACTTCATAATACTGATCTATAATGGCAAATTATTAATTATTTAAATAAAACAAATCTTCTAAATAAGTTATAATTCATATTTTTTCAACAAACGGTATGGAATTCATCAAAGAGTGTCAAAACACCTTTTGCAAAGTCACCTTCACAAGCAGCAGGTAAACAAAAGCATGCAGTGTAAATCATGACAAATTGCTGCCACAAACACTGTTTTTTGTTCAAAGGATGGCTGATGATCCTGTGATATTAACTTTGCATTTTACGTGACCTGCATTCTCAAACATTTCCTAATGCCCAGAGCTGTGCCAGCCATCAGTGTTTGCTTTGGGATCAGTGGAGCAATACAAGAAAGTGACTGGTTATAAAGTGAAAGTGACCACCACAGCACTCAGCCTCTGATGGGGGACACCATCTTTGACTGGCAGTTACACTGTCACTTTGAGCTGAAGGTCAGAGTTAATAATGTATACCTAACAGGTCTATCCTTTAAATCTGAAAGTATCATTATGCTATTTTTAAGCAGCTAATAATATTTTTATGTTAAAAGAGCATTTATTTCTAAATGAGCATAGTTACTTTGTGAAAGCTTCTAGTACAGTTATGGTCCAAATTATTAGCCCCCCTAATGAAATCACACAAAACCCTTAATATTTCTATGGAAATGATAATAACAAAAGCTGTTAATACTTGTATTGACGGAGTTTGATTAAGATTCTATTGATGTGCTGAATTCTAACAAGAAAACTGAAAAATGAGAAAAGGCCAAAATTATTAGCCCCCCCATGTTTTTTTTCTCTTCAAGACTAAGCTGACTATTCAATCAACTTTCACACCACACCTGAGTAATCAAACAGCATTGAACTTTACATAAGGAACTCCGGTTAACAGGGCTAGTGGCAATTGGACTACTCTGACACTTTTGGTAAGAAGGGATTTCATCATGCCAAAAAAAAGAAACTATAGTCTGGACTTCAGAAAGAGGATAGTAGATGCTCATTGTGAGGGTGAAGGCTACATTGTCATTTCCAATTGTTTTTCTGTCTAGAACAGCTGTATGGTGCATCATTGCAAAGCACCAGGAGAAAAAAAATGTTGCAAACAAACCTGGGCATGGCAAAAAGCACAAGATTTCAAAAACTTTAGAGGGAAAAATAATCAGAGATGTCAACATAGATTCCTAGGTCTCTGCCAAGATGATTGTTACTGAGCTGGCCTCTTCTGGGGTTCATGTATCAAGGAAGACAGTTGTGACAGCTCTTCATCATGGAGGACTTTGAGGTCACCGTCCAAGGAAAACTCCATTGCTGAAACAACGGCACATCAATGCTCAACTGAGGTTTGCCCATGAACATTTGAAACATTGTAATGAGACTAAGCTTGAGCGGTTTGGGTACAAGGATGTTGCTTTTGTTTGGAGAAGGAAGTTTAACTCCCACTGTTAAACTTGGTGGTGGGAGCACCATGTTGTAGAGCTGTTGTGCTGCTTCAGGCACTATTAAACCCATTTGCGTTCATGGGGTCATGAAAAAAGAGCAGTATGTTGACACGTTTAAGAATAATTTAAAGAAATCTTCTGCAAGTCTTGCTTGCCCAGATCTCAACCCCATTGAAAGTTCTATGTCCATGCTTGAAAACCATGCAATCTGGATGAGCTGGAATGATTTGCATGGAAGAATGAGCTTGTATACCTCAAGAGACATGTGCCAACCTAGTTAAGAACTACAGACAGAGGTTGTTGTCAGTAGTAAGACAGAGATGCCACACTATTGACTATTAAATGTCAGGGGGTATAATAATTATTTTCACTTTTCTTGTTAAAAGTCAGCACATCAATCTCATCAAACGTTGTGGAGAATTTGTCTTTGTACTTTTGAAAGCAATACAAGTATTAAGCTTTTGCTATGGTCATTTCCATGGAAATGTTAAGGGTTTTGTGTGATTTTATTAGGGGGGCTAATGATTCTGATTTTAACTGTAACTATGTTCAGTTGCTTAATTAAACATTACACATTGTGGCTAATGAAGTTATAACCATGCTGTACTGGTGTTTGAAATCCTACTATTTCAATTTAAAGGACCTGAATTTCACTTAACCACCAAGTTCCTGTTGCGTGCTGATTGGTCAGTCTCCTATAATTATAATAATGCACATGTTACTAATGTTAATGTGAATCAGCTGGATGAATCTTTCAGTCAAGGAAACAAACCAGCCAAAACACAAGAAGAATTTAGCAGTTTAGCCAAGCACAAGAGCCTTTCGGTACAGGTCCTCGTCATCTTACGACCTATCCAATTTAAGACCAATCGACTTTATGACCACGATCGCAGCTCGTATGTCTGGCAGCGCAAATGTTGCTCAGTTGGGCGTACGACAATTTGCGCACCAGTTCCTGGCAGCACTACCATTCCCGCGCGCGCTAAGCCACTAACTGTTAACCCAGATTTGTTACAGCAAGCATGCAATGGTTAGTAGCTGATCAGTTCACAATAAAAGCACCTTGGCAACTGTATTTAAATGAGCATAATCCAGGTATTTTCTTTGAAATGTAAAAATAAGAAACAAAATGGTGTAGAGATGATACAAATGCATAAAATGTAAAGAAACAATGAAAATAAGAAAAATACAATAACGTCTAACAAAAAATACGTAAAAAAAGGTTTTTATTAGTACACAGTACTGTACAGTACTTACAGTAGAAGTTTATGATACAATGGATATTAAACAATAATGAACAAAGAAAGTTAAGATGTAGTACAGTAACAGTATAACTTTAATGAACCCTGAAAATCATGATGTATAACAATAATGAACAGAGAAAAGTATGACGTATAACAATACATAATGAAGAAAGAAAATTAGGATAAGGTATGACTTAAAGATTTTTATAACAATACATTACTGTACAGTAGGCTATACATATGTGACTTACGACCAAATCGTGTTACGACCACTCAGTCGTAACCAATCATAGTCGTAAGTCGACAACGACCTATAGTTTGTAAAACCTGAACTGCTCGAGGTGTCCAGGATGATGGATTATCTGGTCACCCTAACTTATACTCACTGCACACACACAGACCAAGCTAATGAGGAGAAGCATGAATAAACAATGAAGCCATTGATTGACTTTATTATTACAACCAGACAACTCAACTAAAGGTGTTCCTGAGAGCTTGCAAAGGTGACCGACAGAATTTGTAAACTGAATGCACTTCCACTGAACCCTAGTTATCCAGCTAATGCAATTACAAAATGATCAGACAGAGACATAATCTTCATATGTTCATTTTCTGTAAGGAAAAAGCCAGGTAATTCAACATGACACAATGGTTTTAATTAAACTTAGTGTTTAAAAAGGACAGTCAAAGAGGATTGGAATACATTTACATTATCACATTACTACGAGCCGAGTAAGTGAATTAACTATCTTGTGGCAATTAAGGTATCACTGTCCAACTTTCATAAATCATATGAAAGCAAGGCAAGGGTATTTATATAACACATTTCATATTCACAGGCAATTCAAAGTGCTTTACATTGCAACTCATTAAGCAAAAAGCATTGCATAAACAAAAGAAAATATATTGCTAAATGTTGTACGTAATTAGCTGTAGTATATAGTGAATTATTATTAATCATTCATTCATTTTCCATAGTTGCTTGTCCTTTGCAGAATCTTGAGGGTCCAGAGCCTATTCCAGAAACAAAGGGCGCAATGCAGGGAATAACCCAGGATGGGGCACTAGTGGATTATTAATATTTTTTTTCTGCTGCTTGACTACTTGTACAAGCATGAGTATATAGGAATTGCTTAATTTCGAATATACCATCCTCTGACATACATGAATGAGAGAAAAACCTGGGGTCAGTGCACAGGGTCAGCCATTTATCCAATGACCTACAGCAGGGTGTGGGGTTAAATGCCTTATGGAAGTATAATGTGTAATCACAAATGGTATTTAGCATTAGCATAAAAAAGTAGGTCATTGGAATATAAGCTCTTTTAGATGTAACCAACAATGAGTTATTAGGGTATAATATCCAGAAGTGACATTAACATACAAGGGATATTGATTTATAACATACAATGATGTGTTATTTTTATTTTATAATGTACCAGTTTTTGTTAAAATTGTCACAGTGGGTTTCAGCATATGACATACAATGAATAAAAGTGATATAATGGTACACAAAATTCATGGCTAGGTACAGACCTCTGTTTTGGGTTCATGGTTTGGTAAAATTTTGGATTAGCAGGGACAACAAATTATGTTTTGAAAATATTCAAATATTCAAAAATCATCATAAACATGTAAACACAATTAGGAACAGTTTGTAGCACTGGCAGGGCATGTAGCAGTTGTGTTGTTGTTAATGTTAATGGTTACATTTCCCTATTGTTGCGCATCAGTTGCTGATTATGACCCACAATTAGTATGTTTTCTCTGTTAATCGTGAATTTAGATTCTGCCCGTGTCCATAAATGTATTGATTTGTTTAATTTTGCCTACTGAAACTGAAGATGATGTACTGAATGACACACAATGAATGCACTTACTATTACAGTCTTAAATGATAAACATACAGTAGGACAGAATCAGTAAATAGCATGTATAGTAAATTTAGTTATTAGTATGTGTTATCAGGCTAGAGGTAGACCTGGCTCAATTTATAGTATAATATAATTGGCTAGGCCAATAAAATCTACTGTTGGGTCATCAGATCAGTGGTAGGCCTGTCCACTGGTTATAGGATCAGGGATAGGCCAGTAAGTGCTCCTTACACCACCTTGCTCCTTATGCGTCCTCTTTCTTATGTTTATTTCTCCCATTGATGCGGCTATTAGATAGTGATATATGTCTTTAAAAAATCTCAAAGGAAAAACAACTATATTTAAACATTTCAGTTTTTGATGGCTATATTTATCCATATCATGTAACATGTAAAACATTTAAATTATATATTAAGCTATTGGGTTATTTCTAGCTGCAGTATCTTTCAGCAGGAAGTTCAGACATATACCCAACATTGCTCTGTAGTTTCTTTCCTCCACCTGGCCTACATTTCCCAAGTGACTCTGGGCTCAGACAGCCATATGGAAGTCTCCTACATCACATTACTTATTCACCTCACTGTTTCCTGCATCATACTGGGAAGGGAGTGACATGAGCATGCATTTCCCACATGAGCCTGATGGCATGGCATTCAGTGTGAAATGTGCAGGATGGGAAGGGGTGCTGCTCTTGGCATGCCTTTACCCTCTTCGGGGGGAAAGGGCGGGCAGGTACATTCTGCCAGGATAGCTATTTTTGGGCAGTACTCACACAGCCATCATCTTGGTCCCATGGCTTCCATTGCAGACTCTCCTGCACTGCGGCAGCATGGTGCCCCCAGGGATCACAGGCCTGTTAGGGTTCAAGCTCATGCCAGGATCCTATGGGGACCAGCTACTCTTGGTGTTTTAGCCGTGGACCAGACTGCAGCAGTGGCCAAACCATAAGTAAATTTAACGTCTTGAACATTGGTCTGCTGGAGTTGATTCTGTCAAGCTGTTGTGGGCAACGAGGTCAGGCCAGCCAGATCCAATCAAAGCTGTTTCTGATCATACCCCTGTTATAGACTAAAGCAGTCCACACTGATGTTCTAGCACCTGCTTCAGAATTCCCATGCTGCCACCTGAGATAACAGTAGGTGGGTGTGCTTTTTGGGCACAGTGGAAAATTATAATCACTGCAGCTCCTGACGGGTTGCGTGTCGTACATGACATTTAATGAGTGGGACCATCCAGGTTAGGGGTCTGCTGTTTCTCCAAGGCGTAGCTGGGGATCATGATGTTAAAGTTCTGCAGCAGAAGAAAAAACAGGATAAAACAAAACTATTCACCTTCATCTTCTGCTAGATTAAATATAGAGTTTTTTTGAGTAACCTCCCAGGCACTTTGAAGATGGGTAAAACTCATGAATACTCAATGTTTACATAAGTGGCCACATTTTAGGCCATCCCAGCATCCTCTTCACTGACTGTGGGTTCTACATGCAGAATGTGTTAGAGTCTCATACATCCCAGCATCCTCTCTGGTTACCCATATGAAAATAGTTGGTGTTGGTGTCATAGTTGGTGTAAATTGGACTAGTTTTTCCTTTGAACTGCTCATGTTACATCCTGGAGCCTTATACTCAAGATTACAACTGTCGTGAATGATTTTTGTCATTGTCGTTCATTCAAATAATTACATCAAGTGCTAGTGTTGCGTGGGTCGGCTTTTTTAACACCCGCCTCAAACTGGCCCACCCAACCCACAAAAATATGCGTGGATACTGACTCAAGACCCGACACGACCCGAACCTGCCAATGAAGTGTCATTTGTGACACTGCAACCCATAGATGACATAGACCTTGGGGTCGTTGGTGGAACAGTGATGGCCCTTCATCCTTTCAGGTCACCCTTAAAGACTGACTGAAACTCCCCCCTCCCCTTGCAAGAAGGAGCTGGTATCCTCAAAGGTTAGTGCCATTGAACGATAGAAAGAATGTTCTGGAATTATGGGGTCATTTAATACCACACACGGTGAGAATTGGACCAAAACACCTGCCTTTCTCTACAATGGAAACACTTACATGCGGCAAATGGACCATGTTCAATCACAGAGCCACAAGCTTGAACAAGACCACTCTGCACTGGTTCACATTTGTGAAACAGCTGTCCCTGGACACATGGTTAGATGTAAGAAATGTCCGGAAACATCTGCCCCTCGTATTCACAAACAAGCAGCCAGCTTTCATTTGGTGGCTGACCAGGGTCGGGGAATTCTGGGAAATCTCAAAGTAGCAGCTCAGAGTAGAGAAAACCAGATGAACTTCTGAGAGAAGTTTAATGATCTGCAGGCAAGGATTTTGTGGTTCAGAAAGTGGACAGTGGGGGTCAGCGGAATCTGAATATAATTCTGGGAACAGTAAGACTGTCATTCATATAAGACTCCCTCTCCTATTCATGAGGTGATCATTGATCCCTGTGTAATGTCACCTTGGAAACTCTTTGCAGAGTTTAACTTGGCCTTCATTCCTTCGATCTGGCTGGTGACTGGTTTCCAGATTACAAATGACCTCCATGTATGAGTAAAAATGTCCACTGTGGTCCTTTCAAATATAGCCAATTGATCATCTCCTATAGCTAATTCAGGTACTCTTTCCTGCCCCTTTACCATGGGATTTTCTGTAGGTAGTGGAAAATCCCATAACGATGATAGACGACCATGTTCTATTTTTACTTTCAGCAAATCAATTTTCCTAATTAGGATACTAAAAGATTGAAAAGGTCTGAACTTTACTCAAGGGGGAAACTAGTGCTCTTCATGCACATAAGTAACATTTAAAACTCAGTCATTCAGGCCCCAAGGAGCCCGTAGCTGTCACAGAGTGACAGACTGGACCTTTCCTGGAAACAGACCTCACTGAACATGACATGTGACCTACTAAGGATTTCAGGTTACACACCTCGCCAGTCGAAAACAAAAATTACTGTCCAGTTGAATCATTCAGGGGGAAACAGGGGTGGCCTTTTGACCCCACAGCTCTCTGTAGCAAAAATAAAAATGAAAGACAGCATCCGCAGTGGAAGGGATGGGGGGGGGGAGGGCAATAATTTTACTGTAGATAGAATCCCACTTGTAAAGATGAGTGATCCTGGTAATTTGTAACCATTTAATGGCTCTCTCCTGCATAGTAAATCACATTCTATTTGAAATTTTAAAAAAATCTCCATCTGAGAAGAGAAGATCTAATTCCACTAAATGTGCTACTACAAGTATTAGAAGGCAATGGAATTGTTTTCGTGTTGTTGTTGCCCATATATATGCTGAATTAGCCTAAACTATCATACTATACAGTACACTACAAGTAAAAGGCTTTTGCACACACTGACATTTTCTAAATTTGCATGTTACTCAATTAACATTTACTAAGAAAACACTCAATATTTTTGTTGTGTATGTAGCGGTGCAGGGCGATGAAGGAGGGAATCCAAGCGCGGATACGGGGAAAACAAGGGTTTATTAGCACACACCACTGACATAAAACAACGTCAATGTCGCGTCTGCCAGAAAGACACAGATGCAGACCTAAATACACAAGACAAGGACCAGAACTGGTGTGCGGCAATGCCACACAGGTGGACACAATAGGTAATCACAGGAGGTAACAAGGTGGGTGCTATGTATCCGGGGTGCGTGCCGGGCGAACAAAACGAAAGTCAGGCAGGATGACGGGAATGAGGGTTTAATCACACAACACACAATGGACATCGAAACTTCAATGCCGCATCTCCCGGATCAGACGCTGGCGCAGACTGAAATACATAGAACAAGGCACAGGACTGGCGAGCGGCTTCGCCTCACAGGTGACTACAATTGGATAATCACACAAGGAGGCGTGGAGGAGGCGTGTCACATGAAGGGCTGAAACGTGACGGATGTCGCAGGACGTAACATAACCCCCCCCCCTAAGGTGCGCACTCTGGGCGCGCCACATGAGAAGCGATGGACGGAACGGACCGGGAAGACAGGACCTGAAAAACAAAACAGAAGACCAAACAAAACCAGGGCACAGAACCGACAGACAGAACCGGAACAAAGACAGACACCAGGACAACACCCCACAGAGAACGGGGAACGCAGACAG
>JABFDZ020000066.1:30125184-30137786 GCA_019775955.2 Pollimyrus isidori
AGGGCACGAAGCTCCCGTTCCACCACATCCCAAAGATGCTCTATTGGCTTGAGATCTGGTGACTGTGGGGGCCATTTTAGTACAGTGAATCATTGTCATGTTCAAGAAACCAATTTGAAATGATTCGAGCTTAGTGACATGGTGCATTATCTTGCTGGAAGTAGCCATCAGAGGATGGGTACATGGTGGTCATAAAGGGATGGATATAGTCAGTCTGACCTCTAGCATCAACAAGGCATTTTCGCACACAGGGCTGCTGCATACTGGATGTTTTTCCCTTTTCACACCATTCTTTGTAAACCCCTTGAAATGGTTGTGCATGAAAATCCCAATAACTGAGCAGATTGTGAAATACTCAGACCGGCCCGTCTGGCACCAACAACCATACCACACTCAAAATTGCTTAAATCAGCTTTCTTACCCATTCTGACATTCAGTTTGGAGTTCAGAAAATTTTTTTGACAAAGGACCACACCCCTAAATGCATTGAAGCAACTGCTATGTGATTGGTTGATTACATAATTGGATTAATGAGAAGTTGAACAGGTGTTCCTAATAATCCTTTAGGTGAGTGTATTTCACCAATCCAAACGGATGAATTTGTACTGAGCAAAAACAGGCTTTAGTTTTATTCTCATAGGCAGAGGACAAGAAAACTCCAGGGATTTGATAGATAAACCAGCAGGCTTATGGGTATGACCCTCAGTCTGCAGCCACTACTTTCGACAACTATCCACCTGTTAAAATCATGTCGCTCATTATCTTTCTAAAAACTGCTTCAGACGCTCACAGGAATTTGGATCATATGTAACTGTAATTAAATAGAGCTTCAGCAGAGATAAATAGCAAACACCGGAAGCAGCAAGAAGACTGAGGGGAAAGTAGGTGTCCAAATTAGCGCATATGAAATACCTGCCCGAACAAGGAATATGAAGTGATCAAACTGTCCATCTCTTCCTTTGACTTTGTATCCATGATGCAGGTCAAAACCAGATCTCCATATGTTACTCATTTTTTGTTGTTTTTCAGATGGGACTGCTAATGACCTGAAGTCAGGCTTCCTCAACATGTGTTACAGTATTGGGAATCAGAACTCACTCAGTTCTCATGCAATCAAACAAAGAACTTTCAAAATTTACATTTTTCCCCCATAGATATTTTCTCAAAAATGTATACCATGAACTGCTTGAGTTTTGGAAATTTGCTCTTCAGCCCATAATACAACTTAAATGCAGTTGTTACCTTCAACACAACAGCACACCTATTGCAAATGAAGACCCTATACCCAAGGATGACAATAAAGATTCAGTGAACATTTAAATAAAGCTCTTTTCCACCACCCCCCAAAGAAGGTTAATGATTTTCATTAAAGCACCACAACTAGTGGTGCGTAATTGTCAGTGTCTTTAATAGCTTCTTCACTTACTTCCGCTGGTCATAAACCGGGTCCTGGAAACATCCCCAGTTCCTTCTTCCTTCTAATTTCTTTTGCAAAGCAGGAGATGAGTGCAAATGATGCCCATCCTAGCCCATGAACTTCTTCATCTGCTTGCTCCTACACATCTGCTGATCACCAGTGATACACTCCAAGGTCATATTGTACTAATGGCAAATACAATAATACAATGATCAAGTGGCAGGCCAGCCTCATGTGGTGAACCCCCACAATCACCCTCTAAAACTCAATGGGATATTTTAGAGCCATCTGTGACACACCAGACCAGGAAAGACAGACAGGTGAGGAATAACACAAATGTACTGGCAATTTCAGAGGCAAAAGCACATTCCTGAAAGCACACCATACTTAAACCTCATCGCTGACTCGGCTTTGACAAAATGGTTCAATCTACAGCAGCTAGCTTGTAATGAGTCTCTTTCTCCGAATCTGGTTCCATCATAGCATCATCGCTTTATGGCCCTCTCAGAGCCCATTAAGTAGTTCCACAGGGTCTGGCTAATCTATATTTGAACAAGCAGGTGCTGTGAAACCTGAAGACTGACAGCCCATCATTTTTAGATCCAAAAATAAGTCTTTACTGAGCTGTAGATGAAGTCGTTTAACTCATTTATGTATGTACTGAGTGACTGCTTTCAGGTCCGAGGCAACGGTGTGTTCTGGGCATCTGTAATTGGCTACTGTGTCTCCATGACCCCTGACATATAAGCATCCCAAGAAACAGCAGTGTGGATATCAGTATGGGAGAAAAATGGAATGACGAAGCTGGCATTAACAATCAGCCCTGCTTCCCATTTGCTTCAATAATAACTCAGACAGAGGAATAAGGAGCACGGGCCTCTTGTGGCTTTCAAACAGCCCTCTGAGACACGCCCTCTGCACATCCTCCTTTTTAATTGATCCCTGAGATCTTACAACAGTTATTTTCCAGCATCCATCTGTGCACAAAAGGCAGAATTTTCAGACAGAGATAACTTAAACCCTTTGGAGAGCACATGCTTAATTAAAGTAGCATTATTCATTTACCACGCTCAACAAACACAGCTTTTACGTGATCCACAAGTTTATTTGGTTCCACACCTTCTTTAAATTGGTAGTGTATGGTTCAGCGAGTTAGGACTCTGAATGTTGCCGGGTAAAATCCCCGAGTTGATTTCACTGTTGGGCCCTTGAGCAAGGCCCTTAATATTCAATCATCCAGGGACTGACTGAGGCTGCTTTTTCAGGGTCCCTTTGGATAAAAGCATCTGTTAAATAAATAAAGTCTAAAGGTACAACATCAGGAACCTAGAGAACACAAAGTCATGTCCTTAATTAGCATGCTGTTGATATCTTTTTATCCTCCATGCTTGAAGCATTTCTTTGAGGGAGGAAGGCACCTGAGATTTTCGTTGACATGGATCAAGTGAATGTGGTGTTTTCAGAGTAAGGGATGGCTGTCTCTCAGCTCGACAGGAAGCAGGTCACCGAGATGCCTTGCCCCTCCCGGCAGCCCTATTTATAGCACACTAAACTGTGTCTGGCGCCATGGCCAGGGAGGCATTTACACCCAAAGCTATAAGGACCTCAATGCTTCGGAAGAAAACCTTCCCATGTGTCATGTGCATGGGAAGTGGCCACAAACATGCTCATCCCAGCCATGCCCAGGTGACTTACTGTTAACATCAGAATTGCAGAGGCTCAGGGGGACGGGTTGAGAGGGAGAGAGCTGCTCTGTCTGGTACAGCTCCCAAACTAAGCAACCAAACGCCATCAAGATGGCCGCTAACTGAAACGAAGTGCCAGAGACAGGATAAATCAGGGTCAGCTTCTCTGCCCACCTCCCCTTCCCACCAGCCCTGGTGCCCCTCACTGGCACCCAAAGCAAGCCAGGAGGAGCTCTTCAAGCCCACAGAATGCAGCCTCCCCAGTCAACTGGGGGTGTTAAGCTGGTGTGGGCTGGGGGGCCCTTCAACAAAGCTGCGAATAGCCACGCAGCCTGAGAGGGTTAGAACGCATCTGATTACAGCTGTTGTGAGCAAGTACTGGACTGCCAGCAATAACAGATAAAAATAACGAAGGGAAAGAATGGCGTGATTATGCAACACTGACGTTAGGATAGACGTGTATAAAAACTCTTATAGCATAGGTAAATTACACAAGCCAGCGCATTAGCTGTGCTTTGCGTTTGCGGTTGCTATTGCACCTCTCTCTTATGTGAAAGCAGCTTGGCGATAGCAAACGCCGGCTTTTTACAGAGATTCGTTGTGAGAGCAACAGCTTCTCCCACGTTGCGGTTATGAGCCAAAAATAGCTGATTCGTGTTTATAGTGGATGACACTTTAAATGAGTGTGATGCATAGGACTTGCTTGCACTCTGAACCCACTCTCTAAGCATCCCGAACGGCACGTTTAGCTTTAAGCCTTTTTAGGGTGAAGGAAACCCCAGGTCATTCGACACGCGAGGGTCGGGGGGCTCAGACGGCTGTACTCACCACCGCAAGCGAGCTGCCGAGAGTGACGCGTTACGCAACCTGGAGGTGTGGGAGGCTGCGGGAAGGGGTGTCGCCTGCAAATAAACCCGGACCCGGACCTGCCGTTCACCCCCCCCTCGTAGCAGTGCAATGTGCTCCCCGAACACGGCGTCACGGTGGAGAATATTAAGAGGAAAGAGTGTCTGCAATCGCCGGAGAAATTCACGCGTAGATAGCTGAAATAAACAATCATTCATGATTTACAGACGATTAAATTCCGCAGATTGAAACAATCGTGGGAGATGGCCGCGTGGCTGGATACTTTCGGTGTCTTATATGAAACTTGAGTTCATTGCTGGTTTTTTATAACCAGTCAATGACAGGCATCAAGTAAAAGGCACTCTTTTCAAATTGAGAAGCGCGAACAGGCTGGAGAACATTAATAACGGGCTGCAAAGAACGGAAAAATATAATTAACACACTAAATAAAATATGTGTTACTGAATTTATGTAACCGGTAAATCAGTTTGTCACACACATTAATACTTAAGTCATAAATATTAAGTCTCTTGATCGAATGGCAACAACTACCCACCATAAAAAGCACTGCATGGTGACTAATTCAAAATAAACAGAAATTCCTTTTACGATACCCTGCCCGTTGTGTGCTTTAAGCGAGCCGTTCATGAACAGTAATGAAACTGATTACTGACGACCGTTCAGACGAGGATGATCGTGCGTGGGAAAGAAGAGGCCGGCGAAAATCCCATTGGTCCCCATTGCGCTACAAAACGATATCGACTTTCTCCGATGCAAGGATGGGCTTAGAAGGTGGAGGAGCAGCCGGCAAGTAGGAGGCATCCTCACTGCAGGATCACCATCCGCTTTCCATGTATCTGCCTCAGCGGACTCCTCCCTGGACGCCGCAAGAAGTTAATCTTACGATCCGAAGATGACAATCGCTGGCCCATCGATGATGGAGAAGGGTCTCTTAAAGTATTAATTCAACGCAATGGGAAAAGGATATATTTGCAGAAAAGGAGGATATGAGAGCCACTTTGAGATTGTCATAGCGCTGGCACTACTATTTTTCGCCTTAAAGAACAGCAACAGACCTAAGATGACTTAAGTGTTAAAAAAAGAAATACCATTAGAGTCAAGGACATCTGCTGATATTTACGATCGCTTACTGGTTTCCAGTTTAATTACAATTTCTCCGTATTTGAACTGACCGCCAAAGGCTATAAAACGTGTTGATGGGAAAATAAAGTTTTATCTTTTTTACTTCTGGTGTTATCGCACGGGAAAATGCGAAAATTTACAATTCCTGAAGATATTTTCCCAAGCATCTGCATTCGTCCCACACGTCCTGGAAAGGTTGATAACTTTTACACATGGATTCCCAGAGCTCTTCACAGGAAAACGGGGGTCGCACTTCTTCTGCGACCTAACCGACTTCTTAAATCTGCCTTTTATCTTCTCGTCTAATTCATGCATATTTACTTTTGGGGAAAAAATGGAATTACAAGAAAAGTAAATCAAAGAAATAAAACTGGCGATTCACTTGCATCGTGATATATAAATATTCTTATGGACACCGAGCTAGAGGAATTTCATAAATTTGCTCTTATGGGAATTAAGCACTCTTCACGTTGCTTGCTCCTTAGGAGAAAAATGGCGGAGTCCGAGAGCACGGAGGTAGGTAAGAGTAAAACAACTGAATTATTTCGGTAAAACACTCAAGTGAAATATCCGTGTGATCAGCCAATCTGTTCTCCGTATTTGTGTTTAGAAGATGCGATCCGAAACTGCTCACAGATCTGTATACAGGTTATGCAATTAAATCGGGCTGTCAACTTACACTGTCCCGTCTTCAGCAGTAATTAGTGCAAAATTGGAAAAATGCGTATAAACGTCAGACATTGTATATCTGTCGTGCGGTTTTCAATTGCGTCTGAAAGGTGCCGATCAATTATATGCTGCCAAAAGGGTCGAGTTGCCAAAGATCGCTGATGAAGTTCCAATCCAAACTGGGTCCTAGTTACGGCGGCTGCGAAGCTGCTCACTCCATTTTGTGCTATTAGATTAAGTGTAATTTTAGTGAAATACACGTTTTGTCTTCAGAATGAAAGCGTGAGTTTTGCGCTGTCCTTGGTGCTGCAGAATAAGCCGCAAGCACCTCCAATTCTCTTAGACTGGGACTGCAGCCATTTTGGAATGCATAGCATCCGATTGAAGTCGCTTACTGTTTCATAACGTCGCTTTACGTCCCTGACAAGTAGGCTAAGGAATAGCACAAATGTGTTAATAACTGAAATATATTATAATTTTAGGCGAGTCACGTTATAATTAGCCTAATGAATTTATTACGCAATTAATTATGCCTAATTGCAAATGTTATGTAAATCTGAGTGGTTGTGTAAACAATATGTTCCGTAAGGTCTTAATGGGATCCTATAGTGAGAGAACTTTGGGTATGAACTTTTTCAGAAAACTTAAGGCACAGCCACGGTAAAACTGCAAAGATTTCCTTCATAGCATTTCTGGTCTCTTTTGCCTTTCTTAGTGTTACTATATTTAAATTTTCAATACAGAATTTTTAAAATATGGGTTGGCGCCCTATCCCTGCCTTACTCCCATAGCGTGTGCGATAGGCTCCATACCCCCACGACTCTGAATAGGACAAGGGGCTACAGGAAATGGACAGATGCATTGATGGATGGATGGAAAGTTTTAAATACAAAAGTTTTGTCCCTGAAAACCTATACTCCTCTGTAACCAGATGCAATAAATCACTGCTATTAATACATTGTCATGCATATTTCCTTAAATTGAAGAGGATACAGAATAAATTTACCCTTTGGCTTAATTTAATATTAAGATTTGCAGTTTCAGCTCTTCAGATTTTAAGTGGGACTGAGAAGATCACTACATGAGTACATGAGCCAATCAGATGCCCCCTTTTCCATTCTCTGCAGACCTCCAGCCGGGCAGTGTGTGGTGCCATGGTGTTAATGTAGCTGTACATAGCAGCTCTTGCTATCAACGGGGCTGAATGGCATGTACTGTAGGGCAAATGTTAAAGTGATGTCCTTAGGTCAGATTCAGGTTGGAATCCGTATAAGATGTTAGCCTTGGCGCTGACTGTTGCCCTATGTGAACATGGTGAAGTGTCTGAGGGACAGGTTCATGTTGTAGCTGAGAGCCACAGAACGTAGTAGTAACTATAATTGGACAACAATTTAAAAACTGCTTGTACACTGTAAAAAAAGATACACCACATCTAATTAATAAAATTAAGGCAAATGATTACAAATTATATAATTAATTAAATATAACTATGGTTTTAAGTAAAAATAAATAAAATTACATTTTATAACTATGAAGATATTCAAATAGAAAACAAGTGAATGAATTAAAATTTAAACAAAATTCTTGAGTTAATATGATTGAACAGAAACATCAAAATTTTCCATATCATTGATAAATAGTTGAATAATAATCATCCGCATTCATCAATGCATCGATTAGAATTGATTCATTGTGGCCAATGAAATGTAAATATTCTTTACTCTTAGGAATAACAAAGTTAAGCATTGATGAGGAACTGTTTATTTTAAATGTTGTCAAGACAATCTAAAAATGTACAAAGCATGTTTTAAGAACAGGGGCAAAAAGTTAAAAATACAGTAAACACTGTAATAATAATAATAATAATAATAATAATAATAATATGTACATATATGTGTGTGTGTGTGTGTGTGTGTGTGTGTGCAGTTCTACCATTCAAATTCAAAATGTAAATACATAATATTTTGTTTCTGTACCACCAGGATTGTGCATTGGTTGTTCTGCCCGTCGATTCTAAAACTATTTTACTTCAGAGTACAACGACCTGCTTCACAATGGCTTCAAAGTGGACTAAGATTTCTTCTTTAGAGGCATAGGTTACATAATATCAAGCAGCACACCAACACTGTAGTGATTGTGCCTTGTTGTGTATAAAAGGTAAAATTGTTCATATTAAGGCTATTTGGAAATCAAAGTTTCTTTTATTTTTGAAAAATATACCTTGAGCAGTTCCATTACAGAGTGCTCCACCTCTAGCACAAAATTGTGTCAGTAGCATGGAAGTGTGCATGTCCAAAGCAGACATAAATTTTGGCTCCAGATGCACCATTGTTATTCTTTGAAACACTGCATTTATCTGAAACGAAAAGGCAACAAAAATAAAGGGTGTCACAGTGGTGAAAACAAAAGATTTAACAGATTAACATTCAATCATTTTCTGACACGGTACAACTTCCGTTAGACAAAACTCTTTGGTAATTACTAACTGGGTCATTTTCTCTCTCTCTCTCTCTCTCTCTCTCTCTCTCTCAGTCTCTCTCTCTCTCTATCACACACACACACACACACACACATTCTTAACTCTCACTATGAATTACAAATTAAAACTCACTTGAGAAGAGTCAAATAGGGCAGGCTAGCGGTCCTTCATTGTTCGGACACTTGGACACAGATTGATGATTTCGTGTCATCTGAGGGCAAACGTTTGGCTCATTTTGTCCTTGACAATCTTTTCATTATTCTTCTTGGACTGCATAACTAGTTCTTCTTTTATTTTCTCCAAGTTGTGTTCATTTTCACCAGCTGGGTAGGGTGGGAGATAATTGACCTTCTGCCCTTCTTGCCTTCTTAACATTTTTGGAAGCCTTCTGGTCATCAGGGCTTTTATGATTTAGAGCATTGCAAGTAACATCTGCAATACCAAAGCCTCTTAGTTTAGTTTATAAATGGACTAAGCTATCCTTTTAAGTATGTCTAATTTGATATTTGGAGTAGTCAGTAGCGTGACATTTTGCATGTAAACCTCATTGGCTCTTTCAAAAATCATTTCCGTTTCAACAGAAAATCAGAGAATAAGGAATTCAGTCGGCCATTGCTTTTCTCTGGATTGCTGGTGCTTGATGGCATGCTGACTGAGCTGGCAGAACCACATGAGTCGAGGGAGTTCTGTGCAATGCCACTTGTGGAAGCCGCATCAAGGAATTGCTCGAAGTTGACACTTTCACTGTAGCTTTCATTGCATGGATACATATTAAGAACAATTGGTTCGATTATCACAAGCTTAATTGTGGTTTTGTGTTTAATTTGAGCCGTGGAGTTGAGTGAAAAAGTCCTCAAAAACTGCATCTGTGATATGTAATTTCTGCTTACTGTAACGGCCAAGTTTAGGTCCTCCATAGTTTTTGGTATTTCGGATGATGGAGTCAGCTTCTCCATTATAACCAAAGATGACCCAGAGCACTGCCGAATCCATGTGAGGTTAGGGTTAGGTAGAAGAAAAAAGTCAGAAATGCAGATACAACAAAGATAATACTTTCATTATGCATAATACACTGCTCAAAAAATTAAAGGAAAACTTTTTAATCAGAGTATAACATCGAGTCAAATTTAACTTCTGGCATATTGGTCTAGTCCTTTAAGTAGCGGTGGGGGTTGTTAATTGGTTTCAGCTGCTTTTGTGTTAAAGTAGTTAACAACAGGTGCATTAGATGGGCAACAATGAGATGACCCCCAAAACAGGAATGGTTTAACAGGTGGAGGCCACTGACATTTTTCCCTCCTCATCTTTTCTGACAGTTTTTTTTTCACTAATTTTGCATTTGGCTAGAATCAGTATCACTACTGGTAGCATACCTGCACCCAACAAAGGTTGTATAGGTAGTCCAACTCCTCCAGGATGGTGCATCAATATGTGCCATTGCCAGAAGGTTTACTTTGTCTCCCAGCCCAGTCTCAAGGCCATGGAAAACATTCAAGAAGATAGGCAGTTACTCTAGGAGAGGTGGACAGGCCATAGAAGGTCTTTAATCCATAAGTAGGACCAGTATCTGCTTTTTTGTGCAAGGAAGAACAGGAATAGCACTACTACAGAATGACCTCTAGCAGGCCACTGTTGTGAATGTCTCTGAGCAAACAATCAGAAGCAGACTTCACGAGGGTGGCCTGAGGGCCTGATGTCCTCTAGAGGGCCCTCTGCTCACTGCCCAGGACCGTGGAGCTTGATGGGCATTTGCCATAGAATACCAGAATTGGCAGGTCCGCCACTGGCTCCCTGTGTTTTTCCACAGATGAGAGCAGGTTCACCCTGAGCACATGTGACAGAAGTGAAAGGGTCTGTAGAAGCCGCAGAGAATATTATGCGGCCTGTGATATTGTTCAGCAAGTCCATTTTGGTGGTACTGTAGGTCAGTGATGGTATGGGGGAGGCATATCCATGGAGGGACACATAGACCTCTACAGGCTAGACAACAACACCTTGACTGCCATCAGGTATCAGGATGAAATCCTTGGACCCCTTGTCAGCCCCTACACTGGTGCAGTGGGTCGTGGGTTCCTCCTGGTGCATGACAATGCCTGGCCTCATGTGGCAAGAGTATACAGGCAGTTCCTGGAGGATGAAGGATTTTTAATGTGCCATCATCGATACCATTGCCTGACCTAAATCGAATGGAACACCTCTGGGACATTATGTGTCAGTCCATCCGACGCCACCAGGTTGCACCTCCGACTGTCCAAGAGCTCAGTGATGCCCTGGTTCAGATCTGGGAGGAGATCCCCCAGGACACCATCCGTCATCTCATTAAGAGCATGCCCCGACATTATCAGGCATGCCTATAAGCACGTGGGGGGCATACAAATTACTGAGTATGATTTTGAGTTGCTGCAATGAAATTTCAGCAAAATGGACCGGCCTACCGCATAATTTTTTCTCTTTGATTTTCAGGATGTCTTTGAATTCAGCCCTCTGTAGGTTGATCATTTCGATTTCCATCAAATGATGTTGCATTCTTTCGTTCCTAACACATTACTCAGTCCATATCAGTATAGATAATCAGCATGATTTTTTTTGATGCTCTACTAGTACATGTTAGTGGTTTATTTATTGTTACTGTAATGTTGCGCTGCTTTATTTGGTTAATCGTCCAGCCTGTGTAGGCGGCATTTCAGTAAGAATTGCATTGTAGTATGACTCTTTTCTCAGCGCATACAATTTAGATTAGGTCAGCATTTGACTTCTAATATTCAGATCGAGTTCTAGGTCAAACTGGTTTGTTTGACTTTAAAGAAATTTGAGTTCTAGTGAGTTTGAGAACTGAGGTACCACTGTATATTGCAAGGTCTCAATTATACTCTTTCAAATATGCAATTCAATTATTTGTCGAATTACTGGTGCAGAAACTGTGTATGAAGCTCCTCAACAAAATCCAGGGTATATACAAAAATCCAGAGGTTAAATTTAACACTTAATACCTTTTTTAATATTTTCTCAATATTTTTTAAAACCCACACGGCATTGAGTTGCAACCATTTTTAAACAAGTTTCAAAGTGATTTAAAGATTTATTATGTCACACAATTTTGGCCTGTACAACAGAATTTAAATAGGGAACATGGGTCAACAGAATAAATTTAGTGACTGTGAATTTGAAAACATCTTGTATTTGTTTAACTTCTTCAGGCACAAGTCCATATCTTCATCAACTAGGCTATTCATTGCAAGTGCCTTAATTGTTTGGCTTTTTCTGCAATGAGTTTGTCGATTTGCACCAGTTGACTAACTGCTCTCATCCATGCATTCCTGATTTATGAGTTGTGCATCGCCTATGCGACTAGAGATCGTTAACCCCCATCCAGGTAATACTTGTTTTTTTTTTGCAAACCGAACAGTAACCCTCTCGATATTTTCCTGCTTCCGACCTTAGCCACTCCCCAAACACCGGGTCCTCTAACCAGTTATGTGCAAATTTGCACTTACCGGTAACCATGATGACCATAAATTAGCTTTTCTGATGTACTTCAGTGCACAAACTGTTGAAGATGTTGCTCGACCACTGAATATGACATCAGCACCACAAAGATCTATGATTCCACATGTAAAATAATTTGCGAGAAATTTAACAGATGAACTTCAACACAAATGGACAATTTGTAGTTTTAAAAAAATCTAAAATTTAATACCTCGTAAATTTGTGTGTAATACCTTTTAATACTTTTTAATGTTTTAAATTTTTCCTTCTGTGATTTACTACCTTTTAATACTTTTTACTCCATGGACACCTGGAAATCATCAATACATTTACCAGAAACTTGTGCAAACTTTCCAACTTCAATAGAAGTGAACCTATTCTTTGATATATTCACTGGAGGGGGGTGGCCAGATGTCATTGGTGAACACCAAACTTTACCAAAAAAAAAACAGCCGCAAGGCAAGGAACATCCCTGGATGGGGGGCCAGCCCATCGCATGGCACATTCACACACCAACGGGCAATTTAGTAACTCCAATCAGCCTCAGCATGTCTTTGGACTGTGGGGGGAAACCGGAGTACCCGGGGAAAACCCCACAATAACATGGGGAGAACATGCAAACTCCACACACATGTAACCCAGGCAGAGACTCAAACCCAGGTCCCAGAGGTGTGAGGCAACAGTGCTAACCACTGCACCACCCCAATATGAAATGTAGAAGTAAGAAATGAATTTTTGTAGTAACATGTTTTCTTTCAGTTAAAAGCCATTTATGTGGTGTGTAATTTTTATCTTCATGGTTGTTACGATCTGCGTCCTCCGTCCCGGTTCCAGCCCTTTGTGTGCCACGCCCCCCTCATTACCTCCTGTGTTTTCC
>JABFDZ020000066.1:30163268-30176821 GCA_019775955.2 Pollimyrus isidori
GGGAATGGTAGTGCTGCCGGGAACTGGTGCGCAGACTGTCGTACGCCCAGCTGGGCAACATTTGCGCTGCCAGATATACAAGCTGCGATCATGGTCGTAAAGTCGAGTGGTCATAAATTGCATAGGTCGTAAGTCGACGAGGACCTGTATTTAAAAGACAACAACAGGCAGTGTAACATTGATCTCAGTCCATGGCTGTTTTCTGATAAAGCTGTGATGATTTACACATTTGTGTTGATTGCTTAGAATATCACGGTAACATTTTATTGACGGAGCAGAAAAACTTAGTAATAACTCAGTTACTACTGAAGTGAAAATTATGAACAAATATAGTTGTTAACTGCGATAAAGTGTTGTTTTGGTAATGGTGAACAAATGAGATTAGTATATCACTTGTGTTATTCATTACTTCATTAGTTTTGTCAGAAGTTCATAAAGGTTTGCACAATTAACAAATATAGTAACAAGTATAGTAACGGCTTGGGATGAAAGATGTATCATAATTCATTAATGATTAACAAATATACGATCAGTAATTTAACTTGTGGTATTCATGACTTGTTCCTTAATTAGTCCTTTCAGTAGTTCACAAAAGTTTACAGAACAGATACAGTAACAAATGTAGTAACTGCTTGAGATAAAACATGCGTTACAATTGATTAATGATGAATTAACACGAGACCAGTATGTAACTAAGACTTAGTTGTGATTAATTAATACATTAGTAATAGTATAATACCACGTGATTTGTGCCCTATCAAGTAAACTCTCACCAATATAAGCTAGAGTCTGGAGTAAGGGCCATTTGTATGGCCATTCCTTTAAATATGGATTAGATATGACTGAAGAATCTTGACAGTTATGACCGCTAAATATGTCAAATAGGATGTTTAAACCGTGTAGTTGTAGGACTTGGCACAGAGAAACCTCTTTGCAAGGAAATCGATTAGATAAGCGTGAACTCTCCTTTGAAGTTTCTGTATTGGTATTTTAGCGATTTAGAGTGGGTATGGGGTTTTCGGGCTGATGTTTTGTGGTCTTCCGGGACTGTACAGTGCACTGAGCTGAGAGTACCCCATTGCGTGTGTGTGTGTGCGCGTGCCTCTGCTATTTTCTGTTGGTGACATGATCCCACTCCTCTGGCGTGCACTAGAGCAGATCGAGGTCCCCAACCACCGGGCCGCGGACCGGTACCGGCCGCATAGGGAAAACAAAAAAAAAAAAAAACGCCCCACACTTTAAAGGCCGGTCCGTGAGAATAGTGTCTGACAAGTAACCGGTCCGTGGCGCAAAAAAGGTTGGGGACCGCTTCACTAGAGGGAGCCCTCTCCCTATTTACGCACAAGCCTCACTTCTCCCTACGTCCGGCCCGTTCCAACGATTACAACAGCTTCTGCCTGTAGTAATGTGTGCGATACTATGGGACTTGCTGTTTCGCTTATTCTCTAGTACGAATCTGGAAAGTAAAGCTACAGTAAGCAGTGACCTCGGGATCCCGTGGCTGCTGCTGCTAATGGTTCCCACCATGCAACGGGGCTCCCCATCCTCTAAACTCGGTTGCGGGCAGACCAATGTGCCCCGGGAGCCGCGAATACTCTTCTTCACTTGTGCTCTTACTGAAGTCGCTGCCAAGGTGATGGCTGGAGAACTACACTCCAGTCCAGCTGCAAATTACTTCATAACTGTGAAATTCTGCACATCCTCGATGAAGATATTCCGGTTCTTTAACTGACACTGCATCTTCGGGGAGCGCCCCTTGTTTCAGCCTAAATGAATATTCATAGGCGGCAAGTTTTTGACAATAATTCATTTTGATTGCCAGCGATATCGATTTCACACATATCAGTAGTGTTTAGTATAAGAACCAAATGGCTGAGGTCTCGCTGCAAATGAATATTCAGAAGCTTTGTTTATATATGTAAAAAAAAAACAGAACAAGTGATATTTAAATTACGAAGAGCTATTTCGTTTATTAGTGTGAACAAATTATCTCAGGCTTTTGCGTTGGATTAGTAATGTGCTTTCGTATCGATTCTTAGCTATTATCGGATTATTGTAAATCCTCAAAATAGGAATGTGTGAAATCTGGAATGTACTGTAAATAACTGTGTGTATATATATATGCATGCATCACATTGCTGCTGTAGTATCGTAGTCAGTATTTATAACTGTCATGTCTACAGTATATGATGAGCAGTAATAATACAAATCAAAGGAATATCACTTCTTATATATTTGTATCCTTGTGAATATGTTCAGGGCGAATAAAATATTTCCCACAAGAAAATCTATTACCTTAATTTATTTTATGAAAAAAATATACCTGATAGATTACCTTACTCCAGTACAGCGAAAAGTTCCAATGTGTTAATTTAGCTCTGAATTTACGCCCTGGCTGCTGGCAAATACTGAACGAACGACTAGATCGTTTTATTCATCGGCATGTCCACTAGGTGGAGTCAGCACGGAAGGATTTTTTAAAAGAGTATTTGGATCAGCTAGTGAACATTAATGAATCGTAAATGATGCAAAACAAGAATCCTAAAACATTAAGGTTTTATACAGAAAGTGACTTATTCTGAGCTATTCTTTTCCACTGTCACTGAAGTCTCATTTTTACCATTTAGGTAAGGGGTAGCCAATCTTATCTGCAAAGGGCCGGTGTGTATGCGGGTTTTCACTGCAACTCCCTAATTAGATCACTAATTAGAGGACTGGTTGGCTGAATGAGTCCTCACACCTGGGTTTGAACAGCTGACTTACAGGTTATCCCTAAAACCTGCATACACACCGGCTCTTTGCGGATAGGATTGGCTACCCCCGATTTAGGTAATCCACTTCATCCAGCACAATGCAGGAATCTGGATGTTTTCCCAGGAAGCACAAGGCACAAGACTGGACTACAGGACCAGATGCCAGCCCAGCACAAGGAACACGCACGATGGTCAATTTAGGAATATCGCTTTACTTAACTAAGCCTTTGGACTGTAGCCAGAGGAAACCCACACACCATGAGAACATTTAAACCCTAACACCAGATGTGTGAGGCCACAGTACTACCTAGTGAGCCACTGTACTACCAAGTATTAAAAAATATTAAATCAAAATTGATTAAATGTTGTATCATGACTAAATCAACATACTTCAAAAATAGTGTTAGTGTACCACAAAAGTTAAACATTTGCGTAGTCATTTATTTTATTAATTAATGAATTATTAATACAATATACAAATAGAATCTGTTTCTTATTTACAACTGGGCCTGCATACGAACATGTCAGTGTGCAAACAGTGTCGGGGGGCACGCTGAGGTCAGAGAACTTCACTCCCATGTGACCAAACACTGTCTGAGAGACCCTGCAGTCAGGACCCTGAAGGTCAGTGGGTTCTCAAATTTGCCGCCACTGTAGTTTCACTAAAGGTGACGGATAAGAGAGGCTCTGTGCCGAGCAGTGAAACCCAGCAGCAACTCAGCAGGCGTAAAATCTGTTCACTCGGAATTCACTCGCTCGTCTCAGGATATGGCCTACTTTGACACTTTCCAGAAATAGCCGAGTGCCTGGTATCTTTCAAATTTACAAAAAACAGTCATGCCTGACAGGCAAATAATAGAGATCTAAAAGTATTTCGTTGGCATCTGGTTCTATACAACACTATACATTCTGTTTGTATACACACAGCATGCATACCCAATTAAAATAGTACATGTGTTTGTGTTCTTTTTTTTTTTTCTGTGTAAAATACCATGCGTCAGTATTTTCAAGTGTCTATATTAAGAGGCTTGGACTCTGGCCATGCATACCATTGCATATTAACAAGCATTAACACACAACCAACAGTACACAAACATAACCAAGACTGTTCAAAATCAGCCTGGTTCGATGATTTCTTTCACCTCAATGGCTTAGCTTCTACCACACATCCACAGTGACGACTCAACAGTGCCCTGCTTCCCGCTGGGTGAAGAACACGGTTACCACAGTGTTAGCACCAATGCACCAATGTGTTAGTGCTGACAGGCCATAGACAGGCGCTAAAGAGCTGGTTGACTGGGTCCAAATGCACAGGCAGAAGTTGTAAATTGCAGCTGGGACAGCAGAAGTGTTTACTGTGCCAAGCAGCAGGACCGTCTGCTGGCCGCCCTGTTCACCAGCTGGACGGTCTTCTCCTTCTCTCCATCTTCCCGCTCCTTCAGGAATCTACCAGGGCAAACAGAGAGGGGGGTTACTGAGCACCACTTAAAATTACCCACAACCCTCTGCTCTCTGGCTAACCCCAACATCAGTAGCATCAAATGCAAAACCTAGCCTGTGAACCAGAATGTATACAGAACTTAAAACATAAAAATGAAAAAATAATTTTAAGCCCCAAATCATCCTTTAATTAACAACTTAAAATGGGACACCTCCCTTATATGTGCTTCATTTTGTTGTGTAATGGAAATAACTTCTGAATATAGCTGAATATACACTGCTCAAATAAATAAAGGAACACTTTTTAATCAGAGTACAGCATCAAATTAAACTTCTTGGATATTGGTCAGGTCAGTTAAGTGGAAGAGGGGGTAGTTAATCAGTTTCAGCTACTTGGACCCATTGTCATGCTGGTGCAGTGGGTCCTGGGTTCCCCCTAATGCATGACAATGCCTGGCCTCATGAGGCGAGAGTATGCAGGCAGTTCCTGGAGGATGAAGGAATGGATACCATTGGCTAGCCCCCACGCTTGTTTTACCTAAATCCAATAAAACACCTCTGAAACATTATGTTTCGGTCCATCCGACATCGCCACATCGCCCGGTTGCACCTCACACTGTCCAGGAGCTCAGTGACACCCTGGTTCAGATCTGGGAGGAGATCCCCCAGGACACCATCTGTCATCTCATTAGGAGCATGCCCCAATGTTGTCAGGCATGTATACAAGCATGTGGGGGGCATACAAAGTACTGAGTACAATTTTGAGTTGCTGCAATGAAATTTCAGCAAAATGGACTAGCCCGCCGCATGACTTTTTAATTTCTGGGGTGTCTTTGAATTTAGCCCTTTGTAGTTTGATCATTTTCATTTTAACATTAAAACCATGTGGCATAATTTCGTTCCTAACACATTATCATATTGGTATAGATATCCAGCATGACTTTTCTTCCTATTAAGATTTGATGAGTTTTCAAAGTGTTCCTTAATTTTTTGAGAGGTGTACAATCCATGTAATGACTGCCTTTACTTAAGACAACCAGTGAAGGAACAGGTTAAGCAGTGAGTGTATGACAGCACACATCATACCAACTGCTGTCAGTCTTCACACTTTCTCCCATCACTAACAAAATGTTACTGATAGATTAATTGGTCCGATTAATTCTCGATTAAAGGAATAAGTCAGAATGCAGACCAGCAAATACAGGATGCATGACATCAATTATGCACATGACCTTCCTGGTAGAAGGTCTACTCACTTGGCCAGATGGACCATGGACTCCAACACATTTTGGCCAGAGAAGGCACTGCATTCATAGAAGCAGAGCTGGAACTCCTGCTTTTGATAACGTAAAGGTTTTGTTAACATTTACCCGGCCATTAACAGACGGCCAACAGACATTTAACATGACTCAATCCATGCAACAAAGTGAGATGCAGATTAGATACATCTAGTAATGAACCCACCCCAGGCACCCGGTGTGACACCTCACAGGCATACATGTATGTCAGCCCCCAAGGCCACGAGACTCATTCAGATTAGACCCCACCTAAAGGTCATGAAAGCCGTGTGAACAGACCTATACAGATCACACAGTCTTTTTGAAAAACTTAAAAGGGAAACAAGAGAAGAAAATGGGACCTGTCAGCCCATGTTGCTCTCCTAGTAGAGGGATCTAACATTGGTGTCTGAGCATGCTGTACTGAAGTCTACAAACCTTGGCCAATGCCTCGCCCACTCTGGCTTGGACCTGCCGCTCACTCTCCTTGTCCTTTTTGTTCCCCAGGAGCATGGTGGGAATGTTCTCTCCTGCCCCTTCCTGTGTCAAAATCATAACGCAATTCTTAACAGTCATTTGCCCAAAAGAGTATATGTGTAGGTGTCTGTGTTTGTGTGGTCTAGGTGTACATTGCATTATGGGAACCAAATGCCTTCACAATGTGTTAAAAACCTGTTATTTTGACGGTGACTTCCCCACAAGAGGAAGTTAATTTTGATAAAAATTAGCTTTTTTTCTGAAAAAGCTCAGCAACCTATTTTAACATTAACCCTTCCAAGAGAGCAGTGCAGTCACCAGCCACTAGGGAACATAGGAAATGTGCCCATGTGTTTATTATTTAGCTAGCTAGCTTATTAACTATCTATCCGGCAAGCTAATAGCCACACTAGCTATTTAGAAAGATGTTTTCTGAAAGACGATGTTAATTAACTTCTTGATATCAAACACAATTGACATGCTTGAAATAGCCACCTACTGAGACATGAATTAGGAAATGCATTTGTGGCTTTGGCTGTCAAGGTGGAAAAAGTGGCTAGCTAGCTTGCTGTTACTCATTTTCATTAATTTCTTAGAACTCAGAATTTCTCTTAATTAATTATTTGTTTATTTACTATGGGAAGAGGAACAGGGACGGCAGGAAACAAGGGGCACGCCGGCCAATGAAGGCAAAGGGGCAGTGACTCTGACTTTTCTTAAGGCCCCCGGTGGTTTGAATAATGAACAACAACACCCTAAATGCACTCTGAGATGATGTACTGTGATTGGCGTAAGATGGCTCTTGCCTGCACACTGGTCAGCCAATGGCGCACAGCAATGAAACTCTGCTCAGCAGTGATGTCATACACAATGACCACGCCGTCAGCTTTGCGGAAGAACTGCTTCGTAATGCTGTGGTACCTGGGTGGCAAAGTTACGGTGACAGGATTTTGCATTACCTGCTAAAGACATTTATTATGGTTACCGTCTCTTACATTGCTCGATTGGTGGTACTGGGGGACGAAAGGCCACACTCACCTCTCCTGCCCAGCAGTATCCCATAGCTGCATAGCTACCTGGGTGCTGTCCACCATTAGTGTCTTCATACTGTAGTCTATGCCTGTCAGGAACACATTTCTGGCTTGGATAACACCCCCACATAACATCTCATTATTAGACATTATCAAACAGCTTGAGAGGTCAGCGGGGTGCCTTGTCTCCCCATTATAACCGGCCCGCCGGGTGGCATGTCTCCCCATTATAACCGCCCTGTGGTGCAATATGTCTCCCCTTTATAACTGGCCTGTGGGGCAGCAGGCCTCCCCATTATAACTGCCTAGGGGGGCAGGGGCCTGCCTGCTACAATCGACTTGTGGGGTTGCAGGCCTCTCTGTTATAACCAGCCCGTGGGGTGATGTGTCTCCCCATTATAACCAGCTAGCAGGGCAGTGGGTCTCCCCGCTAAAACTGGTCCGAGGAGTGATGGGTCTCCCCATTAAAACTTGTCTGCAGGGCAACTTGTCTCCCTGTTAAAACCGGTTCATGGAGTGGCAGGTCTCCCCATTATAACCAGACCACAGGGTGGCAGGTCTTCCCATTATAACTAGTCCACAGGGTGGCAGGTCTCCCTTTTGTAACCGGGCCACGGGATGGTGGGTCTCCTCATTATAACTGGTCTGCGGGGCAGCCAGTGTAACTGGCTAGTGGGGTGGCAGATCTCCACATTAAAACCAGCCATGTTTTTAGTTAAATATGGAGTGCCAGTCCACATACCTACTGTGGCAGAAGTTCCTGGGGAGAAGCAGTTGTTGCAGAATCGCTGCAGGAGGGAGGTCTTGCCCACACTGGAGTTGCCAACTAATACAATCTTGAAGAAACGGTCTGGAGCAGAGATCCTGGCTTCACCCTGGACCCCAAAAGGGACAGAGTTGTGCCGGTCAGGGCTCCTTTGAAGCTTCATGACTTCATGCCCATGGTTCAGGAAGTAAGTTTAACACGTAAAATAATAAAAAACCATAAATTAATGTATAGTGACTGTAAAGGTGTCCACTGCATGGTTATAAGTGCTTTGGTAACAAGACAGTCAATCCAAATGATTCTATATGACAATCTTTGTGATTTTAGGTTAAAAGGGAGCCAGTGTAAGGAGCAGAGCCCTCCCCCATGTCACACTGATGCGTTGGTTATATCACAGTATGCATTGCAGAGTGCCGTTTACTCTTACATTCTCCATAGTCTCCTTGCCAACTGGCCGGCCCCGAGGGGATGAGGGCACAGCCCTGTTGGCGTTGGGAGGCCCGTGAGCGGAGGTGTTGCCTCTGGTCTGCGGGTCCACATTCTCGCTCTCCTCATCCTCGCTCCACTGTGGCAACTGGCACTGGAAGTCCTGCTGTAGCAGTTGGGGCAGGGGGTCCTCCTCGATGGAGATGATTCTAGGTAGGTGACGTCGGCCCCCCAGCCCCTGCGCCAGCTCCACCTCCTGACTGAGAGATGGCCCAAGTCCATTAAGACCTGGGGAGCTCTTCCTCAAGGAGCACAAGGGGGGCTCCTCCTCATCCTCATTACTGAGGTGGAGACAAATATGTGCTTAACACGTGTCGAACATGTGCTTAAAACTCGCAACACACTTCCAGTATTCTACCCTACTGATATTTCTTTCCGACAAGTAAAGGCACTACAGAAGACGCGTTTGAGACAGTGCCATCCAGGAAGCCAAGTTGCTTTTACGGGTGACCATGAACCCCTCGGACTATCTCAATAAAGAACAATTTGTAGGGAAATACAGGATAGCCTCAGGTGAAATGAGCCTTCTTGGTCTGGTGGAGGATAAATCGAAAGGAGAAATACATCTGAATATTCTGACAGCTGTCTGCTTCTACACTAATGGTGGGTTCCTGCAGACCTACAGACGTACATGGCCTCAGCAAATCTGCTGTGTTCTGCAACTGTGCTTGCATTGATCACATTACTGTAGCACCATGTGCACAACTGCAAACCATGTGCAACAGGAGGGGCCGCCTTGCATGACACCAACTGGTTTTCATGCTACTGCAGGCACACCTGGCATTTTAGGTGTAATGGGAGGAACCCTCAAATTCATATTTACACCCCCTTGAACCCCACCAGGACCTGTCAAAAAGGATTATTGGCACTACAGCTAAATGTCCAGGTGATATGCATGGTGAAGGTGAAGACATTTTACAGGTGAAGGACATTTTACAGACAATGTCGCCAATTGGCCTGGGAGTACACACAGTGGTTATATGTGGGCCAGCTTTGGAGTAAGTGTGTCAGATGGCAAAGGATGGTGTGTTTACAGGTGTCTGGTTATAGGTAAACAGCAGGTATCCTCTTAGCATATACCTGCTAATTGCAGTGCTGAATCCCCAAACTGTAATTGCTCACCATTTGCGTTCTCTTTACATGGAAGTAACATCACATTTTGAGTCCTTTTTATTTCTTCTAACAAATAGGTTAATTTACTTTGGTCTTAATTTTGGTTGCTTTGGTGTGTTTTTATTGATTTACTAATTAGTTTACATTTGCATATGTCTGATGTGAAAATCATATAACATATTTTACCATTGAAATAAGTAGGACCCATATTCCTGTTATCGACAGCCTGCATTTTACTTATGTGGAGGCTCAGGAGGGCCCAACAAAGTACTCCTTAAAGCACGGGTGTCAAACTGCAGGGCCGAAGTCCTGTGTAGCTTATTATACGCCAAGATCAATCGCTGTCTGGAAAGCCAGCTCAGGCCAATAAAAGTGAGCTTCAAAAAGTATAAAAACTAGATTACCTCACATTGGCTTGCTTGCGGTCAGCGAGCTGCAGTGGGGTGGATGTGGATCTGGGTGAAGGCGTTTTCAAGGGAGTCCTGGGTTTCTGGAGAAGAAATCAGGAGAGTTGTTTTAAACGCAGCCTGATTTTGAAAGAAAAAGTATAAAAGGCTGAATCGTTATGCCTGACTGAGGGTCTTTTCACTAGGAGAGGCACTAACAGGACCCATAACTCCCTCAAACGCATCATTCTTGTTATTAAGATAAGTGTAGGTGGACCATCATAACAACGTAGTCATGGATAAAAAACAAAAAGGAACATTCATTATCTTCTAGGAAAATTTAAATGGAAGCACAGACTGCAGGCAGCTGGCAGGACGGCCGTACCATATAGCACATGTCATGCTCATCCCGCAGATGCTTGTTCATCTCCCTGAGAAGCAATTCAAACAGAACTGCTAGTTAAAATCAAATAGCATTACAAGCAAGGAGTCTTTTTCTGTGTGTGTGTGTTTGGTTATTTCTGGCTATGGTTGGGTGGGGGTTAAGGTGGTTATGTTGGGATTAGAGTTTTCCCCATAGAAAAGACATAATTACTAACTTATGCAAGTGTGTGTGTGTGTGTGTGTGTGTGTGCATCTAACCTGAGGAGGTCCAGCTGCTTCAGCAGGCTAGCTTTCTCCCTCTGCAGGCCCTCGGTGACCCAGTACATTTCCCTGTGAACAGAAGAACCACTCAGAGTTTAAAAGCTTTGAGGAACAGCCCTATAAGACATTCACAGCCATAAAGGAGGAGGAGGCCTGAGAGGCTTCAGCTGGTCAAGACGCTGAAGAGGACTGAAATAGCCAAGCGGCAGGTAATATGTAAGCAAAATGTTGAACAGTGATGGTGGTGTCGACTGGATGCAGGGTGTGGTGCCCGAGACTATCAGATACTGGTCATCAGGTGTCCATGGTCATCTACAGCGGTGTGGGGCTCAGCGGGATAGGCACACTGTGCCAACGCTTCAAATTCCACACTGTGGTTTCATTGCAGGCTCCCTAAGCAAATCCCTTAACCCCCACTTGCTCCAAAGATTGCATGATCTTGCTTTCATTTGTACATTTCTTTGGATAAACCGTCAGCGGAATAAATAGTCATGCGCTGCATAATGACTTGCTGGTCAACATAATGGATACATAAGATTGAAATGGAGCCGAAAGTTATCGTAGCACAACACATTACTAACATGTTTGTGGTGATGCTGGTGTAAACAAACCTACTGTGGTGTCAGTGGTATAAAAAGTATAGCACATACAATTATGTACACTACAAAATACTTGATGATGAGAATAAACAACTATGCTACTGGTTTATCTTTTTTCTATACTTTTTATCATTATTTTAGAGTGTATTCTTTCGGCTTCTAAAAAATGTTTATTGTAAAGCAGTATGCTGTGTTATGCATAGTGTGTTAATACACTCCATGGTGTACACTCTATTTCTCAGAAAATATTGTGATGTATGACCATAAATTGTAATCTGCTGATATACTGTACAGTGTATAACACAATGTAGGTGCGGATGCTAATGGTGGTGGCGACCTGGTGATATCCTTCTCTTCTAAATGGTGTCTTCCTGTTAATCTACTGTAAGAGTGATGAGCCACAGGATGGGTGTCTTGGAGAGACTCACATGTCGCGGTCCTCATGCAGGTGGCTGGACTGTTCCTGCAGCAGCCCCAGCTGGTCCTGTGCGAGAGCAAGCTCCTGGGCCCTTCTCTTCAGCTCCCTGGTCAGCTCTTCGTTGGTCTGTTTTAGGTTGACATTCTCCATAGTGGTCTCCCGCCGTTCACTGTGCAGATCCCTGCACTGTCTCTCCAACTGGGGCCATGTACAGAAAAACTTGTGTTTGGTGTATCAGGAATACACCCTCACACAAAGGCATGTGACCTCCATACCATTTTCTGTTTCTGTTGGAGATTCTCCATCTCCCGTTCCTTCATGATCAGCTTGTGCTCCAAGTCCTGGCTCCGTGACAGGAAGTGCTCAGAATCCTGTAGGGATCAGCAGAGGCACAGAATCAGAGGGGGGCTAGGAGAGGGGTCAGGCCGGGGTTGCTGGAAGGCGACCTCTTACCTGCAGGATAATGCGATCCTTCTCATCCTGGATTTGCTGCTCCATCTCTTCATAAAGGCGTTGGATTTCATCATCGTGAGAGGCAGTTCTCCTGCATGGACACAGGGCACTGTCAAAACACAGGACCACCAGGCCAAGCTTCAAGACTGAAGGAGCTTAATGCTTAACATGGCATATGAAAAATGTAAATACTTTGCATTATGTGTACTGTCATTGTACCTTGTCCGTTTTGCACTACATGTATGCTCCTGCTATATGCACGAGAATTTCCCGTGGGATCAAAAAGCCCCTGGAAACAATGATCTAATCTAATTCAAAAAGACTTGCGCCCACTGCAAATGTGTTATATATGTTTACCTTTTATGTCATAACGAATTGCAGGTCTGACTGATTAGCAGGTCCATTCAGGCTTAAATGATCATCTCTGCATTAGTGAAATTGCAGTGTTCCCTGCCTGGATGTCCCACAATGAAATTAATAGATTGGAACCCAATGCCTTTAGCCACATCATCCAGCTCCTGTGCTCCAAGAGTCCATCCACCCATCCATACATCCATCTCCTACCACTTTTCCAGGTCGGGTTGCGGGGGCAGCAGTCCAAGCAGGGAAACCCAGACTCCCCTCTCCCCGGCCACTTTGTCTAGCTCCTCCAGGGAAATCCCGAGGCATTCCCAGGCCAGCCGAGAGACATAGTCTCTGCAGCGTGTCATAGGTCTTCCTCAAGGCCTCCTCCCAGTGGGACATGCCCGAAACACCTCACCTGGGAGGCGTCCAGGAGACAACCTGACCAGATGCCCAAGCCACCTGGTTCACCCCAGGTGGCTTGCCAATTTTCATCCCAGTCGCTTCACACTCTGCTACGAACTGCTCCAGTAAAAGCCGATGTTGGTCCGATGAAACCAACAGAACCACATCATCTGCAAAAACCAGAGACCTAATCCTGAGGTCACCAAATTGGACACCTTCAACGCCCTAGCTGCGCCTAGAAATTTTGTCCATAAAAGTTATGAACAGAATCGGTGACAATGGGCAGCCCTCACCAATAATGAGTCCGACTTACTGCTGACAAGGTGGACCAAGCTCTGACACTGGTTGTACAGGGACCAAACAGCCCTTATAAGGTAGTCCCATGCCCCATACTCCCGAAGCACTCCCCACAGGACTCCCCAAGGGACGCGGTCAAATGCCTTCTCCAAGTCCACAAAGCACATGCAGACTGGTTACGCAAACTCCCACGTACCCTCCAGGACCCTTCCGAGAGCTAGTCCACTGTTCCACGGCCAGGACGAAAACCACACTGCTCCTCCTGAATCCGAGGTTCGACTATCTGACGGACCCTCCTCTCCAGCACTCCTGAATAGACCTTACCAGGGAGGCTGAGGAGTGAGATCCCCCTAAAGACGGAACACACCCTCCAATCCCCCTTCATAAAGAGGGGAGCACCACCCCGGTCTGCAAATCCAGAGGCACTGCTCCCGATGTCCACACAATGCTGCAGATACGTGTCAACCAGGACATCCCGAACCTTGTGGAACTCCGGGCTGATCTCATCCACCCCCGGGGCCTGGCTACCGAGGGGCTATTTAACTACCTAAACGACCTCAGGGATACGGAAGTCCACCAGGCGATCGGCATCATCAAGCCCAACACCCTACCCGCCGGGTAGTACCCGGGGTGGTGAGGGGCGGGGGGGGGGGGGGGGGTTAATG
>JABFDZ020000066.1:30176921-30193018 GCA_019775955.2 Pollimyrus isidori
CCCCCCCCCCCCCCCCCCCCCCCCCCCCCCCCCCCCCCCCCCCCGCCCCCGCCCCCCCCCCCCCCCAGTTAATGCAAAATATACATCGTCGCTACTGACTGCGAGCCGAAATGATAGTAGGGAGTTGTGAAACCTATGCCCAGTTTTCACGCTGAAGCCCCACAGCTAGCACGCCACATTGAACGGACACTGCTGTTGCTGACATGCAAACATAGCGGCGTGCACAACACATGCTGCATTTGGCCTGTGAAGCCCTTTAGCCACTGATATATGATATATTGTCCGTGTTCCACAGCTATAAGTTTTCCCTCTATTTCAATTTTGGTGCTTTGTTTCTGTTAATCATGCGACAACGCGTCACAGCGCTCAGCGGTCAAAGTTCAACAAAGTTCATCTCTGACCACAGAGCTCGCACAAGCTCCGCGAACCACACGCGGCCCAGAGCGCAGCGTAGTGCTCGCTGAGTTCAGCCTGAAACCAAGTTTAGCCTATTAAGGATCATCTGAGGCTGATTAAAGTAGAGTTGGAACAAAACCATTCCGGCTGGGGGGGCGCCAGGAACGGAGTTGAACCACTGTCCTAAAGGCTCTAATGAGCCGCACTTAATTTGTTTCCTCACCCAGGACCTGTTTGCCTTGGGAGACCCTGCCAGGGACATAATGCTCTGGGCAACTTAGCTCCTGGGATCATTGAAACACGCAAACCCCTCCAACATAAGGTGTCGGCTGCAGGAGTACAGTGGTTAATTTAATCGAAACTCAAGTTTAATAATTCACTTTCAGCTTCCATGTAGTGGTGACTCTGATTTGAGGAGCTAACGATATTGCAGGGGGTGGTATGGGTGGTTCAGAAAATTGCTGTTGGGTTAGCAGATAAAATTCCACCTTTGTGATGGGATATGTAAAAACTAAAGAAATCCCATGTACTTGTACTGTGGTAAATAAAATGTCATTAGAATAAGTAATGCTGTCACAACAGAGTATATCAACTGTGATACAGACAAAGACAAAATTAAGGTATTCTGATTAGAAATTACAAATGGATACATTTGCAGACCAGATTACAGAAGAGCACTGTACCTCCTCAGCAAACTTTCCATGTCTCTCTTCTCCTTGTTGGCCTCTTTGATTTGCTGAGTGACCCTGGCAAGGAATTCCTCGAAGTTGCCCAGGAGGTGAGGCTCGTCTCGTCGAAGCTCTGTCCATAGGACGCGCACTTGTTTTGGACTGGTGGAGTGGGGGGAGGGGAGTGGGGATTAAGGATGAAATTCAGAAAGTCAATCAAGAACCCGTCCTGAAATGGTAGAAATGGTATCTGAAGCATGTGTGTCTGAGATGTTGAGTTATTTTGAAGTTGATCATGCAAATGTTCATTTGATGTATAAATAACTCTACCACTAAAGCAATACAACAGGAATACATACATCAATCCATCTTCTAACCACATATACTGGCCAGGGTTACAGGAGTGCCTGTGGAACAGTCTATCCTGGGAAACACAGGGCACAAGGCAGAGTAACACCTTGAACAGGATGCTAGCCCATGGAAGGACACTCTCACAACCACATATAACCAAACAAACTGGCAAACCAGAGACACCAGTCAGGAAAACCACGTCTCTTACCACTAAGTAAGCCTGTGTAACATATTTTACATATCTAATATATATTATTTATATATTATATGTGCGTGTATTCAAAGAAAGGACCTTGTGTTCTTTAGGTGTGAAGCGTGACATTAGGGGTAATCAATGTGAAGGTGCCTTATGGGAGTGGCTCTTGCAATAGGCATAGCCTTGGGTGGAGCTTGAGGCAGGAAGGACTCACTCCTCAAACACGTGGCTGGCCCCCAGGTTCTCCATTAGTAAAGAGAAGTGTTTCTCCTCCTCATCCTCAGAGTTCAGCTCGTCATACTGACTCTGGAACACAACTTTAGAGGAGGCTGGGCCAGGTGAAGTTGCAATCTGCTCCGCTACAGAGATCCTCCGGCCAAACAGAAACTCACCTGGACAACACACAATGATGTCAGTTCATTGAAAACACAAACTACCAGATAGTGTCATTATGGCCTCACCCAAGCCTTGTGTGTAATTTGAAACACTTTTATATTGACAAAGTGCTGACATTCAGAAAATGTACAAAGTTTGTGTACTGAGCCTCAACAATTCTAAATATAATTTTATGTTAGAGTACTGCTCCTTAGGTAAATAAAATGCTTACCTATTTCCATAGGTACATAAAATAAAGCACCTGGTCATGCAGTCAAGTTTACGAACTTTTGAGAAAAGACAGGTTGTTCTGAAGAACTCAGTGAATTCAAGCATGGCACTGTCATAGGATACCTCCTTTTTCAATAAGCCAGTTCATGAAATTTCTTCCCTATCGGATATTCCACAGTCAACTGTAAGTGGTATTATTGTAAAGTAGAAGCATTTCGGAAGAACAGAAACTCACCCACAAAGTGGCAGACCACATAAAGTAATAGAGTGGGGTGTCCAAGTGTTAAGGCACATGGTTTATTAAGGCACATGGTGTGTAAAGGTCACCAACACACTGTTAATTCAATAACTGCAAAGTTCTTTGACAATGCTTCCAACTTTGTGGGAACAGCTTGAGGAAGACCCTTTTCTGTTCCAGCATGACTATGACTATGAGTGCACAAACCAAGGTCCATGAATACATGGTTTGGTGAGTTTTGTGTGGAAGAACTTCACTGGCCTCCACAGAGCCCTGACCTCAACCCATCAAACACTTTTAGAATGGAGGCTATGAGGGGCAGACCTTCACATCTAACATCAGTGCCTGATCTTACAAATGCTCTTCTGGATGAATGGGCAAACATTCCCAGACACACTCCAAAATCTTGTGGAAAGCCATCCCAGAAGAGTAGCAGATGTCATAAAAGTTCCAGTATGTTTACTGTTCAGATGTCCAAATAAATATAATATATTTCAACTGTAAATATGAAAGATAAATAATTTCAATGTATACATGCAAATGAAAACATTTTCAGCGTATAATTCCATTGTGTGTCTCCTTGTATAGTGTATAAACCAGGGGTCACCACCTCCGGTTCTAGAGAGCTACTAGGTTTTCTATCCTAATTGGCTTCTGATGAGCCACATCTGGCCGTGGTATTTACCTGAGAACAGGTGTTGCTCATCAGAAGCAAGGTAAGACTGAAAAACAACTGGATAGTAGCTCTCCAGGACCGGAGTTGAAGACCCCTGATATAAACTGACAGGAGAAAGCTACTCAGAGACATGGAAAGGCAGAACCCACTGAATCCACTGGAAAACTCCTCCAGGGTGAGGTAGCCATTTCCATCTGCATCAAGGGAGTCGAACACATCCTCCAGGTCCTCCGAGGTTAGGGGAAGCTCTTCACAGAGCCTCTGGAAGATAGTAAATTATGGGAAAATTACATACTGTATACCGCCTTTGATTTTATATTGCTACCAAGGGACAAATGTGTCTCCTATGCTGAGCTTCTCGTCTTATCCCTATGAGAAATGATTCAAAGGTTGTGGGTTCAAGTCCAACCAGAGTCAATTTTCGAGGGGCGATGTGTTGACTCTGTGCCCGTTACTAAAATGTCATGGATTTAACCCTATCCTTGGCAGAATAGTCATGTGTCTGTTAGGCCCTCAAGCAAAGTCATTAAGCCCTGAAATGTTCCATGGGTGCTGGACAGATGGCTCACTCTCCAGTCACACGTCAAGCTTGACTATCAAACACAGTATAACAAAGTAAAAAAAGCTCTTGTATCGGTATGGGCAGTTATGCATCGGAATCAGATCGGAACTGAAAAAATGTGGATCGCCAAACTCTATCTACATATCCTAACACAATATCCTAACCATATCACAGCTTAATGACAGCTATACAACACTTACTTTATTTGCTGTAAAATCACCCATTTAACAACAGTAATCCTTCAAAACCAGTACAGGTCATTATTTATTTGTTCCTTAAATATAGAGAGAACTAATTATCTGGACATCACTCCCTGCCTCAATAGTGACCTGCCATTCATCAACACCACCCCATTCCAGTTCTTTGTGGGGGCCACATCACAATGAGCTGTTTCCAAGAAATGCAAGTAAATATCTGTAACAAAAGGGACTTTTTCGATGAAGACCACCACTTCATGAAGCAATTCAGGACACTGCTCTGAAAAGTAAACACAAAATATGCTGGTTTATGAACTCTCTGCTCTCCAAGTCCTTGAAGCAGCATCTGGTCAAGTAATCAAACATAAAAATAGGAAAAAAATTGGGTTAATATTCATGTTCTTAAAACACAAAGAACCCAATACAGATCCAGAAAACAATAATGCACCTATTTGCCTGGTTTGTAAATTGTTTTGGACAAAAGAATTTGCAAAATAAATACCTGTAAATGTAACTTTTATTACACTTGATGGGTACTCATCAGTACAGATAGGTATTCATCTGCTTCATAAAGTCTAGTGTGATCATTTCTATATCAAAGTTCTTTTTTCCCATAACATATAAAGTTGTTGCAACAATGCAAATGGATTGTATGTTTAATTACCGATCCATTTCCAGAAAAGTGAGAAATGAGTTCGTAAAAGAAATGAGTAGAGGCCACAATTCCTCACAACTGCTCTGAAAATTGTCTCCGGTAATCCACAGGTAATAAATCACCTTGGTTAAGGAGTGAGGATGCTGAGGATCATGATGGTGACTAATAATAACCATCTACTGTGGAGCCAGCTTTCACTCCACACAACAGGAACTGGGCCCATTATATAGGTTAAACTTAGCACATGATAAAAACGAAACCACCACCCCAAAACAATGGAGGATAAATAAGTTGTTTTGTTAGTTATTTGGGATACAAAATGGGATACAGTACAACCTTTTATTTATATTTTATTTATGCAACTCATAAAAGTTCATAATTCATTATGAAATCTGGCACACAGACTGATCTTTTGTTTTCCACAGAATAAAAAAACAATGTAACATATTTCTGTAATTGATGCTAGCAAATTTCACCATTGCTACTGCCAATATTTTTAAAAAGTATATTGGTTATCAATCTATTTTTCCAAGGCAGATATATGGAGATGCATCAAATGTAACTACTTCTGTGACTTTTCCACACACTGCCATTCAATTTAGAAATTAGGCAATGCTTATAGTCAACCAATCAGAAAGATATTGCTGAAAGCACCTCCCTAGCAGTTTGTGTTGAAACAATAAGCACCTAGTGTGGAGGGTTCCGTAATAGCCTCTGAGGAACTATAATCAGCCCTAGTTCTTGTGGTGTAACCACGATAAAAGTTCCTGTTCCGTGAAAAAAGGTCCTGTTATGTGAAAGTTAGTGTACATGACACGCCTTGCTGAATATGCACCAAAAACATCTCCAAAAACTTAGTGGAGCTACTGGCAAACAACTCTGAAGAGGAATGAAGCTGCTGAAGACAAATGTAGACACAAGTATGATGTCACAGGGCACAGAATGACAGCAGCTGGAAGCCGCCAAATAAACCTTCCCCCAGCCTCCTGAATCCCTTACTTCTTACCTGCATATCCCTGCGTGTCACAAATCCTTTTCCCTCCGTGTCACAAATCTGGAAGAAGTCTTGGGTTTTCTCCAGCAGAGTAGTTTGACCCCCATCGGTATCCTTTGGGCTCTCACTTGGGCCTTGGATCTGCTCAGCGGCCATGTTCTGTAGGCAGCCTCCCCACACTGGATCACCCCGTGCTGGGTCCGGGCCTGAAATCAGGAGACGGGGAGGGCCTGCCCCACACCAGTGATTCCACTGTGCGTCTCCAAGCAACAGCCCCCTTAACTAGCTGATGGAGTCTCTGGGAAAGAGAGGAAGAGATGAAGGATGATGGATTACAAGGGATTCTTCAAAAGAACATCTTGCTTGTTTTGGGAATGAGCTTGTCAACAAGAAAGTGGGTGTACTGCCGTACACATACCCAAGACAATACATCTGATGCCAAATCTGCAGTGAGTTTAGGAATGTGCTCAGCATCAAACGTCACTTTTTGTCCTGTTTTCAGAGGGTGACTCATGACTTAGCTGCAAAACAACTACCATGAAGTTTGATTCTTCAGAACAAATGACTGCAGAAATGACTGTAGCCCTGCAGAGCCTCCAGGATCAGTTTACACATCTTGAAAGAAACAAACCCCTTTGCCAAGACGACCTAGAGGAATGGGCGGCAGCCTGAAAGTTCATGTTTAAGAAGCACAACTCCCTGCCCAGTAAGTCAATACAGTCAGCTGGTAAGCAAGAGGTACCGGGCTAAAGTCTGATCTAATATTTGACCAAGGGGTAGGAGAGTTTCCCTTGTCTGCTCTATCTAATTAGGTGTGTGTGAGGTAACAGGATAACAAAGCTGCAGGACCAACCTTAGCAGTAAGTGCAGGAATCCACTGCTTATCTGACATTCAGATAGGTTAGGATCGGCACCGATACCTATTTGACAGATCGGGTATCATCCATGCGTGACCAATCCACGTACTATATACTTATTTATTTAGTTCTTGGCACTCTCTAAAAAGATAGATTTAATATAAAATAGGAGCTATTTGTACAATCAATGGCATGACAAGTCCTCCCCATTTTGCATGTGTTTTTTTGCGGCATTCAAATCGAACACCAATGCTGCCCCTCAGTCTTTTTTGCTACTCAGTGGGTGTGAGTACAGTGATTTCCGCCAGCTGTGACGTCATGTGCATTCCCTTCGCAGTACGGGGAGTGTAAGAAGAGTATTTTAATATTACATTCTTTTAACAATAGCCAGTAGCACAGCTATTTGCAATCTTTGTTAAAAAGTTTTGAGAGGTGGGAATAGCGTTTAATGGAGATTTAAAGCAACCTGGACTGTCTTGCGAACTTGCTGCAGCTTATGATACAAGAGGGGATGCCATCACAACAAAGTGTAACTGAGCTGACGCCAATGGGAGAAAAATTGGTTAAAATTAAGCATTCGCCACTTTTGTATACTTGTTTTGAAGATATTCCTACTGAACTGCAAATGCCTCAAAGACGCCTAAAACAAGATGTACAAACGAGGTGGATCGGTATGTTTGTAGCCTAATTACATATTTATCATATATTTTTTCCATCTGTATTTACTATCTTAAAAAAATTATATATAAAGTATGACAAAGTATGGCTCTTGTATCAGAATCTGTATCAGTATCGGCAGTTGTGTTTCGAAATCGGATTGGAACTGAAAAAATGTGGATCCCTACTCCTTAGCTTCAAAAAAGTCACTTTTTAATCATTTTGGGAGGGTAATTCATGACATAGCTGCAGAACAGCTACCAAGTCTGGATCTTAAACATGCAATAAAAGTTTTCCTGAAATCTCAGATTCTAGCACAAAAAAAATAAATAAAATAAAGAAACTGAACAGTATCCCTGGTTAAACAGGAAATACAAATAACCAATGAACTCTGACATACAAGAACCAGTTCTGTCAACCACCAAGGAGTAAATAGACAAGAAAAAAAAAGTCTTTAAAAAATTCTATGAAGTACTGAGGAATTTTGATCTGGTATCCAACCAAAAAAAAAACCTCATCTACCCTATGAATGTACATAAGCAGACTCAACCTGAATTTAAAATACTGCAAGAAAAACACAAAGAAGGAAGGCAATAACAAGAAGAACAATAGGCCTGTCACAAACTCTGACATAAATACTGAGTAACTGTGCACTTCATGGCATGTTTCTTTGCTGTGAGATGCTTATGCAACATAACGCACCAAAATACCACAGAAGCACCTTGGCTTTATCAGATTTGTGCACCACGCTGACATGCCGATGTGGTAACACGACGCTGTGTGGCTACCGTGTTACTGACATTAATCTCACCCATTCTTCATTTGCTCTACAGGCTTTTAGATACACTTTATTACATTTATTAGGCCAAGCATATTCAAGATACACATTTATATTTGATGTAATTCGACACATTACAGTATATACTGTATGCAAGTACTACTGGACATTAAATGTAGACTCATTAATATTTGCCAAACTGCAGGAGTGCCCTAACGATACAATTTGATGAGCTGGGGGGCTCACAAATCATGTTTTCATGAATCAATACAGGATACAACATTATACCTTTACTACGGGTAATCCTAAAATATACACTAGAGTTTTGTGGCTTGGGGGCTAGGGCCCCTCCCCTAGGATTTCTCAGACATACTCAGTGCAGCCCGGTACCAGATAAAGAGTTTTGATGATGGACGGAGGGCCAAAACATAGGCTTGACTGTCACAAACAGTATCTCAACCAGATCAATGTTATGGTGAAATGGCTTGACTTAACCACCAGTTAACCTCTAGTCCTTATCTTTATTCAGACAAACAGCACATAAGTATTGAGCATTTGTGCTCAGTGATGTTAACAGGTTGGAACAAACACTTAATCTATTTGCCACCTTCTCCAGTTTTGTGGCGTTTTATGGAGACAGGGAAGGTGCAACTTACAAACCCTACAGAGGAAACATCATTGCCATGCATGGTTCATATTAGAGCATATGCCGACTGTGGAAAGGCATGGCGCATTTCAGAAAAAGTTCCTGCTATCATTCACTCATTTCATACTCCGGTGTTACTAGGTCACAATGAGCAAACGGAGAGCCACATCAGTTATGTGTGACGCATCCTTTCTCACTCAAAAAGAGCTTCTGCACATGGAAGATCTGAACATATTGTAGGCATTTCAATCTGAGCCAATCGATGTTTTTCTTCACTTACCTGGGAGGGGGTCTAGAAGAGTCTGAAGCCCAACCCAAGAACCACCGGGCTCCTTCCTAGTTCCCAATACACCTATACTAGGTATACAGTGTTCTTGATTGGCTAGAAGCTAGGACAGACTAAAAATGTGGCCGGTCCTGTGATCTCGGTTCAGAAACCCTGACTTGATGGACAGGGCTAGAAGTAGGGGACACACTATAGGCCTATTATCTACAACTAATAATTCCAATACAGTTTGTGTTACAAATTTGTGTTCTTACGGTAACTAATACTACGGTAATGGAATACACATATATTGAATACAAATCATAAAATATACCTTAATTTTGATATACATACATAAAAAAATACACTCGCCCTACATAGATTAAAAAACACTTTACAGGTAGGCCTAAAATCACAAAGATTTTTAAAAGTGTTTAGCGGGAAGAAGTGCTTGGATCCACACACACATATGAAATTAATAATAACATGTAGGACGCTGAAGAACTCGACTGTACAGAGGAAGTGAGTTTTGCGATTGATGCTGCTGGTTTTCTAGCACCGATCCCTGTCTGTCTGTCTGTCTGTCTGTCTGTCTATCTCTCTTACTCAGGTCACTGGTCCTACAGCCTAACCCTCAGAACGGTGCTTTTCGCGACTCAACACTGTGATCTATCCACATCCATCCACTTCGCACTAAAATAAACCCTCGGTATTTCTGAAAAGTTGCAGATCGCATTGCTTTTAAGGAATCTGCAAAACATATGTTTCCCACTTCCTGCTCCTGTTTATTTTTACGCAACACGATGCACAATGAAGCAACAACCTATGAGAGTCATGCAGTCTTAATGATGAAGATGTAAACTAAATATAACTAAGTAATATCTAGCACAGCAAGCATATAAGAATTAACGCATTCCCACATATATATGATGTTGTAATAAACGCTAAACATACGGAGGCATGTTTGTTTTTGAGAGGCATTCTTATACAGTGATAAAGGGTATACGTAAGTGAAGCGTATCAGGTGGCTTTAGCTGGAAACTCTAAGGCGGTCACAGGCTCTTTCAGTTTTAAACCCAGGGTAACGCGCCGGTTTGCAAGGACGCGATCGACAATTCGGCCAGCGGACACCTGTTATCCAGCGCTTTTCCTTTACCTCGCACATTATTAAACTAATCGCATTTTTAAAGAATCAGAGTATACATGATGATTATAAACTGCAAGGGACCAGTTAAAAAGAAAATCTTACCTTTAACTTTGGTCCCAAACAGGCAAAGGCTGCTGCGTTTTACAAAGCGGAAGGAAACTAGTTTAACGTGTTACTCATCAGCCAACTCAAATGGAAAGTGAGATAGAGGTACGATGACCTATGAAGGTGGTCGGGGAACCGTACAAACCGCCCTTTTGGTAAATGAACACAAGTTGCATGGCTGGGCTGAGCTCCGGAGGGCACTCTAACTTACAGTACGGGATCACTGCTTACAGGGCAACTTGTCATCAGTACAGAGTAGTCATTTTATCGGGATTAGATGGACTGAGAGGCAGTTTCAATGCAGACAGATGGATATAGAATACCAAAAGTCACAAGCGGGAATTTTCATTACACACGGATAGGTATAAAATAGGCCTATACCAAAAGTCAAAAAGAGTCTATCTTCAAAACGTAGATTAGTTTAAAATAGTATTAGTCAGAAAGCGTTCATTTTCACCACACAAGAAAAGGTATAAAAGATTCTAAGGGATTAAACAGTTAACAGTATCTTGTAATAAACTGCCACCCTGTGGTCCAAAGGTGAAACACATAATTCAAAAATTTGTTTGATTCAAAGGAATTAAATTTTTATTCAGTGCCCTCTACATCTTGTCTCAATGTGCTTCAACCAAATGTTTTGGTAATTGTAAACAAAATATAATGGACATACAAGAATTACCAACAACGGAGACAATGTGTGTTTACAAAGATGTAGTGAAATGTCTTTAAAATGCTTTAAATTTGGACGTGTTGGTTAGGATCGAACTTTCACCACAGCCTCAACCGTCAAAATCTCCACACAGATGGACATTAACAGGGTTAGAGGCCTTTGGGGTTTTCGAATTTTCAGAGGCCCCTTAATGGTAAAAAAATTGTCACCTGGCCATGGGGTGTGGTGAGGGTAAAAATTGTCAACAAGGGGGCTTGGTGACAGTATAAGTTGTTGACCCAGGCCCCATTTTTATCGAGCGGACTTGGACTGAAGCCCAGGTAAGTGCATGCATTAAAACAATGTAGTAAAGGATATATCAGTTTAACCTCCTGAGACCCCACCCATTCATTTATGTTCTCTGTAGTGAACGTTGTTTTTGAATCTATCTTTCCACTGATGTAAGGAAACATTTATTCCTGTTGTACACCAAAGAAGACACACATGAAATTAAAAACAAAAATAAATTTGAAAAAATCTAAATTGTAAGATGTCTTATTTCCTCCAAAGACAAATAACCTATAATTGAAGGACAGTTTTTTCCTTGGGTCTCAGGAGGATATTGGAATATTGACGTGGCTTTGAAGCCCTCAAGTGGCTATAAGTGATATCGCAGCAGTCATTCAGCAGTGGCAAACCTGCTGTATGAAAATTTAAATTTCAATTGAAGTTGTCTTGAATGCAAAATGTACAGAGTTATTATATCGTTTTTGCAAACAGGAAAGCATGTCATGGGCGGGTTGTACTCAGATACCCAAAGAATTAAGACCCAGATTATGCCTATGATTAAGAACCTGTTAAGCAGGACAACCTGTTTGGTTGTTGCAGGATTTTGTTTTTAATCAGTGCATGAACACATTGGTCTACTGTTAGTAAACTTCTTATGTAATATGTATTACTACTGTAGTACAGTAACTGTGCTTTTTTTGGAAATGTCGTCTGATCCTCCCGTGTGCCATGCCCCCCTCTCTACATCGTGTGGATCCCCACGTTCTCAGCGGTACAAACAAATAGTTATGAAATGTGAGAGGGACACGTCCCCCTCAGAATTAATGGCAGCAATGCCCATGTAACTTCTGTCATTATGTATTTAAGTCTGTGTATCTGTTGTACTCAGGTCACTGACGTCCTTTCCTACTCCTTAGTGTGTTTCTTCCTAAATAAACCCAGTGATCACCCGATTTCCCTGGCTCCTGTGCTGCTTCTTCGCTGCATGTGTCACAGGAAATAAATTTAGTTGATTTTTTTTTTAATTTGGGGTATGATTTAATGACCATGTGGGTCCTGAGGCTAAGCAATTGCTGTTGTACAGGAACAGGCACGGGGCCCATTAGACCCATTAAAGTTACACTGCGGTGGACACAAAATCAAAAGAGAAATGCAGATTTGTAAAACAAATGCACCAGAAATACAGGAAATTTGCTCTATCACTTTGTTTTGCTGCCTTTTCTTTGCACACCAAACTACACGAAGCATGTCTATAACCATTATTACCATAGTTACTGAGGCCACTGAAATTCCTTTTAGAATAGTACAGCCTCCCTTTGAGGGGAGGAAGTCTCCATTCAAACAAATGCAAATGGATTTAAGTATTACTAACTGGCAATAAAACCTTTTTGTTGTTTTCTTCATATATACTTTTCAAATCGAATGTTATATCACAAATAAAAGGGTAGTGCTGGCAGTAAAATGATATGTTAACAAACATGAAAAATGAGCAATTATGAATTATACAATGCTCAGGAAAATTAAATATAATATTCTTGGTCAGTCATTGATTTAACGGGCTAATATATGATATTCGGATAATATGGTGTATGCAAAGGTACCTGGTTACCTCTAATGTTTGTATTACACTGTTTGCTATGTGGTTTACCACCTATTATATACTGTATTTCACATGTCCACACAGTTTTTTGTACTGTATGCAGCTTCATGGGTTCAAGGAAACTGTAGGTATACTGGGACACTGGGCAATGTAGCATGTGCCCCATAAATTGGGTCCTGCACACCACTTCTACTAATGCACAATGAAACGAAAAAGTCTAAAAACAGTATAGGAATCTATAGTGAAATGCTTTTGATTGTCACTTTTAATAATATCTGTCGAATCTTAAAGAATATTAATACCACAAGCCATCTTTCTACTTTAGCTATAATAACCATAATAAGTAAGCTTTTCAGTCACAAAATGTTAATAGCGTCTACCATGAAGGAATATAATATGTCACAGATTATAATTAATTATATAATCCATTATACTGATACTAATATTGATTGATGGTTTGTGGCACCATATGTAATAAGGAGCAGCAGTTGTAAAAGTTGTGTTTAATGTGTGTAAATTCTATTTAAAGTGCTCTAAGTCATGTCATAGGGGTTTTAATGGGTCTTTAAGGCTCCATAACTGCTGAGAACTGGGGTCTATGCCCAGCCACTGAAAATGCCTTTAGCAGCTTGAGACTTTGAAGTACAAGAATGGATTCATCCCTAGCCTCAGTTACAGAGTCAAGCTTAACTATAAGTGCCCATGTTGCATGTATTTTTGTTTTCAATTATAGCAAAATCGTATTTGAGTATGGCATAAATCCAGAGTTCTATTTAGGTTGTGTTGTGATCGCAGGTAAGTGTCGGGTGAACAAAGGGAGATCCAGCCAGGGATACAGGCAACGAGGGTTTATTTGGCACAAACACACCGACATCAGACAACATTAATGCCGCGTCTGCCGGAAGAGACGCAGACCTAAATACAATAGACAGGCACAGGACGGGCGTGCGGCAACGCCACACAGGTGAAAACAATGGGTAATCACAGGAGGTAAACCAGGTGGGCGTGGCACACAGGAGGAGGAAGAGGACAAGCAAAGAACAAACAGAGGGAATGAGGGAACAGAAGGGCCAGGACCAAAAGGAGGAAAAAAAGGGCCGGGAGTGAACGAAGGAACGAAAGGAGGCAGAACAAACAGAGGAGGAGCGGGCAGGAGAGGGACAAAGGGACCACCGGGCGCCCGAAGGCTCCCCGGCAGGGGATGGACAGCGGCCGGAGGGGCCACAGGCAGCGGGAAGCCAGGAGCAAGAGGGGGCCCCGCAAGGGCCACAGGGGCGGGTCGAGGGACTCCAGGAGGGAGCTGGAGGGAACACCGGCGGAGGCGGGCAGGAGGGGGAGGCCGGAGATGGCGAAGGCACACCCGGAGCCCGCAAAGGCGCCATCCGACGCCCAGGTGGAGCGGGGGGGGTCCGGAGACGGCCGACGAGGAGCCGGAGGTGGGCCCGAGGACCGGCACCGAGGCACCAGAGGGGAACCCGGCGGTGACCGGCGACCCTGAGCCAGAGAACTCGCAGACAGCCAATGGGCGACGACCAGGGGCCGCATGGGCGCGGCAGAGGGCGGGATAGGAGAGACCCGGACCTTCCTATGGTGCCCCCTACCCTTTCGGGATACAGAGAGGTGGTGACCCCGTTGGGCTCCACCCCTCTGGGGCACTAGCGGTTGCTCCGGGTGCACTCCTGGATCTGGGGAATGCAGCCACCGGATCCCTGAGGGGTCCTACTCGAGCTCCTATTCTTCTGTCACAAGGGGAGGAGCGAGGGTGTTGTCCGGGACCTCCTCGGGGACACAGTTTCCCGGGCTGGACAGGTCCCAGGCTGCTGTGGCTGCAGCCTCTGGCCGAATAGGCACGGGTGGGGCCGGGGGACGAGCAGGAACTGGGAGAGGCGCGGGCAGAGCTGCAGGACATTCCTGAACAAGAGGGACAGCAGGCGGGGCCGCAGGACAGTCCAGAACCAGCAGGGCCCTGTGACCGTCCAGAGGGGGCCACGACCCCCCCCAAAGGTGCGCACTCTGGGCGCGTCTCCAGAGGGGTGTGGTGTAGCAGCCATGGGAGCTGTGGCAGCAGCGGCAGCTGCGGGCAAGGGTGCAGGTGTGGCAGCCTCGGGAGCGGCGTCTGTGGGCTTGACAGTGGCAGCTGCGTGCTTGGCTGCAGTGGCGGCTGCGGGCTCAGGAGAGGTGGCTGCGGGCGTGGCGGCCTCAGGAGCTGCAGTAGCAGTCAGCGGAGGTGCCTCGCAGCCCACCTCAGGCAGCGCCAGTGGCAGCGGCGTCAGCCCACGGGAACGCGGAGTTCCCTTGCCACTCGTCGTCCTCCCCAGCGGGGCTAAGCAAGCAAGCGCCCAAATAAATGCTTGCCGCCCCCTGACTTTGCGCGACGCTCTCCTCCTGTCTCTCGCCAAGCAGGCGGCGAAAGAACTTTTGCGCTCGGGTCACTGGATAAAGCTGACCAGCCGGGCGTTTCTCTGCTAAGAGGTCGTTACTTTGGCTGGCCAGCTCCAGGGCTTCGGGGTTCCAACGGACCTCTGGTTGGTACCGCCAGTACACGAAATGCTGTAGCAGACCGAGCCGCAGTGACGGCTGGTGAAAATTTTTCCTGGTGGGGCTGATGTGACAATATATTTCTTTGCTTAGTCCAATATAAGAATTCAAATCTTATATGATTACAGTTTGATTACAGATGATTACAATTAACAGTAATGATTTAATCTCCTCAAAATCACCAGTTTCACAGATAAAGTAAATGAACAGATTTCCATTGTATAATACGCCATGCATCCTTAAGAGAGTATCACATACAATAATCAACATAAAAGGGTGATCAGCTGGATCAGGGTGATCACCTTTCAAGCAAAGTTGCATCTCAAAGTGGTTCACACAAAGAAAAACAGTTTTAAAAATGCAATTTAACACAACAGTCTAAAACAATTAACAACCGCTATATGTCCCCACAATGCAAGTTCAAAAGCACCACAAAACTTAATACAGTCAATGAGTTTAGATCCACGTTGATTCACATTTTTTGCTTTTAAAATAATGCAGGAGAAACAGAAAAGTGCATTGGCTATTCCACAGCCTGTCAGCCACGTCTTGCGCTCGAACCAACTCCTGCAAAAACTCCGCGTGGCACACAGGAGGAGCGGACGGCGCTGGACGTAACAGGTTGTTTATGTTGTAATATTTTGAATAGTGGAAAAAACATATCCCCGCATCATGTGAAATTTCTGTGTTGACTGTTCTATTATGTCTTGAACAGTCTAAGGGTTGTTCAGGGTACATTTCACTACATGTCGTAGGCCTATTTCTATAACCATGTATGTGACAAATAAAATTTCTTGTATCTTGACTGGAGTCGATCAGGTGGCTTGAGTAATAATAATAATAATTCATTACATTTATATAGCGCTTTTCAAGGCACTCAAAGCGCTTTACATACAAGGGGGGGGATCTCTTCAACCACCACCAGTGTGCAGCATCCACCTGGATGATGCAACGGCAGCCATAGTGCGCCAGAACACCCACCACACACCAGCTTACTGGTGGAGAGGAGACAGAGTGATGAAGCCAAT
>JABFDZ020000066.1:30206033-30216174 GCA_019775955.2 Pollimyrus isidori
AGTTAAGTTCTCCCCAAGCGAGCTTGATGGGTCGAATGGCCTCCTCTCGTTTGTATAGTTCTTATGTTCTTATGTGTAAATCTATACATACTGTATCATGCACATTGACACTTGTGAAACCTATAGACCCACTTCTAACTTAATCCGGTCATACACTGATCTTGAGATTTGGCAACCCTGAAAACATACATTTTTTTGTTTCACCTTAGTTGATTTATATAGCAAATAACATTATTTTATACAGTAATTGTTAAAAAGCAGAAACTTCCACGCCCACCTCGTAACCTCATGTTTATTCCTGATTGTTCTCACCTGTATAAAGTTACCCGTAGCTTTTCCCGTGTATTTAGTCTGTGTCTGAGTTCAGTTCCCCAGATCTGTCAATGACGTTTGTTCTGTCAGTAGCTGTTTGCTGTCTTGTGCTGCCTATTTCCTGAATAAATCCCTGTTTCGCTTGAATCCCTGGCTGAACTCACCTGGTTCATGACACCACCGATTTATGTTTATGTATTATTATTATGCTTTGCAGTAATTTTATTAAGTTTAAACTATACTTATTTTATATTTCAATGTTATGTTGAATGATCAGATTTAAGTATTAATTTTTATTTATTATCAGTTACAGCAGTTTATTTCGATTATATTTACATGTGTCACATTTACGTTCAGCATGCTCCCTTGGTTGACCGTATTCTTAGTTCCTATCTGCCCTGGTACACAGAGGGACAGTTTTTAGAAAGGAATGGTGGAGAGTGGACTGACTTGGAAAAGTTGGAAAGTACTGTGTTGCTGTGGTGGTGATTATTAATGATGGATGTTCAAGAAACTGTGGTTGCACTTCCTGCTAGTGATGGCCATTGAGAAGTATTCATTCATTCATTCATTCATTCCCTGAGACCATTATTGGTCTTTTTCTTCAAACATATTTAAGAATTTCAATGGGAACATATAACAGCGAACAAATTAGATATTTATTTTAATATTTTTATTTTAATATTCTGAGAGAGCAGTCCTGGTGACATAGCGTATACACTTTCTCTTTGAAGTGATTTTATTTTTGCACTAATGGCACTACCGTACAGTACAGTACTAAGTTTCCGGGTAAATAAACATATGTTTGTGTTTCAAATAAAAGTCAAATCTGTGTATTTGTATACTGCACAGTCAGACCTTAACACCATTCCTTAACATTGGTTTCATCTCATGTTGTTGAAAATGACCTTCAGAAATCAATGGGAAACTTTAAATATAATACTTTGCACTTTTAATTTTAGTTGACTACATCAACTGTAGTTTGAGTTGACTGTATTGTTATTTAGTCGACTAAAACTAAATCAAAACTAAAATAATTTCGATGACTAAATTATGACAAACTAAAATACATTTTAGTCCAAAGACTGTGAGTAAAGCAAAATAAAAACTTGCTTTCAAAATTAACACTGCCATTGAGAAGATCTGGATCAAATTTGTCTATATCATCATTGATAAGTCAACATCAACTTTACATCATGGAATTTTAACAAGGTTATCCTTAGCGTAGAGATATAATCTAAGGAATGATCTGTGCTGGGATTTAGTGGTCTCTGAGTGTTCAAGAGTGACGTACTGTTATATAGTCCTGCTGAACAGAACTAAATGTACCGCATACTCTTGCTAAGTTTGAACCTTGAATTAATAATTGGTTTGCGTGCATGAATAAATGAAAGTCCTCTTGTTTGTAAACAATCTCACAGCACACACACCCTATGGCAGGGACACAGGAAATGGTTTAAATTCCATGGCTCAATTTATTGATCCCAGCATATTTGCTTGTGTGAACAGAATGGCTGGGAAGCAGAATCATCCACTCTAAGCGCCTTAGGTGGCGTGAGCGAGTGCTAGAATGTTGTAATGAAGAGCTGGATATAGGTAAAAACAACACTAAACTGCTTTTGAAGTTCAGTCACCTCATAACCTCACAGGTTAATAGTACAACTTATAACCTGGGATGGACATACTGGTACAAAAGTATGCTTTCACCTTTAAAAATGATACATGCGACAACTGATTGTTTGTAAAAGCGCAAATGCATACTTTATGTGTGTAAGTGGCTCCATATTCCTTGACTTTGACTAGTTCCAAAGCCCTGTGCCGCATCGTTGGACTTGGTACTCCAATACTGGCGAAGGAGATCGATTACATCCTCGTAGGCAGATGCTGGAGGCTCCTGTAGGGTCTATAGAAGTGCCAAGTTTGTGAATTATGACCACAGACTTGTTGGTGCTACTCTAAAGATTCAGCTTAGATGCAGTAGGCTACAACCTTCTAGGAGAATGGGGCAGGACTGTGACCCACTGGGTTGGCTACTTGGAGCAGTTATTTAAACCTGACCCTCTGGCTAGGATCTTGGACATCTCTGGGTCCACAGTTCTCAGAGCTGACCCTCAGCTTTTAACCACCCAATCACACAGAGATTGCAAGGGTGGTGCATCAACCAGAGGTAGAGAAGGCCACAGGGATCTATATTATCTCCGGGCTACGGGTAACTTAATTCTTCGGGCTGGTGGTAAGTGTCACGGTCCAGGGCGTGCGTAGGACGAACAAATGAAACTTAGGCAGGATGACGGGAACGAGGGGTTTAATCCAACACAACATGGACATAGAAACCTCAATGCCGCGTCTGCCGGGACAGACGCTGGCGCAGACTGAAATACACAGGACAAGGCACAGGACTGGCGAGCGGCTTCGCCTCACAGGTGATTACAATTGGATAATTACAAGAGGTAACAAGGTGGGCGTGGCGACACACAGGGCTTGAACGGGACGGACAACGCGGTACGTAACAGTAAGGCCGTCCTTTGCAGGCAAGCAATCTTTGCTTCCATTTGAGAGTCAGGCATCATCCCAACTGACTGGAAAATGGGACTTGTGGTCCCTGCCTGGAAAGACGAGGGTGATCACCTGGATTTCGGCAACTACATGGGGATAACACTGCTTTCAGTGCAAGCTATTGCCCTTGCTAGGATCACCCTTAACAGGGTCAGTGATCACTTATTTGCCTGTCAGCAACTGGAGCAGTCTGATTTTACGCATAAGAAGTCTACCATGGACTGTATCTTTGCACTGAGGGTTCTCATTGAGCGCTACTGCGAATATCGGCAGAGGTTCTTTGCAGCTTTGTCAATTTTTGTAAAGCGTTTGACTCAGTTGATCGAGTCACCCTGTGGGACATCCTGAGACTTGCAGGATCCCCCCGAAGTTACTGGACATCATGGCCGACCTATACACCGGTACTGTGAGTGCTGTGCAGAATGGAGGGAGAACCTCTGCCTTCTTCCCAGTTTATTCTGAGGGTTGCCAGGGGTGTGTTCTTGCTCCTACTCCTACCCCCTGGGCTGGGTGTTGGTCAGAGTCATGGGATCCAGCAGCTTTGGGACATCTGTTGGTGAAGAAAGATTTCCTGATCTTGACTTTGCTGACAACTTAGCAGAGTCATTGGAGGCTCTGATCAGGGCTCTCGGGAGACTGAGCGAGGAGTCTGAGTGACTGGGATTGTGGATGTCATGGTTAAAGACAAAAGTCAAGGGGCCGGTTGCACAAGCTAAAAATTTCCTATAATTAGTAATCTAGTCAGGGAGTAGCAGTGAAAATGTGCATACACAACAGCTGTTTCTGGATAAGATTGCCCACCTCAGACGAACGAGAGCTGGATATTGTTTAATAGTTTAGGCTGGTAACTTCTGGGTTGGACTTTTATCCATATTGTATCAGAGGCTCAGGTGGTCTGTAAGGTAGGCCACAGTTCCAAAAGTTTTGTACATTAGCATTTTTTTGTGTCCTTTGACTTTGTCTTTCTTATACTTTCTGACAACCAAGCATTCACTGAAGCCAGGGGATAATATACGTAAGATCACACTCTGCCTTTCATCAGTTGTAGTGGACCACCCAGTCTGGACCAGATGGAGTGAAACGCAGGATCCAGTCCAATTGTTTCCCTCCAACTGTAAAGATTGGGCCTTGTCCTCAAAACGTCACTCACTGCTGCAGCCTTGAGTATTGGTTTCCATAATGACTTGCAGGGATGGTCCAGGCATTACTAGTAGGAAGTTGAAGGCACAGTCTCTAATGAAAGGTGGTGTCTGTGGCATCAACATCTGAATGTTGCATGTAGGGTCATGAAACCTCACTGTAATATAGGGATACTAAGATTCATTGTTGAATTGTATGCAATTATATGGATTATATAGAATCATTATTCTTTATTTTATGACAGGTGGTTAGCAAGGGCTGCAGCTGACTATCCAGCTCTAAGTGCCGCCTTGCTTGTGGTTTCTAATGTCTGTGCAGATGCTGCTGCATCCCAGAAAACTGAAAGAGGAGTTCTCTTTGGAAGGAGTTTGCAAGGAAATTTTGGCATGCTCTTTGCAATTGCGGTTTGTCGTTTGAACTGACCTGTGTGACTCTGAAAATTACAGGTTTCATCTTTTTGAAACACTTTTTTAAGATGCTCTCTTGAAGGAAGAGGCGTTTATTTTATCTGCTGGGTGAGTTAATCTGGGTTGCACAGAGAGGAGGGCTTATGCAAGTTGTTGAAAACGCGTGTGCATGTGTGACTGGTACCAATTGCCAGTGTGTGTCTCTGTGTATAAACATGAGCAGGCAGTCATAGCCTTCCAGAGAGGCAGGGTGAAGCAGTCAGGGATGACAAATAGGGCCAGCTTAGCAGAATGTGGGAGGAGTTGGAAGGGTATGACTTCATATGACAGGATAAATCGTAAACCTGGCTTGTCCCTGCTCCTCGACTAAACCAACATTACATCCATTTCCAGTGCCTCAGCTCAGAGTGACACCGATTGTATATCCGATTGTATAGGAGCAGAACAAAACTTGGAATGAAATTGTTGTCTGCTTTGCTTCAGACATCATATCATGCATGTACCGTAAATCTAACCCCACAGCAGAAAATTCTGGGACATCGCACGAATTGCACCACTATCTCCGAGAAAGCTGTAACTCATTCAGTACTGTGGAAATATGCGTCACCATTGACAGAACAGGATAAGTCGATTACTGTTGAAATCTAAATGCAGATTTAGTCCGTGCAAGCATAATTTAATTAGCTAAATATTCTTTTAATATCAGACTGGCTCAGCAGAGAATGAGTCAGTGAAGTTGTTTTTTATTAGTTTCACTGAGGGCTTTTCCTGTTCTACAGAGATGTGTTTATAGAAGCTGTAAAAAGCTGGCCTTTTGTCGACCTGGAAAGTGCTGACACTGATGACCTGTTTTTCCTGACCATGTGACGACTAGCCGCTGTGAGCAGGACCTCTGGTCGGAGGCCTCCTAGCCCTCAGCCACTCCAATAGACGCTTGCATTGCCCACTCTTGCTGGCTAAAGGTAGCCTGAAGCCTTCAGGACAGTGGTGCTCCAAGCGTAGACAACTGAATTCACCACCACAGACTTTGAGTTGACCCCAGTTTTGGAGTAGGGGACTGAGCTTTACACGCATACACTTTCATTTTCCTTTAACTTCCTCTAAACACATCTCTGTGGATTACATTATTCCAGAAGTGGCCTTGATTGTTGTAGAGTACTTGGAAACAAAACACACACTCCACCTGTTGAATACAGCTGTATATATGACATTATCTGAACGAGGTTGGTTAATCAAAAAATATACATGCATTACCAGCCTTATACAATAGTAAAGAATCTTTAAATTAATGTCAGTGACCGATGATCTGAAAATGCAGGCCTGCCATAGACTATCAGTATTAAGTTTTAACTTTCTGAAGCCCTATGTGGCTTCCTTTGTTTGCTGTTCCTATCATTTCAATGGCTCTGACTTCACAATGATCCTGAATGGCTTAAGAGGCCTGTTTCATATTCACGGAAAGTATGACATCGAGTATGGAATTCAACTATGTCAATCGCAAACAAACAGCATGAAGACACTGTTGCTCCTGTATGTCGATACTTTACTGTACCTTTTACAGAAGCAGCTGTGACTTTTCTCGATGCCACTTTTGTGTTGGCATATTCACACATGACATGAATTAATGTTGGGTCTAGCTACAGTATGTGTTCTGAGCCCAGGATCTCCATCACTCTTCCTCTCACTATCTCTGTCTCTGCTTTCTGCTTTTGTGTATTTTATTTTTTAGAGTGATAAACCATGCCTTTATTTTCCTACTGGGTATATTAAATGTAGCTGTTTATCCCTGAGTTACCAAATGTTCAGTGTACCACAGATTAAGTAAGAAAGGACTGCAAGCCAACTGGAAAATTATTTACTGCATAATACCATATATCCCATATTTGGGGGCAATGTATTGTAGGGCTCTTGACAGACTTTTGACAGGAGCATTGGGTTCCATTGGGTAGTATCTCAGCACAATGCTCCTGCTCCACAGATGTGACACGTTGGCTCATTCATGAATTCAGCCTTTGGTGCGTAAGCATTTTATCTGGCTGAATAAAGTTCAGAAGTATAGCCTGAGAACTGGCATCATACTACATAAATTGTGTACAATTTAATGCACCCATCAGCCTTCTAACCATTCATCCTGGTCATGGGTCCAATTAAACTTCAACAAACTAAGCAGACTTCTGCTTAAGCAATTATAAGAACAATATTAATCTTGGAATGAAAATACCTGTTAAAAATGGCAAATAAATGTGGAAAATGATGTTCATCATATAGCCCAGCTTGTTGTTACCTTCTCAATGAGCCCGCCAGGGAGGGCTGCCTTATCCAGAATAAACCAGCACTTTATAAGATCTGTAGTCCATTAGGTCAGGTTGGGGAGCTTGCACATTGCCGCACCCACCTTCTGGCGAAACTCCTTGGGATCCCAACTGGTGACCCTCCAGGTAGACACACAGTCCAGACCCACCCTTCGAAAGTGACCATTCATCTGCTGTAGGCACATGTTATGTGGAAATCCCCTTTGACTGGTCCAGCTACTTGAGTCCTCAGCAACAAGGATCCTGCGAGCAGGATAACCTTCAGGGAAATGCACCACATGGCCATAGTGCCGTAACTGAGACTCCCTTACAATGCAGCTAATGTGCCTCATTAAGGGTTCCTCTAGCAACGACTTGTCAAACCAGCAATACCGAAGGATTCTCCAAAGAGACACGGTACTGAAGTGAGCTGAGACGAAGACCAGACTCCTTCCCTAATGTGTGATGTGTTCTCAATGCATAGAATATCATTATTAACTCAAGACATCTGGATTCTCGGGACACATATTTGTGCCTCCATAGGGTTGAAAGACTAAACTTTGATGTTAAATGAAAAAACATTCAATTAGCTAGGTATATTACACATCTTAGCAGGATTACTCCAGTTTTGAAATAGTTTGAAGAGGAAAGAATATTCATGATATTCAAATGATTGTTTGTATTCAGTTAGGAAGCCTTGGATCTCAAAGAACATCTCTTTGTATCTCGTGCTAATATTCTTAACACTTTAACAGGTGTTTGCCCAGCTGATATCTTTAGGAATAAATAATTACTCATTTAATATTTTAAGGTTTATTATTGTTAACAAAAACTAAAGCTACAATATAGCATTTTAATAAACTGAAATTTAATATAATAAATAAAAATTTAAAGTATAACTGAACAAAGTTATGTTTCACTTCAAAAACTGTCATAAAATAAATACAAATGTCAAAAACAGTGGTACCTTGGTTCTCGAACTTAATCCGTTCCGGACTCCGGATCGAATCCTAAAAAGTTAGAGTTCTGATCAAATTTTTCCCATAAGAAACAATTGAAAACCAATTAATGGGTTGCTGGCCCCCCAAATTACACCTAAATATGTTTTTTTAGCATTTAAATACAAAATGGACAGGATAAAACAAGAGCATTTTTTTCTTAATGGCTTCCAAAACAATAAAGATCTTATCCCAACATTACTCCTGTCCTATCCCAATCGTTCGCTCCTTCTATGTGCCACGCCCCCTCCCCATGTGATCAGTCCTCTTTGTTAAGTCCGTGTTTCAGTTTGTTTCCCCAGATCGGTCATTGCATGGGTGCGTTCGACTTGCTTACGGTGCTGGCTTAAAGCAACACATTCTGACCCTGACGCAATGCATTACAGTTAGATGCACTGCAACCTCTCACCTGGCTGCACAAAGTGGAACCGCTCCCGTAACGACGCATCATTGCCATTATTGGTTGAAGATTTTAGTTATACTGTATGCATGAAGTTTGTATCCCAGGCAGTTCTAATGCACAATCTGCTATTTCTCTCGAATATCACATAAAGCAGTGAGAACTGGATTTCAGTTACTTTACCTGGTAAAATAAAGTTTAAATAAATTATATAAATGCTCTAATAGTACATTATGTAACTTAGTGGTTTATTTATTGTTACTGTAATGTTGCGCTGCTTTATTTGGTTAATCATCCAGTTTGTGATGAAGGCATTCAAGTAAGAATTGCATTGTAGTAGTAGTATGACTCATTTCCTGACACGTACAATTTATATTAGGTCAGCATTCACGGTTCGACTTCTGATATTCAGATCAAGTTCTAGGTCAAACTGGTTTGAATTTCAAGAAATTTGAGTTCTACTCAGTTCGAGAACCGAGGTACCACTGTACTTACTTTTTAAAATACTACTTAGTTAATGTGATGTTTTGTTTATCAATTGTTTATCATTAATAATACCTGGCACATGTTTTGCCCATTTTTAGGATGTCAGTACATAATGTGGATCAGACACATGTAACCTTCAGTCAATCCCTAAAAATAAAACTTCCTTAAAATTAAAACTAGCAAAACCACACTGAAAAGTAAAATTAAACAGAATTTCAAACGAAAATTGAAAATAACAAAAAATAAGAACATAAATAAAATATCAAAAGTATAATAATACTGGAGAAGAAGAAAATATACTCAGTACCAAAGTCTACAGTTATACACAAAACTTTTCTCAGTGTGACGATACCCAAAATTCACTGAATGATTAATTTTGACTATTGTAACCTTTATAGAACATAATTAAAGGAATTTTCTTTGGAACATGAGAAGAGAGGAAACATATATATTTAGTGTCAGTGAAATAACAAACTGTAACATGACTAACAGATGACCTTGATTGTGGTTTCCCCTCAACATTTTTGGTAACCTTTATTCAGTAGTTCGTAATACAACCTGGAAAATAAAACTTTTGTAGACATAGAAACTCATTTCAAAATAGCATGCACTGCCCTATCCTTGGTCCCACAAACAACACTGCACCACTTCAGTCAAATATGGCTCAAAACAACAATAGACCAATAGAAGAGACCAACGACAGTATGTAGGTTTTTATTTATCACCAGAAAGAGCATAAAATAAACAGCAGTGGTATCTTGTTTAGTACTAAGCTTTAGGTTTCGTCATGAAAGAATGAAGCAAGAAATACAATCAAACAACATGTTTTTAAAACCTAAATGACACATGTTTTTCGAAAAGGTTGATGATAGAGATATTTGTTTAGTTCAGATTTACATGATTTATAGCTTAGAACAAAATTCTCATTTGCTTATTTTGCTCAGTGTGAAGGTGGTTTTCATTAAGTGAACTGCATGCAATCGGGTTGTTGCCACGTGTTCCATTTTCAGGTCTTTTTTGTTGGTGCCTGTCATGCATCGTGTTGCTTCAAATACCATCACCAAAGTTTATCAATGGCTGAATCCATCTTTAAATGAATAAATCATCAAGCATTCTCTGCAGCTGACATAGTCTATTTTAGCTAGCTGTGTGATTCAAAATAGACTGTGGATTCTGTGAAAAGCTCTTGGGTTTCTCTCAATTATGGTTAATCTGCTTTGCTCACGTGATTACACTTTTCCCTATTTCATAGAAGTAGGATGTAAGGTTTTCCAGCAACCTACCAAATGAAGATACAAACTAATTGAATTAAGGTGGCCGTATTAAATCAAAAGATATCTGGACTAAACAACATGAATGGTAAGGAATGAATGGTAGGGCACCCACTGAGCATATTTAAGGCATATTAGTGCAGGCATTCTAAGGTTTAAAGGTTTAAAATAAACTTTGGAAATCTAGGAAGCCTGAGTTAAAGTTCAAGGATTCAAGGATTCTTTATTGTCATACCAGCACACTTCCATGTTATGGTACGAAATTAGTACCCAGGTCCCG
>JABFDZ020000066.1:30246858-30263063 GCA_019775955.2 Pollimyrus isidori
GGACACGCTGGAGAGACTATGTCTCTCGGCTGGCCTGGGAACGCCTCGGGATCCCCCCAGAGGAGCTAGTGGAAGTGTCCGGGGAGAGGGAAGTCTGGGTTTCCCTGCTGAGACTGCTGCCCCCGTGACACGATTTCGGATAAGCGGGGGATAATGGATGGATGCATGGATGGATAAATCAAGTGAGAGTGACAGTTTTTTGTGATGAAAATTTAATAATACAGTGTGTTATGTAATGACCAAAATGGATATCTTCATTCACACTCAAGTTATTACATAATGTGGTGTTATTACACAATGCATACATGGTGTAATATGCAAATCTGTGGTTGTTCATCACTTGTTAATAGGTGCACAAGACTGAGTGCTGAGTGTGCACAGTATACCATAAATATATCATCAAGGACTTGTTCTGCATGTTCAGAACTGTGTATAAGAAGATTGACTATTGCACACATGTTCCTTCAGTTCCAAGCACCCGGTAAATACAGCGCAATGTGTTGTTATCCACTGATATTCTTAACAATGGTGAGCAATCAACACCTCTAGAACTGGGGCCCATTTAATTAAAAAAAGATTTGGGTGAAGCTGATCCTCAGCATCAAACTGATAATATACCTCTTTCTGCAAGCCTCAGTAAGGAGTGTACAGGGCCTATTTGTGTTTGGTAACCAATTATTTACTGCCTCTTTATTTTTATTCATACCCTGACTGACCATCAACACCAGAGCACCTCTTATTATGCAGGCCTCAGGATTGAGTGCGCAGGGCTTATATACAGTATGTCTCCTAGGAATTTGTCAAGATCAGTTACTGTCCTATGTAAGCTCCCTGTTTGGCTAGTAGATACTGTATCAATGGTCATCCCATGTCCTAATACCCTGGTGTGTTCCCCTGCTCCACGGGTCACTGTGTGGCTTATTTGGGCTGTGTGTGTTTCACTAAAAGGCATGCCTCCCTATTGTCAGGAGTTTGAGACTGGTTAGAGGCCAGCCTCACCTTGATCATGTCTGTAATTAGTTTTGGGAGATTGACTTGCACAAAAATGTTCTGAGGGCAGAAGGAAAAATGAGTGGTTCAGGGAGATAACAAATTGGATTGTAGAGGACATGGATCCAAGCAACTAAAAGAGGTGAAACAAGAAAAATCAGATGTAAAATCCAATTTTTTGTAAGTAAAACTCCAACGAGCATTAATTATATTGTTGTTTTGGTCCGTGTTTTTTCTGGTACCATGGTTATTTGTGCTTTTGTCTAGTAATATTTCCGCTTTACCAGTCTTTCCTATAGTATTTCCTAGTGTTTGAAGTTCTTAAGGTCTGCTAAAGCTCCCTCACCTATTTCTAACACCTATCGCATAATAATTAAGAGCCCACACCTATCTCCCGCTAATGATTATCATGTGTACTTAAGTTCCTACTCTTAGTTCCAGTTCGTTGCTTTCTTGCTTACTTGTTTGTTTTACCATACATTTTTGGTGTCAATTTTTGCCTTGTGCTTAGACATACAGTAGCTTGTAGTTCTTGTTTTCTACCTGCCTTGGGTTGACCCATTTGTGATCTGTCATGTTTTCTTGACAGTTTTTTTCAATAAAACTCCTAATCTGGCAAGGCACACCATGGATCACCCTTCCTTCCATCCTGCCCAGCCCCAACACAATTAGTAACTGCCCTTTCATTTATACCCTATACCCTGATTGTCCCTCAGCAGCAGTACGCTAGAGCAAGAGCACATCTTATTGTACAGGCCTCATCACTGAGTATGCAGGGCTTACATGTGTCCAATTAATAATTAGGATGTGTCATTGTTTAAGTCATATTACAAAGTCTGTGTCCAATTGCCAATTAGTAACAGCCTCTTGCCTTTGATTCTTGCTGAGATGCTGTAAATACAAATGAACTAATTTCACATGCCATCATTCATTTGTGCTATGGAGCTTTTCTGTGGCCCTATCAACCATGACTCCTGTAACTTTATGTCTTCCAGGGAACAGTTATTATGAAATGTAATCTTGGAAGAAGCCCCTGCCATATTGTTATAGTGCATGCAAAAGGAAATTAATATATTTCCTGCAAACATACTAAAAGCAGGTAGCAGCTTTTCTTGCTGGTCTGTCTTAGACAGGGACTGTCACTTTCCATGCAGGAGTTTTCCAGGAAATTTTAGAAGAACATCAGACAGTACTGAAGTCCTATGCATCATTACCACCGCTTAATGCGATATGATACATTTATTTAATAGATATAACTATTTTACACCCTTTCAAATTATTCCTGATGGAATAAGGCTAGGAACCCTTGTTACAGTACATCCGCTTGTTTATGTGCGTGTATCCAGTCATGGACTATAAAACACGCCTCACCACCTCATTTGATTGTGCATTTTTTGCTTGTGCTCACTGTCTTTGTTTTGCTTATGCTTGCTCTCTGACTTATTATTACGACCTGTTTTTGGCTCTCGCACTTTGGGATTTTGATTCGGTTTTGGGTATTCGGCTTTTGTGTTAGTTTACCCGCGCCCTTTATCAACAGAAGTTGAATCTGTAGTTTTATACTGTTAATTAGCGCTGTTTGTTTGCGACTCATGAAATCAGTTGTACACTACTGTACAGTCCAATTGCTATCTGTGGATGTGTTGATACGCAAAATACAGCGCAATGTGTTATTATCCACTGATATTCTTAACAATGGCTAGCAATCAACAAGTCTAGAACTGGGGCCCATTTAATTAAGCAGTATTTCTTGCTTAAGCTGACAACTTGTTGGATTTAAGGTAGTCTGGGCTAAATGTACGTGAACGAAGATAAAGACCATTTAAACTGGGGTAAATTAAATCCAACAAGTTATCCAAATAAGCAAGCTTTTTGAAATGGGTTCCTGGTACTGTTTTCCGACTTTCTGTACTGGAACATTGTTAACTTGTGTGTGACGTTATTCCCAGTTCTTAATCTTGTCATCCAAGGTCAATAGAATTCAGCATTATATGAGGGTGGTGTATGTCCAGGTCTATACCAACCTGAAAATAAGCAGGTCATCATAGTATGCTTTCCTTCTTGCCATAAACAACAGATCTGAAACTGCATTTAAATGTCAGAAGGCACCCACAATGACTTTCTGTGCTGTTCTCTCCATTTGTCTCTCTTTTCTTACAGTGCTGACTTTTCTCTCTCCTCCTAGGCCTCTCATTCTTGTTTTCATTTCTCTGAATGGTTTCTTGATCAGAGGCTCAAAGGTGAGAAGTGAGCCAAATTTGGGTCATGTGAGGTGAAAGTCTGGAAGGAGGCTCCAGAAGTGCCGCTCTTCAAAATTACCAATGTAATATATGTATACAGTATGTATATAATAACATACTATGTTATACTGTGTGTAAAGAGAGGGGAGCGTGTCCTGATTGAGGAGTCAAATGGCCTGGAGATAAAAGACTTCTGTCTTGGCTATGATGTTGTGGAACATTCTGCCAGATTGCAGAAGCTACCAGGATGAGAGGGGTATTTAATAATACTTGTGGATCTGGATCTACATCTCCTTGTGTAAATGGCCTGCAGTGAAGGGAGAGCTGGCCTGCAGCAGTGTTCCGCTGCATGGATCACTCTGTGAAGCAATTTTTTGACCAAAACACAGCTGTTGCTGTACCAGGATGAGATGTTCCTTAGCTCTCTAAGGTGGTACAGATGCTGCTTTGCCTTTTTTGCCCGAGCGCAGATAGGTATAGCCCACGTCATGTCCTCAGAGATGTAGGCGCCCAGGTACTTGATTTTGCTCACCCTCTCCACTGGAACTCCGTTGATGACAAGGGGCTTGTAATTGTGCTGCTGTCTCCTTCAGAAATCTACCACCAACTTCTCAGTCTCAGTCTTGGAGGCGGTTTTCCCGACACCATAGTGCCAGCTTCTCCACTTTGTCCATATAGGCCTTCTCATTGTTATCAGAGATGAAGCCCAACACCACTGTGTTGTCGGCAAACTTTATAATGGAGTTGGAGCCATTGGTGGCCACACAGTCTGAAGTACAAAGGGAGTGCAGCAGTAGGGACACAGGTTTGAGCATGAAGACCTGTGCAGCTTGATTCCAGAGATGAACTCAGGACTGAGAATGATGAGCAGCAGGTGCTAGAGAGTTGTGTGAGACATCTGCCCCCATTCATCCGTGTGAAGGGTGCGGACAGTTATGACATATATCTCATTCCAAAGTGAGTGAATGGTTTCAGGACCAAGTTGAGGGAGGCATAAAAATAAATTCCCCATGGGGTCAATAAAGGATTATTATTATTAATATACTGCTGTTTACATCTTGTACTACAATGTGAGGCTGCAAAAATAAAGATGGATTGAGTGTTTCTGCACATGCTGTTTGTCTTCTTTTAAAATGTTTTTGCATTATGTTTACTTGTTTCCACTATGTGTACTGCCTTTTCACTGTATAAACTGCATCTTCAGTTGTGCTCTACATACTCATTGCTGCTCACATTTTCCCCTGAAAAGTATTCATTTTAATCTTAAACCAAATTGTAGTGGATATTTCAGTATATCTCAGGTACTGTACTATCATGAGGTTTTTTTCAGGGGACTGCCCCAGTCATCCCCAATTCCCTCGCACAAAACCTTCCGTGCCCGCCCCCTCTCCCATCCCCCTGCCCCCCAGTGCAGCTTAAGGTTCCTTCATCTTCCATGAAGTCCATATTCATTTGAAATGAAGGGTTTTTCATGCACTTTTCCTGGTACCTGACTTTAGCCCCTTCTTACTATGCTGCAGACTGAGAGCAGCCAGACTGCTGTTGTATTCATGTGTCCATTTACCAGCCTGTTATGTTTCTGGTCACGTACGTAACTTCCCCGTGTCTGACGTGTGCGGATATAGAAGGCAGCGCAGTGTGTGGAACTTCCAAGCCTATTCTTTCCTTCCTGTGTGATGCTAATCTGTGATGATGAAAGACCAAAAGCTAAAAACATACTCGCTCGTTACCAGGACACCGGCTAATAAAAGAGACGGTGAGCGATAAAATCACTAGAAATGCAAAGAAAGGGACTTACTGCACAAATTCTTTATCATTTTCGTCAAACTTCTGGTAACTTCTGTTAACACCATTGGTATGTGCCCAGCCGGAGATGCTTGAAGATCTTTTCAGGTGAGATATTGAAGGTGATGAGATGCTAACATGCAGAGGTATGAGTATTCAGAATAGAAAATGGCCATTCTCCATGCTTCATGGAAACTGAGTAAGTGTGCTCAGCTCTTCTAATGGGGACTGATGACCGTGGAGATCTCCCAATCACAGAGGGAGATTGAGGGGACAGTGGATACGCTCTTCTGTGAGAAGGAAGGCTAAAGAGGCCAGTTTCGGTGATTTGAGTCTTGAGACTGTGAGACTGTGTAACAGCATAAGTAATGAAAGAGTTGCTTTGGGTAGCATACAACTGTCAGTGATGTTCAGACCACATTTTCTTATACTCTTTGTGCAACTGTATGTTTTGTACATTAGGTCACTAAAATTCATTCAACTTTTCATATAATTAAGGAATAACAGAAAAGTAAAGATAAAGTTATTTTTTTATTCTCCTAGGACTCCTTCCTAGCACCTTGAAAGAAGTCATTTGTGAACCTGCCCTTTTACAAACCCCATGTGATGGATGGCCTTTGTTGGCCAGCATGGAGCATGGTGGAATGTAAGCCAATTTGTGAAAAATACAAAACTCACATGGTGGAAGGTAGCACAGAGTATGAGAAGACACTTTTACATTCTGTTTCTTTAGCAGATGCTTTTGTACAAAACAACATAGAAATAAAGAAAGCTTGGATATGAGTGCTGGGTCAGCCTGGAGTAGCTGATGTTAAGGGGCTTTCTCAATTTCATGACCCTCCAGGCCCCACCCTACTAAGCAAAACAGTTCTCCACACTGGAAGATAGCACGATATCACAGGCTAAGAGAAACAGTGGGAGACAGGACATGACAGAAGGCAGCACACTTTCACTGTGAAAGATGAGACATACAGACGAAAGCAGTACATTTTCACATTTAAACATGAGAGATACGGTAGAAGGAAGCACATTTTCACAGTAAAAGACGAGATACAGATGAAGGCGGCATACATTTACAATGAAAGATAAGATACAATGGAAGACAGCACACTTTCACAGTGAAACACCTTAAGGCAGCACAACTTCACAGTGAACAACAATATACTTGCCCATGGGTGTACTCCTTGTTGTCCAGTTTCACAGGGAAATGTGGAGAAAAGCTTATCTCTCACACCTGTTGCCTCTGGATCAGATTCTGTCATCTTCACATCAATGACAGACGATTGTGTTCTTCATTTTCCACTCACCCATCCATATATTTTCTATAACCACTTATCCAGCTTGCATCGCCTTAATAAAAGCAAAGGAGCACCATAACCCTTCCCTGCATTGTGGAGCATGCCTCACTTGGGATATCAGTCTGTAATGGAGAGACTGAGTATATCCAATCATGCAGGCCCTAAGGGACACACTGTAAGGACTGCAGATGCATGGATTCACCTCCATTGAATGTCTTTGGAGAAACCAGATAAAGGCCACCCAATATATGGAGAATGTGCAAACTCCAGGTGGAATACCTGAAGCCTGGGCTCAAACCTGTAACTGCTGAGGCTCTGAGATGACGGTAACACGAACTTGGCTGCACATCCATTCTGAATTAAAAAGATTTATTGAGAACTGGTCATAACATAAATTTTTTTACACAGAGTAGATTTCAAGATTATTTTTTTTATCACATAGACAGTTATACAAGCACAATATGTAGTGAAATGTACCCTGATTCGGCCCTGAGACTGGTCAGTAAGGTTTCACAAACTAAATTAATGATAAATATAAAAAGCATGAGACTAAAGTAATGAAAATATAGAAAAGCTCGCCTGTGGAATAGTTACGTCAACACATGTAAGTGTGAGCTGGGATGAACTCTGTCACTTTATTATAAATACCGCTGATGGCTTAATCCACATTCATGGTTTTTAACATTAAACCCAACTCTGAAAAGATGACATGACGTCACCTATGATCCCAGCAAAAATGCCAATAACACTTTAAGCAAACTACTTTATTCACAATAAGCTTCAATACAAGGAGTAGCATACATTTTAATTAAATGAATAAAAGATCCATGTATTGCAGAAGTAGTTAATTCAATGGAATACAATTAAACATACATTTCCATATTTAGCCTGTGTAAGTATGATGATACAAAATGATAGGTTAAATACTTGTGATCATGTGAGACAATAAATGGCACAGTGATTATGGAGTTTGGCTCAAATTAGGTTCTGGGGGGGTTGGCCAGAGGAGTTTTTTTCTCCTAAACAAGATCTGCATCAGACAGATTACCTAAAAGCACCCAAGTATCAATTATGGATGGGTACAGCTTAGAGAGAAAGTGCTGCAATGTCTATGAGAGGCTCTCATGTCCCACAAAAGGAGGCTCTCGACAAGTACAGTGAGTCAAAAAAATGTGTTCTATATAATGTAGATGATCAAAAGGAAGAGTAAAAGTTGAACTCAAGGAAGGCACATTAGCTTGGCTAGATTAGTGTTACTTTTTATGACTCATGTTTATGAACAAGTTTATTCATTCACTAGTCAAGTGGCAACACATGCCTCAAATTTAAGTTCCTGAGAAGTGACTGCTCTTTCAAAACATTCAGTTTGGTTTTAGAAAGTATCATATGCTGTATGAGTTGTTATACGACGTGGGCTTTCATGGGTGTCTTGTTGTTTTCACCTTTTACACTGACTTATGTATTTCTTCATGTTCTCCTCCTGGTCACATGGATGAGGCACCCCTCAGGTCGCAAAACCCAAAGAAAAAATAAGCTGATAGTGTGTCTATTACGGGAGTGTCTAATATTTTTCTGTTTAAGTTCACAAACATTGTTTAAACATTAAATTTGACTGACTGACATGAAAACATGAGCCACAGCATTTTATGATTATAAAATGGCTTGTTTTTGAGGGTGTTAATGGTGTTGAGAAATAAATTCTCATCTTTGCTCTTGGCATTCACAAAAAAAAAATCCTGATATTCTGAGCCACAAAGTGGTGAAAATACATAGCTCTTTAAACATTTAAAATAGTTATATTTTCTAAAATTTCTGGAAGACTCCTTACCTCACGGATTTCTTAATTCAGTTAACAGGACAATTGAGGGAATGTAGTATGCTAAACCAAATATTACAAGATTAATGCATGCCTGAACCATGCTGGACGAAGTCAAGAAGGATGGTTAATTTTCTGTTTTCAAGTTCACTCATTTATTTTTCCTAGAAAGTAGCGGAAACCCGCACAAATCCGGAGGGTCATTGCTAAAGTTCATAGGGAATTCATAGGGGATGCAGTATGTGACCCCCCTGCTGTCAGTTCCTGGAACCGGCATTATATTTCATTTAGAGAAATGCTTCAATTTTGAACATTAAACCCAACGCATTTCAGAGGTACTTCTGTTTCAGATACCCTAAGTCATTGGAATTGCCAGTTAGAAATGACTGCCACTTGCTTAAACAAACAAAAGTAAAAAAAACGTTAATGGAATTTATTGGTGTCCATCAATTGTGTTGATCAAGGCCAATTTAATGGAACACTTTGCCAAAGAATTATTAATAATTTTAGCTATGGTTTGCCTCAATTTACAGTGATACGTCAAAGTCAGAATAAATGAACTTTCAGCTACTCTGACATAATGTGATTATTTCAAAAGGTATAACAGTGGTTAAACATGTTTGCAAACAGGCCTACTGATAATTAAAAATTAAAAATGACCTTGCAAAGAACAAACTATTTAAATATCTTTATAACATTTTCAGTTATTTACAATTTTATGTTATAATGAATGTCAAAGGGAAAAATACACTTTGCAAAGAGTACTATGGTATCCAGAGGTTACCCTAAATCTTAAATAAAATTTTTGAGATGCAATTTATTATCTATTAGTTTCCAAAAATCCTCATAAATTTTACTTTAATCTCAATGCCAAATGTTACTGAGTGTACATGTCAGTCCTACAATCAATCAGTTCCCAAACCTCACTAAGGCGCTCATTTTAATATACTTCGCGAATATCCCAACTGTACAATTAACGACAATATTTCGATTATAAATCACTTCACCAGGATTTCCAGATGTCATTCAGTTCAGTTTTAAAGCAGTTTAGAACCAAGGAAAACTAATTCTTAAACCAAGGCTGTTACTCTAACGTGCTACGCCGGCTTAGTTATACGTGGCCGGCGTAAGCACGTTAGTTAATTAGTTTTTTTATATACAGTATATAACTGTGTGTGTGTATATATACACATACATACATACTGTATAGATACAAATAAAAGGTACATACAGATAAAATGGGAATAAAAATACAACAAGAAGTAAAAGGGCCTTGTGTACTACGTTCTATTTTAAAAAAAAACACTTGAACGTACCTTGGTAGCATGAATTTGGTTTAAATTAAAACCTACAAGGAAAGAATTTGGGTTACGATAATCCTGGATCAAATTAATTGCTTAAACTGTCGCCTACACTAGGCATTAGTCACCTAGTACTCAATGACAACGTTTATAAGGATGGCACTCATCCTTGCATTCTATGCGTTCACATAGGCTAGTAATTCTATACACTAAATTTCATAAAAGGAATTTTTCACCATGCACAGACATATATTTGGGGTGTGTTGCGACACAGTGAAGAGAACATCAGACACCGCGACAATGGGCGAATTTAACACTAACAGTGCGCATGCGCACCGGGATCTTTAACCACATGTGGCTCGGCGGTCCGGTTAATTCGGTGGGTCCGGTTGATTCGCTGGCACTGCGAGAGGAAGGCTGTGCCGGTACCGTCCGTAATATCTTAAAACCCGGCAAGTACGTGCTGGGCGTCAGGTCAGTGGCGCTTCGCGCGGGCTGAATAAAATGGGTTAGGGGGAAGGATTCTGCTTTACGGACTTTGGCCACTTTTGCGAAAATGGGGTGTTCGGATCTGATCTTTTATCATTGTGGACACACGGTGACAAAAAAGAAGAAAGAAAACAGAGGCGGGGATTGATTTAGTACCTCCGCAGTTCCTCGTATTTTCATTCTTTTTCTATTGAGAAATGATCGCGGAGCTGCTCAGCGGCGCCGTGGCTGTCGTCCTTTATCTGAACACCCTGGACGCTGATTTCTGCTACGATGACAGGTACAGACACCGGCTTCGGAAAGGTGCACCCCCAAGGGTGAGACTTGCTAGCCTCTGTTAAGTTTTACGCGAAGGCGTGAACGGCTCCATGCGTAAGTTTTAGGGTTATGAAAAACTGTAAGAACCCCGCCGTTCAATCTAAACAAGTAACTGGCTACTTTTGTTTGCCTAAGTGTTGTGTGGCACCGGGCAACTTTGCAGAGATTCAGCAATCAAGAGGAATCGTGTCGATTTGGGGATCCGCGCAAACGTGGCTCCATAACCTCTCTTTATGTCCATATTGAATGAATATTTACTGGACATCATTTACTGGTGGATCGGTGTCTAGACTCTGAAAAATAATATGATGATTAATGTGACAGCTCGTGTATGATGTTAAGTTTTTCGGGGAATTTGTGAGGGGACGCAGGTGAATGAGCCTCTGTAGGCAACGCGAAAGAAGTCATGTGTTTTCACGGCACGCACCGGCCAATTGATGAATTAGTTAAAAGTTACTGTCGTGCAGCCTTCCTATAGTTTGGAAATTAATTAAATAAAACAATAGACTTGTTAATGCAATTGAGGGATCAGTCACCCTTTATTAAATCTCATTCCATATGTTTTATACTTGTTTTTTTTTATTGTGTTTTCAGAATTGGTTTTGCTTTTTAAAAATGTTGCATTTCTTCTTCATCAGTAATACAATGCTGTCTAGGTGGTCAGCTGATACGAGATGGGACATTACCATGTTCCCATGGTAAACTATGGACGTCCTTTAACTTTGAATTACTCGCATTTTTTTGCATTAATTTGTGTATCTGGATTTATGGATTATGCGTGCATAGTGTAGTAAGTAATATGCAAGTGGGTGTCTTAGAATACATTTACATAATAACAAATACTATGTTAAATGTAGGTGTGTGATTGGTCTTAGTGTTAACTGAAAGGGAACTAAGGGAGTGCTTTGTGGCTCTTCATGGTTAGGAGAGTGTGCTTGTGTCTAGTTTGAATTCAGTGGCCTGCAGAGCAGTTGTATCACTGCTGGGCTTTTCAGCTAGAACCTTAACCTCACAAACTGCTAGGGTGTAATGGATAAATGGCAGAACCCTGTGTTCTGACCCTAGGCTTTGTTCTGACCTGTGTTTGTCATTTTTGCAGGTGAGATGAGTCGTATATGAGTAGGATGAAATGTGGCAAAATCAAAGAGTTCTGGTATATTTACAGGCTGCCTTGGCCATCTATTGATCATATTTCCTAGCTGTCTCTGTGGCAGTGGCAATTTAACTTTTATATGTGGTTAGAGAGGTTAGGAGTTCACCATGCACTGACTTTACTAAAGACAATTAGGAAAGAGAGAGGGGGAGAAACAGGGAGAGTCTTGTTAGGCTGATGGTAGTTATCATCCCTTAATGTTTTTTTTTTTGTGTTCAGAAAACCTATTTGGTACAGAACGGCACATTCAACTGGTCACTTTCTTTGTGGAATAGCTTCACTCTGTGCTAAGACCCATGGTTAGCAGGTTGTAACAAGATGCTGGTCTTTGCTGCACCTGCCCTTCCCCAGAGAACTGGGTGAGGACTCTTCTACAAAGTGTTTCTGACATGTTTAGATGGATGGGGTGTTACTTTGTGCATGATTAGACTTCATTGGCTGGGAGGCGAGATGATGGTGGAGCACAACTGGTGAAGCTGGCTCTGTAATTGGCTGTCTGCTGATGTTAGCTCATTAAAAAGGTTCCTCCTATTGCTTGCAGGTCGGGCAGGGTTGACGTATGAACCACAGTGTATCAATTGTTTATTGCAAATTACCATGAAATATCATTGCTAATGTATAATGCCTGAATGGAGATATATGGTTGATGAGAACTTTGATGCTGAAAGCATCATAATGTGGAAAAGCAAACCAAACACTTGCAGTGATTAGCTGCTCTGGGGATATTTTCCATACGTCGCTTAAATCATCTGAGATCAGATGCCTCATCTTGGATGAGTTAATGCCGGTGAAACTAATCTGGAATGTCAGTTTTTAAAATACAGTTGTGTAGTAGATTTAGTCTAGCTGGATCCATTTATCTGAGATGATTGCGCACGCGCCTGCACTGCTTGAAAAGCCCATATATATCGAGTTTAAAAAACTCAATTGGCAAGTGTCTCATTGGACATTTTCCCCTCTCTTTACATGGTAAAATATCACACTAATAACAATAGCCACATTTCTCAACTTAGCATTTATTGGATACTGACTGTAAATTTAAATGTAAAGTTAAATAACAAAAACTCAATACAACTTGTGATCAATAAATTAAACTTGGCTTAGTGAAATGCTGCCATACAGGATTAGATTTTTGTTCAGACAGCCATTACTAAAACAAGAAAAATACAAGATTGCCATTTTTCTTATAGTGCCTTCATTTAATTCCAGTATGCCTTGCACATTAAAACAATGACATGTTCTTAGCACCTCTGTGTCTCCGAGGACGGTGCTGTCTGTGATCGGGGCAGAGTAACGCAACTCACACACACAATGCAGTGTTTGAGAGACCAAAATTATCAAAATGATTTTTGATAATTAAAAAAATTTGGATGTGCTGCTATGACAACACATCCAGCAAGTGTTTAAAAAAAACCGAGAGATCCAGGGTCATGTCAAATCGTCAACATTTATACATTATACATTTATACTTTTGGCACCTGTGATCTCTACTCCTCAAATGTGGTTGTTGTTAGAATTGTGGTTATGGCTTTAATGTCAAAGGACTGCCTGTTAGCGGCCTGGCCTTCATGATGATTGCAAATAATCACATCAGGCCGTTGTCAATGCTGGAGTCCTCATCTGACATCTGAGGCAGTTTGCTGTGCATTACTGTTTTGCAGCCCTTTGTATTGCTAATATTTTCTGTTGCTGCAAGTTGTTTAACGTTTGAATTGTTCCTTTGTGACACTGATCTTTTTTCCCCATTATTGAACTGTGAAATTGAAAAAGCTGAAGGTTTTTAGACATTTAGTTACTCATCACGTCTAACACACTAGTATTCTGCAGTTTACACCCATTTATGGGTATACAACCTGATTAAAAAAGCACTATACTTTAAATCCTCAGGTGACTACTTTAAGATGTTAGTTTCCATATGATTAGTTAATGGTGTTTATAGCAGAAAGGGTAGCAAATTTTCCAGGTTCCAACTTTTACTGGTAGGTGTTGGCATCACCCAGAGGTGCTATGCTGCTCCTGTGTATATTGTACCGGTCATTGGTTTGACAGACATCCCCTGACAGAGGCTCATGCTGACTGTCTGGTATGTATTTTCTGACACTCGTTTTCAGAGCTGGATTGGCTGACCCTTCAAGGAATTGGAGACGAGCAGAGACCTAGATTAGGTTAGTTCCTTTTTAATTTCCATAAAATCCTTGTACTGTACCCATGAATATAGAAGTTACCTGTCATATAAAGAAGATGCTCTGTTAAAGGAGACACTGGTTGTGTTATACAGCAGGATTTGTCACTTGAGAGAGATCCATAACTTATCGTTTGGCCCAAAACGTAGCACTTTCTGGGGGGTAGCATCATTATTCCAACCTTGGAGTTGTTTGGCTCGCAGCCATCAGTCACAATACATTTGAATGAATCCTAGGCTATGCCTAATGGTTCATCTGCTAAAGACCACCTCTGAAAATCTCATACAAGTAGATATGTTTGAAGGGTGAAAATAAAACCAGTACTGGAGGACTCGGGGGACATTGTTATTGTAATTCAGAGGCTCGTGGTTATATTGGTCCATCAGGATTTTTAGTTTAAGCTGACAAGCGTGGGGTGAGTTATCACATCCATTCAATCCATTACTGCTTTTGTTTTAGTTCAATCAGATAATTATAAGCTTATTCAAAGGGAGGTCTAGGAATGATGCATCCTATTTGGCTATGAACTGTGTAATCTTTTTGTTCTCGTGATGTGATGAAGTCCTAAGCATGTTGGGCTTGTTCTCAGCCTACACAAAACCATCTCCAGGCTGCCTGGTTCATCTGCACCAAGGAGATGCCCCAAGGATGCGTTTCTGTTGACAGGTCCATGGTCCTGAGATGTAAGAGAGAAATGGAACCTACAAGGGGTGACGTTGCATATAGCCTATCAGTTCCACATTGCGAGCTGCCACGTAAATGGCATTTAGAGGTACCTGGGCTTGTATTCATCAGGACTTGGGATCAGTTGTTTAGCACTGTGAGATTATGGCTTCTGTCACTGAAACGGTCAGCCATTTTGTGCTTTCTGGCAGTTAACGTTGCCCTGCTGTACTAGGGAGATGAACTTAACAGCCCTGTAAGATTTCAGAGGAACACATAAGGTTCTTTAATGCAGTTTTCTCTTTGTAAAGAAACCATTACTTGAGCTTCTAAAACCATGTTTAGGATCTGAGTGTTTTTTTTTTTTTTAATTAGTAAAGCTGTTTCCTTAGTTTCCCTGTGAGATGGGGGTTGAGACTGTGGGGTAACTGGGCATTACATCCTGGGAATCCTCCTTCCAGCTCTCCAGATTGGATCTCTCTCCTCTCTTGAGGCTCTCAAGCGGGAAGGAAAGATATGATAACAAGAGCTCTGCTTGGATACATTTAGTGTGATTTCTACTGTTGCGCATTTTAAACCACGCAGGAATATAGGAGATGGTCACACTTTGGCGCTTTTCTTTATCTTACACCTGAAGTTTTCTTGGGGAGGAAAAAAGACACTCTTGTTTAAAAAAGACACTAGCTGTGTGTGTATTACTCTTCAGCATTTTTTGAGCATGTCCCCAGCTCATACTCACAGCTCATAAATAACTGTACAAAAGGTACTAGAGCTGCACTTCAAATTACAACTTCTGAAACACTCTGCTGTCTTTATATGCTTCGCAAAAACAATGTAGTAAAACATTTATAGAACTACATAGGTTTGATGCATAAAATATTGTTAGTAACTCTATGGACAAGATTTAGAGGGATGATATAGAAGAATTCAGAATAAACCACGTGGTGTATCTGTGGTTGGATCTGGAAAAGTGATGTCACGCTCCATTTTTAACAGGCACAACTTTTTAGAATGGCTTATATACATCCATACATTTTCTGTAACTGCTCATTCTGCTGAGGTTCTGCTGAGAGCCTATGGGCATAAGGTAGGGAACAACCCCGGATGGCATGTCAACCCATACGCTATTCACTCAAACATGCACACCTAATGGTAATTTAGTCATTCCAATTAACCTCAGCATGTGTTTGGACTGAGGGGTGAACAACTGGAGTACCTGGAGGAAACCTCACAATGCCATGGGGAGAACATGGAACCCTGGCAAAGACTGAAACCCAGATTCCAGAGCTGTGATGCAATGGTACTAACCACTGCGCCTCTCTTAGCTTCTATTTTGTTTTTCATAATGTTTAAAAAGAACAAGACTTCCTTGTGACCCTGTCCAGGATAAGTGGTTCGAATAGGATGGATTGACATTTGAAGATCCAAGTCAATTTTTGCAGTGTATTCAAAATAGTTCCAGCTTTGAACTTCTCAGAGAATACACTGGTTATAAATAGTTCAGGCAGTTAGCTGCAAATGGACCAATTAGTCTAGGGAAGTGGGCTGGAATAAAAAAAGATGCTGAGCTCTTGAGAAATCTACTTCACATCCCTATTTTGAATAAATATCGCTTTATTAGACATGATTATGTTTTTGGAAACCAGTATTTACCAAAATGTATATATTTGTCTGTAATTTGCAAGGCTTTAAAAAAAATGACAGAGCATCTGTACTAGAAGTTTAAAAAAGCAAATCACGATATAGTGTTTATAACAAGTGCATCATGTCTATTTTAATTTTTGTGAAAAAATTAAACCACTCCATACTTGCATCAACATCCATGATGTTACTGAATGGTTTCTCCACATTCTTCTGTCTGAGTCCCAAATTGTATGTTATATCCACCACTGAAGTAAGTAAGTAAGTAAAATTTATTTATATAGCACTTTTCACAGATAGACATCACAAAGTGCTTCACAGTAAAATG
>JABFDZ020000066.1:30318002-30328490 GCA_019775955.2 Pollimyrus isidori
ATACTGCCCATTCTCAGAACACAGAACGCGAGTTCTTTCGATAGATGGACCTTTTCTGTTTTCTGTAGCCATCCGGCAGGTCTTCGGTGTCTTTGCCTTGATTTGTACCCGAAGGTATACAGAAGAAACTTAGATTCTCGGTTTTATTGCTGTTGCTGTCACTCGTTCCCCGGTAAAATGGCCGCCGCCTCGTTTTCATTCATGCGTACTTTGATAATGACGTCAGCTTAATACAACCCATTAGGAACCGGATACGATGTCCTACGTCACCTAAAAATGCACTTAGTTGAACTGAAGGTGATAGTGATGGTACGTTTTTTACATTAGTGGAAAAATATAATAATAATTATTATTATCATTATCATCATCTATTATAGCGAGGGTCATAACAGTAATATAAGTAATGACACAAACCTGTAGCTTGCATGCTTGCTTTATAAACTTTAATTCACTACCTTTTTTCCCCCACATTCCTCTGCTGAATGCCTTGTCCGGTGACGCAGCATTCACGGAACTTGCAATAGCTTCCTAAGCTTTTTTTTTGTCTGTGCTTGTAACAGCTGGGCTAAACTTTCCCAGCACTACCTCCTTCCATTTAAGCACAAACTGTGCTAAAAGAACCGTTTTGTTTGTCGTCCCATTTTCTTTTATAATCCATAGGAGTTTTGCATTTGACCCATAATTTATACAACATGTGCATCTATTTGTGCAGAATTGATTGGTGATGTGCTAGGTAGATTTTAGTACAACCAATTACAGGTATGTTCACAGAATTTAACATTTAAATGCTGGCTCCGTCAGCACTTAGGAATTGGGCTTAGACTTGCTGAAAGTTACTTTTAGCAGCTTTATACAATGCTCTCTGGTCCTAATTTTTGTAAGATTTTTTTTTAACTCTTAAGTCCAAGTGTACGACCATTCTTAAAACTATTCTTAGGAAGTTTTATGCATACCGGCTCAGGACATCTATCCAGAGATGGATATTCACTCTGGGCCTGGTGAGGTGTAGCTTTTCAAACCGACCTATGCGCAGGATCAGCCGAAGTTCAGACTTACAGTAATTTCTGTAAGGATGGCCTTCAGCAGCAGTAGGGGGCTAAATACATTGCTTCACCACTAAGCACCCTGGTGATTTGCTGCTGAACAGCATACAGTTTCTGTTTGCTTTCATCTTCTCCCCTAAAGTACACATTGTATGCCAATGCTGAGGCTTCTTCTGATCTTCTCTGTTACGCCATGGGAGCCTGTGCCTAGGTTGACTATACTCTGTCAGCCTGTGCCTAGGTTGACTATACTATCTGAACAAAAAGATGTTAAAAAACAGCACTTATATAGTCACATTACACCTTTGTGTGTTTCGGAATGATGTTGTATGGCAGACTGATCATTAAACCAATATTTCAGCTTCAACTTTGAGGTGATTTATAGGTTTTTCTGTCACTGATTGCCTCTTGGTTTGACTTGGTCTTCAGACATAATTGCTGCATATTGTAGCCTAAAGGCTGGTTTATACATCTCCGCATGCATGCTAGTGAATGTGTCTGTTTAGGGCGTGCTTGGCATCATTGTGCACCAGGGGCGAACGCCTGCTGCACTTCAAGTTTGTGTCTGCGCAGCGGTGTACACACAACTCGGGACTCACAGTGCACGACTGATCAGCCGTGGTCAGCAATTCTTACCGACAAATGTTGGAATAGCTCACTGAGAAACAGACACAAATGTCACTCTTATGGTACATATCAGAATAATTTGATATTTTTAGTATTAGTAAAAATATAAATACAACATGTTGGGTGCATGTTCAAAATATGCAGCTTGACCGGAGAAATACAGACAATTCCATGTACTGTAGGCATACGTACTGTATATACATGAGTGTTGTGCTTATGCGGAGAAGTATGAAAGACTCTTAACCCCACTGTGGTGTGGTAACAAGTTAGGAGTTTAACCTCACTTGCACTATATGCTGGTATACACATGAACAAAACTCTACATGCTAACCTCATCTCCATATGCAACTGCACTCACAAGAAGGATGCCACATGTTAATGTGGAATTATGCTAAAGAAAGTGGCACATGTTAATCCCCATACAGTACCTCTGTCTACATACACTACCAGTCAAAAGGTTTTGCATACACCGAATTTCTGTATTTACATGTTGTTCACTTAACATTTACTAAAAATACACTCAATATTCTTTGTTAATAAATAAATTTAGCATGTTCACCATTTCAGTACCTTTTATTAGCAAGAAAATGTCATATCTTGGATTCATCAAAGTAACCTCCTATAGCAGTTATAACAGCAGAGAAAAATTGAGGCATTCTTTCTATAAGGGACATTAAATATTAATCGATGGGATGAAAGTTAACTAGTGCATTTAACTTGTTTTATTTGACTTATATTTTCTTTTATAGTTGTTTACTGAACTTTCCCATACTTAACAAGAATGAAAAATCTGCAGTTTATTAAATAAATGTAAGAATAGTTAAACATGTAAAACAATTTTTTTTTTGACTAGTAGTGTATCACACACACACACACATTTGTAATTGTTCATCTCTTTGGGGAAAACTCTAGCCCCAACATTCCAAGCATATTCCCTGTCCTGTCCAAACCTTAACTATAAGTAAGCGAACTAATTTGAGATTTTTTTGTTTTTTTGATTGCATTTCACAGATCATTGTAGAGACATGAAAAATGGTCCCCACCACATCAACATAATTTTTATTACACTGTGAGGGATATCTGATCCCCACATTGTAATGTAAACACATTTCATGCACGCACGCACGCGCACGCACACACACACTGCAGATACACTTCATAAAAAAAAAAATTAATTCCCTTTATGGGAACCGAAAAAATGGTCTATCTAGATCACATACACAGTGTGATAGTAACAAGTCATCCCCTCTTAATCAAGCCAGCTGTCAGTATTGGAGGAAATGTCACACAGCTATAAGCCTATAGGTTTCATGTTTCATAACTTCAGTATACTGAGCTGAATACAAACATCTATGAAAGGATATCCAATGGCAGCCTGGCTCCCGTATAACCCTTCATAGTTTGGAGCAGAGTCAAAGAGTATTCTACCAGGCTTTTTAGAAGTTTTATGGGTTTTTTTCTATGTACCTCATTGTCCATTCATTAATGCAGCTGAACACCCCAAGAACCTTCAGTCCCTTCATATCTGAGTCACTGGGGATGGCTGTGGTTTGCAAAAGAAAAACAGTCAGGTCAAGTGTTTGGATTGAGGATAGGCAACCCTGTTATCGAGGGTTCCATACAGCCAAGTTGAAGATTCACAGCAGATAGAACAACATATACAGACCCATTACTGTAACTGGTTCCTCTCACCAGAGAGACCCTGCTGTAGCAGTCTTAAGTTTCCCAAGTAAGATATGCTTCAGTGAAGTGTGTAGCTTATCCTGAAACATTGATGTAAATGGGACTATCTATCTATGGTATTGCGCTGTCTGTTTGTGGTTTTCTCTGGTCCCAGTGGCACACTGTACCACATAGGTGACGATGATAGTGATGACGGCTCCTGTCCTCTGTTCATCATTCTTCACTGTAAGCTTCTGGAAGGTTCCATATGGCTGTCTTTACATGCCCTCTCCACCCTTCATTCATCTTAATAAGGGCCAGTGATAAATGTCTGGAATTAACCTTTACTCTTTGGGGAGCCAGACTTATTTATGAACAGCCCACTCTCACTGACCTACTTTGATCTGTCCTCCATGCTTTTTTATGTATGTGCAAATAGGAGACAAAAGAGGTCATTAGAGGTCAGACTGTTTGCATTTTGTCGTTGGATGTTCACTTTTTTACTCACAGGGTACCTTTCAGCTTTACCCACTGAGTTCCAGGATAAGAAATGTGCAGAAATGGGCCCGATCAACCTTGTAGTGGAGCACTAAATCTGGGTGATATGATGAAATGGTTTAATACTTCCATGTCCCACATGATGGTTGTGCCACCTATGTTGACGGCATTTTCAGACATGAGTTTGTACCATTTCTGAGGCACTTGTCCTCCTAGCCCACTACAGATTGCAGCCACCTTATTTCACTGCAAGTTATTGTTATTATTATAGGACGCCAGGCTATGCCATTTTTCTGACAGGATGACCTATTACAAAATTGGTGGATTATTATTATATGTTGTTTTTTCACTTAGACTTCCATGAGGACAGTGATGCCAGATGACATTTTATCTTTTGAGTGAAAGGGTAACCTTGTGGGGGGTGGCATGGTGGTGCAGTGGTTAGCACTGTTGCCTCACACCTCTGGGACCAGGGTTCTGGTCTCCGCCTGGTTTCATGTGTGTGGAGTTTGCATGTTCTCCCCGTGTCGTCGTGGGGTTTCCTCCGGGTACTCCGGTTTCCCCCCCAAAGTCCAAAAACATACTGAGGCTGTTTGGAGTTGCCAAATTGCCTGTAGCTGTGACTGGTGTGTGGGTGTGCCCTTCGATGGGCTGGTCCCCCATCCAGGGTTGTTCCCTGCCCCATGGCCATTGCTTCCGGGATAGGCTCTGGACCCCCGCGACCCAGTAGGATAAGCGGGTTAGAAAATAGATGGATGGATGGATGAGTAACCTTGTGGTTCTTTGCAACAGATGGAGACTATTGGAGTAGCTATCTGTTTGTGTGTCTTTGTTTTTGAATCACTTGTAGAATCAACTATTTTATTTCTTGCTGTTTTTTTAAGGGACTGTACATTATTGTATTAGTTCTACGGATTGTTGTTTTCCCTTCCCTCTGGAGTTTAGTTGTCAAGTTACATATGTGAATTAAGTTAGACTTCATCTTGACCCGCATAATCAGATCTAGTGCACACTGAATGTCGCATCATCATGGTCGGCCCCTCTTACAGCTCCAACATCATTGCTTTACTGGGTCCTTGTAACAGTCATAGGTCACCAGATGCATGCCTGATTTTTGTGTTTAAATATGCTGTGAGAAAAGGAAACTGTAAAACTCCATCTGAGACAGCAGAATAAAACTGGCGGTTTCACTAATCTTTTGTCCCACTTGGATAGGTAAGAGAGGGTGGATGGCATAAGTATGATCGTAGATGTGCAGAAAGACATTTCAACAGTCTGTAAATACATCATAACTTCTACGTAAGGACAGTGTTATATCTAGTTTGAAAAATGGTAGATGGGCTTGTACATACCACCCAATGTGGTGGTAGGTGAGGTGTGTGTCACACTCCACTGTGCAGGTTAAAGAGGCACAAATATGCCTTTAAGTTGGAAGTAATATTGCTTAAGGGTCTTCTTGTAATGAAAGTGAGTGGGTCATTGGCCAAAGTGGAACATGAAATAAAACATTGGTGTTTTGTGCGGTGTATTAATTAGAGGATTCTTTAGTCCCATTTGGTGCCTTATGGGAGCTGATGCATATGTGGCATAGTGTAACGTCCCTGTTTCTACGTCTCGGGTGAGGGAATTGCATTATGACTGCCAGCTGTTGTCACATTGATCAAACTCAGCAGCACGGAGCAAGGCCAAAGCCAGCTAAATTAAGCATGGAGGTGAGCTTCAAACGGCATTGCAGAAACACTTAAGCGTATCCCATCACTCACAAACACTCCTGAATTGTTCCTTAGGAGTGAGGTCCTGGCTGGAAATAATCTTACATTTCTGCATTTGATTTGAAACTTCCCCCAGATTAACATTTGGTATGAATTATCATGTTTAATGTATGTGTTGAGACTTTGCCGCCTGTGTGTGTTTCTGCCACAGAGGAAAAGCACCTACTTGCTGGGTCGGGTGGGCTTTCTGGCTGCATGGGGAGCTCTGTTGCTGGGAACTCGTCTCTACTGGATGGGCAACAAACCTCCCAGCTTTTCCAACTCCGACAACCCTGCTGCTGACTCGCCCAGCCTGTTGACCAGGACCCTCACCTTTCTCTACCTGCCAGCAGCCAATGTGTGGCTCCTCCTTTGCCCGAACATGCTAAGCTTTGATTGGTCCATGGATGCTGTGCCCCTTCTGGAGAACACTGTGGATTGGAGGAACCTGCACACCTTGGCCTTTTACACCATGCTGCTTTTCCTGGCATGGACTGGACTCTGGGGTCTAGTGGAGGCTGATGTGAGGGCCCATGTTACCAATGGGAAGCCCAACGCCAATGGGCACGACTGCCACTCAGATGTTGTCTCTGCGTCCCTGAAAAATACCACCAATGGTTCCGGTAGTCACCAGTACCATTTTCTGCCTAGCTCAGAGAATATAGTGGCATTTTCTCTGAGCCTCTTAGCCATCCCCTTTCTCCCTGCCACCAACCTGTTTTTCTACGTGGGCTTCGTGATAGCCGAGCGGATCCTCTACATCCCCAGCATGGGCTTTTGCCTGCTTGTGACGGTGGCCATGCGCTCCCTCTACATCAGACTCAGGGGCAGGCTCTCCAAGGCTCTTGTGTTGTACTGCAGTGCCAGTCTGCTGGTCCTCTACGGCGTAAAGACCATGTTGAGGAACCATGAATGGCAAACTGAGGAGATGCTCTACAAGTCAGGAATATCTGTGAACCCTGCCAAAGGTAACTCGCATACACCATGAAACACATTATATGTGCATTTATCCAATTCACAGCTGCTTTCGTACAATTGTCTTCCAAATAACTCAATAGAATTATTGGATAAATGTTTGGATGGATGGATATATGTTAAGTCATTAACACAGAGTCAGTAATTGGTGTAAGCTGGGCTACCTGCATTTAGAGTAGTGTTGACGGAATTAAATATGTGCTAAGGATGCGAGTAAGATGTTCAGTGTGTGCTTGCAGACTACTAAGACAGTAACCAGAAGGTATTTACATTTACCTTCTAAGAATTTTGATGTATTAGTTTATTATTTTGTAGCCTGTTTGCTTTAGCAAGTGAATGCTTTCTCACCATTACAGCAGGGCTGTGCTACTAAGGATTTTGTGGAATTTGGCATGAACTGTTACAGAACACAATTAACATTAATGTGTTGCTTTCACTTTAATCATTGAATGTGATAACGGCATGAATTGGCATTTGTTTATTTTCATTTTCAAGCCAAAAGACGTACAAAAATTAATATATGCAGGGCAGTTATTTTTTAGTGGTGTGAGATTAAGGTGATGGAAATATTGTCTTTGTTATAGATTAGATATACAAAAGGATGCATTGCGACTGCATTTCTCCACAGATAGCAGGATTTGAATTTTGACTTCCAGTCATGTATCAGTGTAACTGTCCCACCCTTGTTACTTATACAGAGTACTATAGTGACTGTGGCTTTGGTCTTATGAAGGAAATATTTTGAGTATGAAGATGTCAGCAGGTATACTTTAGAATACCGAACTAAAAAGTGTTATTTTGCAAATAAATAAATAAAATTACAAAGGCCCATTCCAAGAAGAAGAGTATGTACCACAGGTTGTAATTGGCTGTTATAAATTCATTTTAAAATACTCATATATATATAAAAGGCCATTGATGACGAGAGCATGGGTATGTTTACAGAAACCGCAACTCCCACTGAACTGCACCGAGAGTGAACTTGATAGCATGTGGTTTGCTCTCCTACTGCCCATGAACAAACACAGCATTCAGCTGGAGGAACCAGTTAATTAGCTTGGTCAAATAGCAGCCTAAAACCCACATTTTCGTTTACTGCATGGGGGGGAAAAGCCAGACAGGATTGGAGGATTACAATAACCAAACCTCGATCACAAACCTGGAGAGCAAGAGCAAATGTGTACATAGTTGGTGAGCATAGAATGAACTTATAGTTGGTGAACACAGAGCTTTAGTTCCAGTTTTTTTGAGTACAGTAAAAAAAAATATATATATTGTGCTTCAAGAAGTTGCTCATAACTCTTCGCTTATAAGAAAGTAGTTAATAAGCAATATTAAGCAGAACGCAACATTTCACTCTGAGGCTACTTTGGGCCAGCTGAGCTTGCCTTGGGCAGGTACAATGCATTCTGAACTAAAATAACAATTTACAAGGTAGAAAGTGAATGACATATGCTTTTAATTTGGCTCCTCTGTCCCTGGCAGCCTGGGGCAACCTAGGGAACGTCCTGAAGAACCAGGGCAAGGTGATGGAGGCTGAGAAAGCATACAGGAATGCCCTGTACTACCGCAGAAACATGGCGGACATGCTGTACAACCTGTGAGTAGGTTTCCCGTCCTTATTTGCCTTACATTCTTCTGAAAAACTGAGACGCTCAACATTCCTCACACCCTTAATCCAACACGGGGAACCTTGGGTACAGATTTGTTATCCATCTTAATGTTAGTGTTTCTCAACCCAGCACACCTGAACAAAGCAATCAAAAATGCCAAATACCAGTTACATATGTGTTGGGAGCTGGGAGGGGGCAAAATGTGTCTGTAGTTCCCAGAGGACTGGGTTGAGAAACACTGAAGTAAGGTACAGTATAACAGCAGGAATGAGCTTATCTTTTGTTTTCATGATCATTATTTACGATATAGAACTACATATGTGGGCAGTATGTTGAAACCGAAGTGGTAGGGATTGTAATAAACAACAAATTTAGTATATTTGTCAGTATGTTTATTTTTATAGACTGCAGCATACAGTACTGTACAAAAGCTTATGTTCTCCAAAAAGGTACTGATATCTTGTTGGATGGCTTGAAGAATACCATTTCAGTGCCCAAATAACTTGTTAGGGGCTCTCCAGCCATTCCTTGTATTAAGCTCACGAAATTAAGTTACTTGGTTAAGTCAGTGAGGTAACGATTAGCCAAACATGGTATTCGTGTGGTTGAGACAAAAAAATACATAATTGAATGGTGTTTTGGATGATTGTTGCAAATACTTGGGTGATTTTATGAGAGGGTTTGAAATGCTGACAAACAAAACACCAACAACATGAAAATGATTTAATTTTCTTTGACTCCCTAAGACTTTTGCAAAGTTAATGTATGTTTTGTTCTATAACAGCTTTGATTTGTTTTCCTGTTTGAAGAAATTTGAGTCTAATGAGGCATTCTGCAGGCCCTCAGATTTGTTTGAGTGACCTTGCAGGTTGAGTGGTTTTAATCGGACCCCAGTTTTGTCTAGCAGCTATGAATAACACTGTGTCTGTGAGCAGCAAGGCAGATGTGGCCCGGTTCAAGGTCCATGCCATGAATGCAAGCTAGTTATGGTGACAAGCTAGGGACTAATGGAAGTGGTGTCAGGTGTAGGACACACTGACACCTCTAAAACTGTTTGTGATTGCAAAGTTTGAATAAACCAGTACTTGCTGTGCTACAGATTTGCTTTTTAATTGAACATGACTGAAGAATACATATGGTAAATCAAAACTAATGGCATCAGGTAGTCTGATTTGAAATCCCATCATGACTTCACTCCCCATTGTAATGACAGCATGCCTTTACTCTACCTGCTACCCTTGCTGAGTGGTCTCACACATCCCCTCTGGCCTCTCACTTCTAGGGGCTTGCTGCTTCAGGAAAACGGCAGATCCAACGAGGCCTTGCATTACTATAAGCTGGCCATTGGGAGCAGGCCTACGCTAGCTTGTAAGTAGGCTGTCCCCATTCACCTCCACCTTTGACTGGCAGCTGCAACTGTGCCCACTGACCAAGAGCTGCTGTGTTTCTGGGCCAGCTTTCTGGGAGTGACACCCCTCATTTGTACTGATTAAATACCAACTTTATGTAGTTGGTTATAGATCCAGGTGGAAAGTGGTTTTCATTTGCTACTTGTGATTATCTCCTCTCTTCTCTGGTATAGGCCATCTGATGTACTAGTTTGGTGCTGTTGGTGTCTCTGTCTCTTTCATGTTTAAAGTGGATCTTCCTTAGTATTCCCATTTATATTTATCAGAGGTAGGACAGGACCTGCCTCTTGTCCTTCGGATTAACATTAAATAATCACAAAGATTGTTATCCGGAAACCAGAAGTAAAGACAATAAATACATTCCCCATTAAATGCAAATGTGGTTATTCTAAATGGAGATCATTTTAAGTAATATCTTCAGTACAACAGTGTTTCTGATGTTAGTGGAACCTTAACCCTCTACCGCACACAATTTGAAGGTACATGATAAAAATTATTTGACATCACTTATTGGTTAATTTTGGGACATTTTATTGATGAAATATATTTTTTGTTTTTTTTGGACCCCCCCTCTCCAAAATATTTTTTTGTTGCCTAAGGGCAACGTTCTGCAACATTGATACAAAACCACAGAGAAAATTATGTCTCCATAGATCATAATACAATTCTCAGAGAGGAATGCAAAGTAACAAAATCTTTACACAAATTAACAAATCATTAAAAACAAAGTTTAAGAAACATTTCAAACATGTTAAATTTGCAGTAGTGCATCATGTTTGTGTGATGAGATGTGTAACCATTCTGGATGCACAGGAGAGGTAATGTTGTGACAGGTTTTCCATCGAGGGGTCTTGGAAGAACTACTGTCATCTTCAGGCAGACTGTCATCATCATCTTCCTCTTCATCACT
>JABFDZ020000066.1:30361782-30380134 GCA_019775955.2 Pollimyrus isidori
GAGGCCCCGGGGAAGACCCAGGACACGCTGGAGAGACTATGTCTCTCGGCTGGCCTGGGAACGCCTCGGGATTCCCCTAGAGGAGCTAGTGGAAGTGGCCGGGGAGAGGGAATTCTTGGTTTCCCTGCTGAGACTGCTGCCCCCGCGACCCGATTCTCAGAAAAGCGGGAGATAATGGATGGATGGATGGATGGATGAAAAATTAAAAAATTAAAATTCGTATGTAAAGCAATCTGGGAAACAAGGGAGTGCGCAACAGTTGCCATGAGCCCAAAATACTAAACCACCATGTCACTACAGCTGAAAGGACCTATTATATTAAAATGGTCACGAAATGTTTTGAAGTGGAAAAATAATTGGTGTGCAATCATGTCATTAAAAAACGCCCCACATTGGGTCAGGCACATCCAACACAGGTGGGTCAGTCAAGTCAGGTGGCACTGGCGAGTCAGGCGAGGTGGGCAAGACAGGTGGTGCCGGTGAGTCAGGCGGGACAGGAAAGACAGAACCAGGTTGGGCAGGTGGGTCAGGGATGGGAGCCAGGGTTGGCGCCTCATGTGCAGGTGTTGCCCACGGGATAGCATTCCATATCATGCTGGCCACTTTACAAGCTAGGTGTGCCTCCCTAAAGGGATAAGCCACCAAATGTGGCGACTGTACAGTGGCTAGGCGGGCTTTGGGCACCTGTCAAAGCAAGGTGGTGGGGCTGTCTGAGGTGAGCCCTGCAGAGAGAGAGCAGGCCCCCAGGAGGACCATTGGGGCATCCTCTGATTTGGGATCTCTCCACCTTTTCTTCTTCCTCAGGCTGGCTGTTTTCATTGGAGGCTGGCTACAGAGAAGGCAGATGGAGGTTTGGAATCCTCTCCGCTATGCTGCGTGACCGGCTGGATCCGCCTTTCTGTTAGGCGATCCATCAACTGCCAGAGATTAGCATGTACCTCAGGAATAGTGTACGTGTGTCTGGGCAGCGGTCCTTCACTAAGGAGGGTCCCGCTCTGGCTGGCTAAACATAGCGCCATGCGGTCCTCCCAGACCTCGGGCTTATTTAGCCAATAAAGCACCTCTTGCAACAAACCGAGGCTCTGATTCTCGGTGGATGTGGTGTGTCTTCAGCAAGATCCGCCATTCTGTCACGATCGTGAGGAAGGATGAAGGCAGGAAGGCAAGAATGCAAAAGGTAAACAGGTTTATTTCCATGAAGGGGGAAGACAGCGACACACATTAATGACGGAAATGGGGAAAGTAACTCAGACGCAGACTGAAATACACAAGACAAGCCGCAAATAACAGGAAATAGGTAATCACAATTGGGGTAGTCCGCGTAGGTAATGAGGGGATCAGACAAGCAGGTCATGACAGACATGATGATTTTATATTTGGTTAAACCCCCTTCGTAGTACAGGCTACTGCTCCTCCTCTCAGGAGTCTCTCTAAACCTGTGGTTACCAATGCATCACCTGTGAGACAATGAGTAGCTGTGATGCCCTGCTCATCTGATCCTCCTATGTGCCACACCCCCTCATTAACTACTAGCGCCTTTGCTGCTCACACTGGGGATATCCTAACAAGGATATCGCTAACCACAGAGGCCTTCTTGGCGGAAGAAGTGCGGCTGAACTTGTGGCAGCTCAGAAGCATGGCTGCGAAGGCAAACTTGCAGCAGGTAGCCTTAGATAGCGGATTGCCTATGGGTCCACCAGCTTAACTGCCTGAAATTCCAATGCTCACCTGTTGATTATAACCATAGCCCTCATAACACTTTTAATGAATAGAATAAATTCTTCTTTTTGCTTGTAGACATTGCACTACAAGGAGTTTTTCTCTGATGAGCACTATGGTCTTGCCCTGCTCTAGGCTATTAGCACATTAGTCACACAGGTAGAGCGGTAACGCATCAGTATGTCCAACTGGCAATCACGAGACACAAAGCCACAAAACCATTTATTCAGGACAGAGCTATATTCATAATGATTTAATTTATATTAACTTCTGAAACCAGACTGGGTGCTGGCAGATATATAAGCTGGCAGGAAGTACAGTGATGGTGTGTGGGTCTGTTTGGGGTGACATCACTGTCCTCACTAATCTCTAACCCTGTGCCAACATTTATCCAGAGTAATGAAACTGAACTAGCCCTGACTTAACAAATTACATGATTACATAAGAGAAACATGAGTAGCTGCATGCAGTGCCCTGACTAAGTTGTTCAAGGGCTGCTCAGTCTGAATTCTGTTACTTAAATGGACCCGTCAGCTGAATGCACTTGATCTCACAACTGCTCAGCATTGATCACTTTAAGTTTATAAAATGAAACATGAGTAACAAAGTCTGCCTACACAGGTAAAGAAAAATACACTTAAAAATATGACTTCTGGACCATAGTAGTCAAATGGGCTTGGATGAATCATTGGGAAACTGATTTCATCCCACTTCTTTTTGTCTGTAAAAGAACCTGGACGACCATACCCCCATTAATATTGTTTTATCTTGTGAAAAACATCTACTGCAATTGCTTGCGATGATTCCTAGTCAATCGTGGCAATCAGAGCATCACCCTCCTCCTAGCATAATATACCATTGTGACTCAATAGCTCTCCAGATTATTAAATGGCTCTCATTAAAAATAAGGTTGGAGGCCACTGTATCGAATAGGACGTAAATAAATTGCAATGGCAAACACAGCTACATAAGGAAGTCATATTAGGCTGAATGCTAATCTGTAGTATATGTCTACTGTAAAAGTGCTCGGCTCTGAGATGTTTTAGGCATCAGATGACAAAGTAGATTTCCACTACACTCATCCCTGCTGAAACAAAGGCTTTTCTTTCTGAAGAATGGTGCAAAATCTTGTACAAGTCACTGCTGGTTTGATAGCAATCTGATTAGACTCCATATTATGCCCTTAATATTAATATATTTTTCAGGTGTTTCTCTCACCCCCTTATATGGGTGACACATGATACTCAGAGAATAAATTACTATTTGCTGAACAAACCCTATATGAGATAAACTACCTAAGATGATTTTCTCTGCACTTTTTCTTTTTCGAAACGTTCCACATACAGATTTCAAATAATTACCTTGGGTTGCCTTCCACGATTCCACAGGGGTCTAAAGGTCACATATGCTCATTAAAACTTGACTGAAACAGTTTTATTATATTGAGTTTTGCAATTCTGAACGATCAATGTCTGTTCTTATCCAGCTGTGCCAGAAAAAAATTCTTGAATTAAGGTAATAAATATTGCCACATCAGTGTAATCACATGTTGAATAAAGGCAAAGCTCAGTTCCAAAATGCAACCTTGTGGTTGACTTTCAGATTCTTGAAAACTTTCTTTCATGAATGTGTGAGGCTATGTTCAGTGAGGTTAAGAGAGACACTTAGATGTGGCATTTAAGTGTGACAGTGCTTTCAGTCCAAGTGGTAATTGAAGAAGATCCACAAAGAAAGCTTGTCAAAATCAATATAATATTGAAGCACCATTTATCAAAACTGATTTATTAAATACACATCCTGGTGACTCCAAGGAGCTTCAGTTTGATGACTTTGCTATATCTGTCATATTCTGCTATGTTGACATGATGCACAATGATGAAATTTGCTTCTTCTATTGCCAAAAATATATATGCAGTCAGCAGTGTGTTGTAACATATTTTTCGGTATTGTTACATGTACCAGCATTACGTAATATAATTACTAAATAAATGTACCGGTAATTGTAATCTTTTTCTGAAAAAAAATATGTACAGTCAGATCCATAAATATTGCGACATCAACACAATTCTAACATTTTTGGCTCTATAGACCACCACAATGGATTTCAAATGAAACAAGCAAAATGTGCTTTAACTGCAGACTGTCAGCTTTTAATTGAGGGTATTTACATCCAAATCAGGTGAACGGTGTAGGAATTACAACAGTATCTCCCACTTGTTAAAAGACCAAAAGTAATGGGACAACTGGCTTTTCAGCTGTTCCATGGCCAGGTGTGTGTCATTCCCTCATTATCCCAATTACAATGAGCAGATAAAAGGTCCAGAGTTCATTTCATGTGTGCTATTTGCATTTGGAGTCTGTTGCTGTCTACTGTCAAGATGAGATCCAAAGAGCTTGGATCTATCAAAAACATTAGGTGTGGCCAAAACAACTGTTTGGAACATTCTTAAAAATAAGGAAAGCACTGGTGAGCTCAGAAACACCAAAAGACCCGGAAGACCACGGAAAACAACTGTGATGGATGACCGAATAATTCTTTCCCTGGTGAAGAAAACAGCCTTCACAACAGTTGACCAGATCAAGAACACTCTCCAAGAGGTAGGTGTATGTGTGTCAAAGTCAACAATCAAGAAAAGACTTCACCAGAGTGAATACAGAGGGTTCACCACATGATGTAAACCATTGGTGAGCCTCAAAAACAGGAGGGCCAGATTAGAGTTCGCCAAACAACATCTAAAAAAGCCTTCATAGTTCTGGAACAACATCCTATGGATAGATGAGACCAAGATCAACTTGTACCAGAGTGATGGGAAGAGAAGAGTATGGAGAAGAAAAGGATGTTGATGATTAGATCCTAATATATTCTTTTTGCTAAAAAGCATATATAAAGAACATAGCATTTCATTTTATTGTTTCATATATTTTCACCATGAAAAAATACCTTCTTTTGGCATATTTTCAGAATATTCACAGGTCTTTTCACAGGTCAGCAAAAGCCATTGGGACTTTTAAATTTTATTTCTCAGTTAAAAGCTTTTGTTCAATAAGTAAGAAAAAGTAATAAGTTACATTACTTTGATGAAGTACATGTAATCATAATTGTTACGTCCCGCGTCGCCCGTCATGTTCCAGCCCTTCGTGTGCCACGCCCACCTCGTTACCTTCTGTGCTTTCCTGATCCTATGCACCTGAGGCGAATGCCGCGCGCCAGTCCTGTCTTTTGTTGTGTGTATTTAAGACTGCGTCTGTGTATCCCCGGCAGTGCGGCATTGAAGTTCGATGTCCGAAGTGTTTGTGTACATTAAAGCCCCACGTTCCTGTGAGACCTGCTTGGGTTGGTTTTGTTCGTTCCGCACGCATACGGATCATAACAATAATGGTTACATTACCTATTACAATTTAGCAGGGTGACTAGTAATCTGTAACCTATTACTTTTCAAAAGCAACAACACGTGTGAGGAGTAAAATAGTAAATCAAACTCATTCTAATTACACGAGTCATTTCAATAGGGCTCCCCTGGGCCTACATTGGCTAGTCTGATAGCTTGGTATGAATGAAGTGGCTCATTTGAAATGAATGAAGTGGCTCATTTGAAATGGGCTCTCTTATGAGCATCTCAGTGTTTAACTGCTGGTGACCATTAACAAATTTCTCAAAACAAAAAAGAAGGAGAATATCATTACCATGTCACACGGCTGAGATTTATACTCTAAGCTTTTGGAGTCAGCTATTCTCTGACAAAGCAAAAATAGGCCTACGTTTTCAAGTTCTCTGAAGAAATATTTATCTGTAAACAAACAGGCTATTTTTCAAAGTACAAGGAGTACATTCCAGCTATTGCTTAACAAGAAAAAATATTTTATTTTAGTAAATACTACAGATAAATATTATGCTAATAGTGTCATAGAAATGAACCATGCTTTGGGCAAAGCATATATTAAATGATTATTTTCAGAGGCTGAAATCGATATCCACAAATAATTACTGAAATAATCAAGAATCACCAACTAGTTCAAAAACAACTTGTGGAGCTTGTTGGCCCATGTTTCTCGTAAAAACTGCATGAGGCTAAGCAGAGCAGTAACATGTGGGACTTGCGAAAAATCCATGCAGCCTTCTGAAAAACCAGAGGAATGCAAACTATGTTAATGACTGCATTCAATATGTAGTAGCATAAAACTGCATAAATTAGTACAATCTGTTGTACTGCATAGCCTGAAGAGGTACATTCTGCGGTACTAAAAGGAGTATATACTGTAGCACTAAATGAAAAGGTATAAACTATATTTCAGCACAAGAGGTGCATTCCACAGTAATAAATGAAGAGGTATATATTGTAGTGCTAAATGAAGAGATATAACTTAAGTACAGTATGAAGAGTTAAGTTATGCACTGTAGTACTAAATGAAGCAGTAGGTACTATACGACTTTATGAAGAGGTACAATACCAGTCAAGTTTGGACACACCTACCCACAGAAAGGTTTAGAATAATTATTTATACATTTTAAAACAATTATAAAGACTATACATAAACTATAAAATAACATATATGGAATTATGCACTGACTAAAAAAGTATTCAAATAAAAAAAAATGTTGACTAGGGCAGCTAGCTCTCTGGGTTGGGACTTGGAAAGTTCCACCAATTCAAATCTCAGCGTCGGCAATTGCTCCATGGATTGGCTGACCCTACCTTCTGTTCTATGGCAGTTTCATGAGGTGGTCTTCTGGGATGCTTTTCCAGCTGTCCTGAAAGAGGTCCCACACATGCTGAGCACTCATTGGCTTGCTTCCCGTCACTCTCTTGTCAAATCCCTCCTTCTACTGTGTTTAGGTCAGGTGGCCAGGTGTGCGGATGAGCGGGGAATCAGGCGAGCGAAACCAGGAAGTCAGGCAAAACGGGGTTTATTCTGACAAACCGGGAGCACACGAGGGAAAAACGACGAATAACATCAACATCAATGACAGTTCTGTGGATACGAACACAGACACGGACTAAATACATGGAAACAGGAAACAGGTCATGACAATCGGGAAGGAACACGAGGTAACGAGGTGGGCGTGGCACACACGAGGCTCAGACAAGCTGGGCGTGACACCAGGTCATGTGATGTGGCACTCACTCTTCTTTGTAGGCAGCCTGACATGTTCAAATTTTTGACTGGTACTGTGCATTTTGCATTACTAAATATAGACTATAGTAATGTATGAAGAGATACATTCCACAGTACTAAATGAAAAGGTATAAGATGTAGTGCCACATGACTGCCTTCTGTAGTGCTAAATGATAATGTAGGTGTATACTCTAGTATTGCATTACTTGATACATTCTGCAGTACCAAATAATACGTATAACTTGAATAATACATGCACAAGGGTATTCTGTATTAGTAAAAGGCAGCCTATACTCCAGTAGCATATGAACACATAGATTTTGTAATATTAAATGACAGATATATGTTTAGCACCTCAGCAGGAATCCGCTGATGGTAACTGTACCTCCCCAACAGTTAACGACCGTGAGAGCTTGTAGGACGTGGATTGCAGTTCTTAACTGTCCCAACCAGGGGATGCAATTGCACTTGGGAGAAGGTCAAGGAGAGAATTAAAAAAGCTGCTTATGTCCACTCTGGCCTCAAAATTAGACAGCTTGGAGGACACTCACCTCCCAGCTGACCCATTCAGGCAGCAAGAACCGTGCCAGTCTGTTTCGATGAAGAAGCACCTCCTTCACATTTCTGGCTGTGGCACCTTCATCACCACACACCATGTATGTACCAACTTTATGAATAAATCTTACCCTTCAGCAGGTATTCATTTTGTGGGAAATTGTGCATTTTCAAATATATAATCTTCCTACTTTTATATGTTTTGCACCTTACTCTTCTCCCTCACATGTGATCTCCTTGTGACCTTTAACATACACTGTCTGGATTTTTCCATGTGGTGCTATAAGGATTGATAGCTCTAACTATACAGAAAAACACTGGGAGACCTTGAGATGAACATGTACACTTCTTAGAGATCCATGTGTGTGCTACTTCTCAGTTTCTTTTGTTTCATACTTCTACTGTTTTATCTATTATACAATAAAATGAATCACTACAGAACTCATCCCCACATTTTGTCATTTTCAACAAAATCAAACAGCTTGCACCCTTGTCTCCCATGCCTGCTTGCTTGCCACAGTACATTCTGTAGTACTGACTGATAGGCACCATGTGAATGGGTATATAGTGTAGCACTACATTAAATGGTATGTAGTGTAGCAGTATATGAATGGGCCTAACAATGGATGTCGGCTGACTTATCCCACTATCAAGTATATCGCAACTTCATCTCACAACAATTGAAGTCCATTTAAAATATATTTTCACAAGCTCCTTAGTAGCTTACTAACACACTGTTAAAGAAAGAGAAAAAAGTTAATCAAAGTGTTAAATTACCCGACTGAACCCACTTCAGGATGGGCTGCCAGACTGAAGTGGGAAGTCTGAATCCATCTGGCAACCTTTGCAGACAGATCCTACGAGTTAGTAGACCAGAGGTAATGGCTTTCTATTCAAAACCTTAATTGTTCATATGGGTACACTATCGTCTATTATTGAATTTGCATAAAGCAAGAGCTAAACATGTCGGGAAGCAATCACACAATGTTTTTGCCAAAAAGGAAGTGTAAAATTAGCTATGAAAGAAGACAATTTCTTAGGCTCTAAGATGATGCCCAGTCATAAATACAGTATGTTATTTTGGTAACATTTCACTGTTAGACTAAGTAAGGCTGATTAATGAAATGTAGTGCCCCTCTGACTAACCAACAACCCCAAATGAACTTAGTCTATTTTCAATGACTGTTAGTCAGACGACTGTATTCATGGCTTGTCTGATTAAGCTGACCCTTCACAGGATACTTGCTAAAGGCAGACAGCAGGGCCTGCTAGAGAACTGGAAGGCCTGTAGGAAACCTGGCAACACCTAATGGGGCAGGAATACCCCATAGTCAAAGGGGGGCCTGGAATCAATCCCACAACTCTGCAATGTGGCAAAGCTACAGACTGATCTACCACGTGGCATCCCCTACAGCCTGCATAACAGTGACAAAGACCCAGCTCCCTATTGATACTGTCGGCTCAGTCTCGAGTATAGCATTACCTGGGATGTTTTAATCATATTATCTGCTGTGACTATCCAACCAAAAAAACAATGTGAAAACAACAAGAATGGGGAATTGTAACAAAGCACAACAGTGGTGCTGCTACAATTAAATATTAATTTATTTCACAAACCTCCTTTGGACTCATGTGGAAATTACTGTAAATAAAGTGTTTACAAATTCTAGTTTGAAAAGGTTACACGCATCTACACTCATCAGTCTCAAATCACAGTGGAGCAGAACTGTGAAATTTCCTGCTGGGGGTAGAGCAGAATAATAGGAGCGTTTTGGTTAGGTTTTTATGTATTCACGAAATTCAAAGTACAGAATGTGTATGTTTGTATGACTATGATGGGTTTCTCTGAGTATATTAAAGTTACAGTATATCACACTGTCAATATTTTATTCTGAACGGCTGGACATCTCCCTTGCTAATATCCATGTCTAATCCTTCTTCTAGTCACACAATTATTATTAAGGAGTGCAAGGAGAACAAGATGTATTGTTTGAAAGAATAACAGCAGATTTATCAGAAATAAGCAGTGACAAGTTATAAAAATGTGTTTTTGGAGCTCCCTGTATTGTCTCTTTAAAGTGTGAATTTGCATGTGTCTGACTAACAGTATTAGAATTAATTCTAGGAAAATATGTTGGCCTGTCCATTCCTCAGATTAAGCTATGTACATGACATGGTCTTCATTGTCCTCATGGCTTCCTTATCAAGTCTTACAGAGTCTGGTCCATATGACAGATAATATTTAATTTCATGGTGAACAGTGGTACATATACTTGCTAATAAAAACAACCAACGCACTGGAACTAGGCGTTTATCATCACATTGTGGAAGATGTAGCCGAGTTAGAGTAATACTAACTCACACCTCTACATAAATAATGAGACCCTTGACAGATCTGGCACGTTGCTTCTTTTACTTTACGCTTGCTGTAACAATGAATGGTAGTTTAAGAACGTAACAGTCTTACAATTCAAATAACAGTCTTATAATCCACAGCTTGTCGGCTCGTCGGTCCTAGGTCTTGAATATCAAAATTTTGCGTAAGAGCAACAGAAAAAATGAAGGTAAAACTGTTACACTTTCCCACCCTAAAAACCTCATACGGTTCATAACCCAATCAATGAACATGACATATGCCTTTAACAAAAGGAATCAGAGCATTTGTTCATTTTCCACATCTCTTGATGACTAGATCCCTTATCATAACAAGCCCTTCATTTAGTCTTTGTAACAGTGACCTTTAGGGCTGCACAATATATCGAATTTTAATCACGATAACGATATTGGCTTCCTGCGATCAAATTTGCGTGATCGAGCGATATATAAAATGCGTCATTCCGTCCATAAAACGCTCCATATTAAAAGTGTTTTCAAAGATCCTCCACTACCATCGATAGTAAAACCCTTTTTACAGTCAGACTAGTGCTCCGTAAACGACTGTCTGGTCACGTGCCTCCATGAGCCAATCACAGTTGCTCCCTGCACAGTTTAGTTTTTAGACGTAGACACAGAGAATAACAAACAGAGAACAGAGAAAACAGAGAGAAACAGAGAAAACGAACAAAAAAATGTCTAACGTGGGAGAGGGCGAGGCCGAGGAGCTTGTCGCAAGAACGTCATCCGTTGTGTGGAAGCATTTTGGGTTCAAGGCGAGTGACACAACACAATAACAGGTGATATGCAAAGAGTGCCGTACGGTTGTGTTGGTGCCACAAAGCAACACAACGAACCTCTTTAGCCACTTGAAAACACACCATAAAGTTCAATACGATGAATGTATGAGGACCAGGAAATGCGTTGCAAAGACTAATCATCCCACAACAACTCAGGCATCCATCGAAGCAAGCCTCTTTAGCGCATCACCATACCCAACCACTTCCCAAAGACACCGTGAGATAACGAATGCAGTCATATTTTATTTAGCCAAAGACATGTGTCCAATAAACACGGTGACGAACACAGGATTCAAATTCTTGGTCAACACTCTAGATAAAACATATGTGATCCCCTCTCGCAATTATTTTTCCATGGTGGCATTACCTGAGATGTACAAAAAAACTCTGAGGGGAAATAGAAAGTGATCTTGGCAATGTAAAGTACTTTGCAACTACAACCGATCTGTGGTCAAGCAGGACAATGGACCCGTACATGAGTTTAACCATTCATTACATTGACGAGGATTTCACAATGCAGAGTCGATGCTTGCAAACGTCTTTTTTTCCACAAGAACACACGGGTCTGCCCAGGGTCTGCGGGAGGCGATGGCCTCTTGGAGCTTGCTGGAGGAGAGGCTTGGTTGCATTACAACAGATAACGGAGCGAATGTGGTCAAGGCAGCTTCCCTAAATAATTGGACTAGGCTCCAATGCTTTGGCCACAGACTCCACCTGGCAGTAGGTGAGTAAAGGTTATACATATGAAAAAAAACGAATTAAAAGAATTGCATATTCATTTTAAAAATATAGAATTAATTGAAGTATTTGTGCTTATTATGCTAATTGTGATTTTTAATTGTAGTTGATCAGTTGGCCTACCTATTGTGCTAAAATGTGTGAATACATTACTGATAATAACAATAGTAGTCTAATATAAAAACTGCTTTTCTTCTACTGTTGAGAAACCAAAACCAAACATCTTTACTCATGTTGTCTGACATAACATTTTACTAAATTAAATCTTGAATAGTATGATTGGTGTTGTTTATCAAATCTGTGGTTTTAATTATGATTTGTGTATGTTCTTTCATAGAGTATGCGATGAGAGATCCTTGGATTGACCGTGCAGTGGATCTCTGCAAGAAGCTGGTAAGCAGTTTCTCCTACAGCTGGCGACGCAGAAAGCAGCTAACAGAAGCTAAAAGAGAACTCAAGCTTACAGAGCATACACTCAAGACTGAGTGTCCTACAAGGTGGGGATCAAGGCACGCAATGATCTCTCGAGTCCTGGAACGGCAGAGGGCTATTTCTCAGGTCTTGTCCGACGACAGAAAAGCCAGACACCTCATCCTCACCTGGCAGGACACAGATGTTCTCGAAGCCATTAACAAATCCCTCAGCCCTCTATTGGAATTCACTGATGCGCTTTCCAGTGAGAAGTATGTTAGTGTTTCTTTTGTGAAGCCAGTCCTCCACCTTTTTAGATCCTCCATCTTGAAAGTGAACGAGGATGAGACAGACATAACCTGCACCATCAAGACAAAAATTCTGAGTTATCTGGATGACAAATACATTGACCCTCTGACACAAGAACTGCTCGAACTGCACTTGATCCACAGTTCAAGCTGAGCTACGTCAGTGAGGACAATGTCGCACCAATTCATGCTAGACTGACTTCTGAAATGGCGAGGACACCTGCAGCCATGGCTGTAAGTAATTACACAGAATGTATGATAAATTAATGATTTTAAGTTGATGAAAAATATATGACATCCAGTGGTGTAAATGTACTCTCTGGAAATGAGTGTTGGATAGGTTTAGATTATTTGGGCTATTCATTATTCATATTTTATTTAATACACTCTTCAAGGAGATGGGCACAACTGATCCCCATGGTGAGACTGCTGAGGATGCACCCACTACAAAAAAGAAAAAGACCTTGGGGAGTTTCTTCAAGACTGCTGAGGGAGCCACACAAAGAACCAGTCCTCTCCAAGAACAACAAGCTATATTTTCTGAGTTACAGTCGTACCTACAATCAGGTAACCTAGACAGTGAGGAGGACTCACTTGACTGGTGGAGGGAACACCAGAGACTCTTCCCACGTCTCAAAAGAAGCAAAGAAGTATTTATGTTCCCGGCTACAAGTTCTCCCTCTGAGAGGGTTTTCAGCTCAGGGGGGAATGTGGTTACATGCCTCCGCTCATGCCTCAAGCCAGAAAATGTTGACAGGCTAGTGTTTCTTTCCAAAAACCTGTAAACTAGTCTTTTCTGTATAACTCTGCCTTGAAATGTTCTTATTTGGTTACATTCTGTTAATATTGAAGATTTTTTTTTATTTATTGAATATTATGACCTTTATTTACATCCATTATGCAAGTACAATGTAAGTAAGTGGAAACTAGTGCCCTGTATTGTTTCATTTTCTTTATTGTTTCATTTATTTTTATTTATTCTTTGAAGAGATGCACTGAATTCTGGTGAATAAGAATACCTATTTTATTTTGTTGCACATATTTGTACATTACCAGGAATGTTGCACAATATGTGAAAGCAGTTATAATAAGTCTATGACAATAAAATTTGTTTCGGTTAAAATCAACAATTAATCGTGATAATAATTTTGGCCATTATCGTGCAGCCCTACAAGAGAGCTTCGTTGTGGAACACCCTTGCCACTTTTGCATAGTGAAAAGGAGCGAAATTCAACAGAAAGATGTATTGTCAGGAGGATTTGAACCCAGGACAAAGCAGAATCATGACAGGCAAGTTGAAGAAGTTTTAAAAGACCCAAATTTGACAAAACAGTATGGTGTAAAAGGCAGATGTGTTTTAAATGAGCTTGCCCATTTTCACTCTGTCACTGGGTTTCCACCTGACATCCTACATGATCTCATGGAGGATGTCATACCCGTTGAAATGGCACTCTGCCTCAATGCTTTAATTAACAAAAAGTACATCACCCTTGAGTATGCGAACAGGATGATCAAACAGTTTCCATACCAATTCATGGACAAGATCGATCAACCTCAGGTCATTCCAACTACGTTTGCCTCTAGAGGCACGATAGGTGGAAATGGCCATGAAAACTGGGCACTTTTAATACTTCTCCCACTAATGATTGGCTTTGACATCCCAGAAAATGATGCAATATGGGAGATTTTAATGCTTTTGAAAGACATTCTAGAATTGGTGACATCCTTCAGATTCACTGATGACACTATTGATTTTCTTGCAGCTAAAATTTCAGAGCACAGAGGTTTGCTTTTGAAAGTATTCCCTGATTTTGTGCTTCGTCCTAAACACCACTACATTGAACATTATTCGCAACTAATTAGGAAATATGGGCCACTTAGAGATGCTTGGACCATGCGTTTTGAAGGCAAGCATACGTTCTTCAAAGAAATCATTTGTGAGACAAAAAAATTCAAAAACGCCCCACAAACTCTGGCTGTCTGACACCAAAGAATGGTGGTGTACCATGTGGACTCGTCATCCTTTTTTAAACCTTCTGTCCAGATGGACAAAGTGAGGTCTACGCTGATTTAATCTTTTCCTGAGAGTGTTCAGAACATATTTCATCAGATTTTTCCTACCCAAAGCACTGTACTTGTCACATCTTCAGTGTGCGTTGATGGTATCAAGTACAGTCCTGATATGGTTCTGTCTCCTGGTGCAAGTTCATGCCTGCCTGATTTTAGGCAAATTGTAAAAATTGTCAAGATCAACAACGGCATTTTGTTTGTATGCAAAAAACAGACATCATGGTACATTGAGCATCTGCGTTCCTACGAATTGTGCAGTCATGTACCAGACATGACTGTCACAAAGCTCTCTGATTTGAATGACATTTTTCCACTGGCATCCTACAAAATTCTGGGTAGGACTTTTGTTACCGCAAAACATTTCATCTTGTGTTAAATTAAGCTTTTAAATGGATAGTCATTCTGAAAATGAAAATAGTCATTTATTCATCCATTTCTGTATGACTTTTTATTCTTCTGAACACAAAATAAGATATTTTTAAGAATGTTGGTAAATGCAGTTTCAGTTCCTATTGAGTTCCATCAGGAACCCAAAGTTGTTTGATTACCAGTGTTCTTACAAAAATCTTTTGTTCAGCAGAATAAAGTGATACAGGTTTAAAACAGGTTGAAATTAGTAAAAAAAAAATATTTTTCCTCAAAATTCATTTGATTTCATTGATTTTTCTCATTTTTAGGTTCACAGGACACAATGGAGACAAAAACTATATTTAGAGTGGTAGTGAATGAAAATGACATAAGGAAAATCATGCTGCATAGGAAACCACAAACTTTGACTTCATTGATGGAACAGCTTGTGGAAAAGCTAGGTCTTACATACACGTTTTATCTTCAGTATGAAGATGCTGATTTTAACAATGCACTAGTTAACCTCACAGACATTGCAGATTTACCTGAAAGGCCCACCTTAAAGGTGATTGCTCTTGCAGCATCTGCTGCAGCATCTCCTACACCAAGTACAGCTGACACAGATATTGTGTCTTTGACCTCAGAAGAAGGTTCGTCTAATGTACGCCAAGCTCAGTGGCCAGAGACCTTTGAAATCCCAAATTTTCCTGTAGACATTGAGTACAGATTGCGCCAAGGAAATCTTCTTTACATGAAAGACCAGACATATATGCACGCTCCTAGGGACATGAAGCATGAAATCCCTGAAAAACTTGCTGAGTCAATGTACAACTTCAAAGCATATCCCTCTGATGACTAATTCAATGATGTTACATCTGCACTAGTCATAAAACATCCATGCCTTATTGAGTCAGGTTCCTCGACCGGATGGAACGGTTGGAAGAACAGCCTCAAATTTAAAATGGGGAACTACAGAACAAAGCTACGCCGAGCTGGATGCACAGATGTTCTTATAAATGCAGGGAAAAGGGGAAGCCAAGATCCTGTGAGAAGTGTTAAAAGACCTAAACGATTTGAAATCAATTTTCTTCCCAATTGTCCTGCTAATGAGGATGACTGCAGCATGGAATCTAAACGCTTACAACTTGTGGAGGAAATGAAGAAAAGTCATCCAAGTTCCACCTTGATATCCCAGCACATGGATTCCACTTTCTCCTTGAGAAGAAAAGAGATTGTAGAAAAGGAGCTCCAGTAAAAGAGACTCTCCAATGATGGCCATCACTTTTCACAGAAAGACAGGTAAGTTATAATTAAATTACACCATGATAACACAAAATATAAAGAACACTTCATTTACTTACCCTCATACCTTGCCAGATGTGAATTGCTTTTTTCCCAACCAACATTTTTTAAAAAAAGTGTCTAGAAAACTAGTCCATCTCAGTCCATTTATTGCAAGTGAAGAGGTGCTACAATGTGAAAGCTCAAAAGCACAAACAGATATTGTTAAATCAATCCATACAACTCTATATGAACTCAGGGATGGGTTATTTTTATATTATAAATTTAGTCATTTGGATTTATCTGAAGGTAGTCATGTGAATCTAGGACAGCATTTTGCAAGTATCCTTTTAAAAGAGTAACAAAAAGCCTAACATACTTTTGTTTCCTTTTACAGATCATTTCAGAGTTTAATCGAAGTACAAGCAAAAACCTCAAGCAAGAATTTTTCTCTGCACTCGATAAACATACTTCACAATTTCTGGTCATTTTTGAGAGAAAGAAAGGGGCTATTGGAAAAAGACTCTCTGAATTTCTTCAGCAAATCAAATCTGTGGTAAGCTTATCACTTTTCTTTCTTAAACTAAATTGTTACTGTCTTATTAACTAATTTCATAATTAATTTTATGTTATACATACACTATAAAATGTAATTGTATCTTTTTTTTTCCAGAGCACAGACGTCACTGCAAAGCGCACAGCAATACTTCATGGCCTTCCACTCATTCTTGGAGAAGAAGCCTCTAACTTTTTACAACAGCACTGGTAAGTAGCTTTGCTATAACCCCCACACAAACATCACATATAGGCATTCGATTATGTTTTAGGCAACTCCTTAATTTGGACCAGATAAGTAAATTCTGCTTTTGTTACACATTTCTTAATCAAGCCCTTGTACTGTTCATTTTGTCAAATTTCTACAATGTACTTTAACAACAGTTTTTATTACTTGTACGTAGAACATGGCCCAAGAGATGGTCCTGATTCTTTATGTGACATATACTTCTTTGAGATTTCACATTTATAATGTAACAAGAATTGTAATATTGCTGTTCCTTTTTTTTTTAATTAGGACTGTGAATGTGACACACTCCAGATTTCCATTGGGATACTGACTGTGATACCAGAAGATAGCCAGGATTCCCCACAAGCACTGCATTTGGAGGCTTCAAACACCGCAATCATCTTTGAAGGAATCATCATGATAGATGATCTTGAAAATCTTCCAGATGCCATTTGTCTACTTTTTGGGCTGATATATGCACTGAATTTGAAGTACCCTCAACAGCTCAAGAACACCTTTGATTTTATTCAGAGAGTTTTTCTCTCTCTTGGACACAAATCTCTGAAACCAAAACTACAGTCACTTACAGTCACCTGCTGCTGATGTAAGTTGAGGCTGTTTGAGATTGTTTAAAGGGATAGTTGAATCCCTTTAATCTTTTGGTTGCACAGAAGTTTAGTTAAACTTTTCAACTGTTACCTGTCAGACTTTGTTGAAAATGTTTTTAAACATTAAAGAATGTTTAAAAAATGTTCTTAAGTTTTAGAGCAATGGTATTGCTAAGACTTAAGACTACTTAAGATTGCTAAGACTACTGTTATGACTTAAGTTACTGTTGATTATTTTAAACGGTCACCTGTTCAGTTTCAGGTCAAAGATTGTCATCAGTCAGGATCCGTTTTTTTAGCTGCACTTAAACTGAATTTCTTTTAGTTGCTTTAAGAGATTAACATGAGTAACAATGTGTTTTTTGTTGTTAATGCTACATTCAAAAAAAGTGCTTACAGAATTGGGTCATCTGACTTTTTTTGGTACGCTGTAGTACCTGAAGAGATTTAATATATAATAAACTGTTAAACTCAAGTTCAGTTGTTGCTTTTTGTCATTATTTTTAGTTTAGCTTACTTGGGATTTTTAAGGCAATCGGTTTCCTAATATTTTCCTAGTAATGTGAACACTAATAGAAAGTTAACTCAAATAATGATTTTAAGTCAACAGTACTTAAGTGTACTTGATTAACAAGTTGTCCCTACAAATTGTGTTAAGTTATGCCAATTAAACATTAATACTCTACTTTACTTGGAAATTTTAAGGCAATGGGTTTCCTCACTTTTTCTAAGTAAAATCAACTTATCACATTTTACAGTCTGCTGAATGAGCTGAACATCTTCTTTGCTCGCTTTGAAGTGAAAAATAGCACCAGTGCACAGAAGACCCCTCCCTCTCCTGATGACCAGGTGATGTCACCAGACAGTGTGAGGAGATCCCTGAGCAGTGTCAACGCACGCAAAGCTCCAGGTCCTGACAACATTCCTGGTCGCGTACTAAGAGACTGCAGTGGAACTCACTGATGTCTTTACAGACATCTTTAACATCTCACTCAACCCGGCTGTCGTCCCCACTTGTTTCAAAGCCACCACCATTATTCGAATCCCAAAAAAGTCATCTCCCTCCTGCTTTAACGACTACCGTCCTGTTGCACTTACTCCAATCCTCATGAAGTGCTTTGAACGACATTAAGTCTGTCCTGCCCTCCTCCTTGGACCCCTTCCTGTTTGCGTATCGGCCCAACCACTCGACCGAGGACGCCATCTTCACTGCACTCCATTCAGCACTCACACATCTGGATA
>JABFDZ020000066.1:30385925-30396661 GCA_019775955.2 Pollimyrus isidori
GATTATTCCATCCTCCAACAAAGGTGACAAGATCTGCTCGGAGTCGAGGGACAAAGATGTAGTGGACACCAAAGAGATGAATGACATCTGAAATGTCAAGCAGGCCATCCTTCTCAAGTGATTGAAGAATATCATGGTACTTGCTAGTGAGTGACTGCAATCCAGACATCACGCCAAAGCCGTTCTACTCTGTAAATACATTTGAATTTGGATTTCTGGTATTTAATGCTTTAAATCAATATCAGAACTGCTACAACAATCTACCCATGCGGTCAATAATAATATAAAAAACATCAAAAGACTAACCTCTGATTGTGCAGTTTCCAATTTCAGTTTGCAAATTAGCTAACGTCAGTTATCAAGCGAATAATAATGTACAAAATGTTTTTATATTACTTACATGTGGCCGGGACATGCTGTTTTCGTGCTGCTGTTCAGTATTCGACCACATAAAAGAGAGCTACTCAAATATAATTTGGAGAGTCAGTTGGCATGGTTGTATAATGCAACTACATTATACTACACCAACGATAGTCTTAAAAAATAATATATTTTAAAATAAAATAATTAAAGATATTATCCGCAAATTGGGGTTTAATTGAGTTTAGCTGGATTTAGCTACATTTCGGACAGTGTTTCCGGAACGCAGCAGCTAGCGAGCTGATTGGAGACCGTAAGAGCCAATCAGAATTTTTGAAACCAAGTCTGTGATTGGTTGGTTTTGTGGCACACTTATAACGGTGTACAGAGAGTTGAGCGCATGCAGCAGAGAATGTTGTGAGCGCAAGCAACATTGCGAGCAAGCGCAAATGAAAAAACTGAGCGAGAGTGGGTGATATTGTGTGTGTATATGGATAAGCGCAAACACTGAAATACATTTTTTGCGTGTTTTTACGTGCGCTCAGAATAGTGGCACTGAAATAATGCCATAGTTTTGGGTCATTGTCTATCTGTATTACGAAACACCACCCAATCAATTTGACTGCATTTGCACAGCTCTGCACAGCTCAGCATTCATTTTGCTGCTTCCATCCTGTGTCACATCATCAAGATGCATGCCCATGCCATCACATTGCCTCCATTATGTTTTACAGATGATGCGGTGGTCTTTGGATCATAAGCTGTTCCAGACCTCCATACTTTTTTTTCCATCAGTCTGATGCAGGTTGATCTTGGTTTCATCTGTGCAAAGAATGCTGTTCCAGAACTGTGCTGGTTTTTAAAGATGTTTCTGTGCAAAGTCCAGCCTAGCCTTTCTATTCTTAAGGCTTATGAGTGGCTTGCAATGAAATGGTTCTCGGTCCTTGACTCACACGTTGTTACATGGGCCCAGTTCTATGATTTCTTCAAAAAAGTGTTTCTTCCTTCCAACAGCCAGGAACAAATAATGAGAGGTATCTTGGACCATATGCAAAGTCTCGAAGAGCCCCTTCCTACATTTGTGGTTCATATGCTAAGTGAATTCAAGAAAATGAAAACTCCTCCGCCAGAGCGGGAACAAATTGACCTCATTTGTAAAGATGCTCTTGAAAAATATAGGGTTGCTCTCTATGGAAGTTCTATTTCCTCGGGCATGGATCTTCTTCTGAGGGCCCACGAGCTCCATGTGGTCTTAGGGCCAAGTAAATGTTCACTGCCTTCAATGCAGAATAAAGCTAAACATTACTGAGATACCTACCATTTTTAAGTGCTCACGTCCTGGCTTCACTTCTCGTGCATCTCCTGATTGCAACTCACTTTCCAGAATGCGCTCACAACAGAGTGAGTTCCCTAATACACAGTCTGAACCTGCTTGATGAAGGGGATACGAACTGCCCCGAAAGTAGCAATGCAGGAGCAGGGAATTTTTTTGTAAGGCACAAGGGAAACTTCATGGGGGGAAGGATGATTCACGGAGGCAATCCTCCCTCCAGAAGATAACTTCGCCTCAACTGGCTGATTCTGCTGCTCCAGCACAACCTGTCCTTTGCCATGTGGAAGATCCCTCATTAACTTCTTTTTGGAGCACTCCTTTTAGAGTTAAGATGGCCAGGTCTTAGATGCTACACTTGACACTGGCGCATCACTTTCAGCAGTACAAGCTGATATTGTTCAGAATAATGCCAAACTGAAGGTTAATGTCAAACCATGGGCTGCTCCCCCAATACAACTAGCAGATGGTGGGGCGTGTCAGCCCATAGGGCTGACGTGGTTGGCTTTTGGCTTCATGGGTCAACGTTTTTATCACCAGTTTGCCATTGTCCCACGTTTACCCTCAACCTTGATTTTGGGGATGGACTTCATGTTGCGTGCCTCGATCACCATTCACATCCCATCGAGAACTGCTGTCATGGGCAATGATCCTTTATTATTGCAGGAGTCAGAAGGTAGCTTGTTATTTATGGATGTCTCTACTTTATTTTACATTGTGGCCTTTTCCAGTTCTGTGTGCTTCTGTTTGGTCTGTGCAATGCACCAGCGACCTTTCAAATACTAATGAATAGCGTGTTGGCTGGTTTTATTTATAGGAGCTGTGCAGTCTACTTGGACAACATTGTTGTGGCTTCACCCACTTTCAAGCAATATCTCAAGGAGCTCAAGGAAGTCCTTTCACGGCTCAAGTCTGCTGGATTGACCATTAAACTGGCCAAATGTGAGTTTTGTTGCAGCGAGCTCACTTTCTTGGGATAACGTGTCTGTCCAAGTGGCGTCCTGCCGGACCAGGGAAAAGATGGGGGTGCAGAAGGCAGTGCTATCGTTCGGCAACCAGGGAGTTGCCAGTTCGAGCCCCGCTTCCGCCTGACCCCATCAAAGTGTCCTTGAGCAAGTCGCTGAACCTTGAATTGGTCCCGGTGTGCAGGTTGGCACCTTGCATGGTAGCCATGGTGTGTGAATGTGTGTATGGATGGGTGAATGTGAGGCATGAACTGTAAAGTGCTTTGAGTACTCGGAAGAGTAGAAAAGCGCTATATAAATGCAGTCCATTTACCATTTACCAGGACAAAGTGAAGGCTGTTATGGACTTTAAAACCTCTGTTAACGTGAAGCAAGTGAGGCAGTTTTAGGGCCTATCGGGCTATTACCATCAATTTATACAAGACTACACACACCATGCTGACCTACTGTTCACGCTTGCTAAAAACGATACTCCTTTTGTGTGGAACAGTGCCCGCCAAGACGCCAAATTGACTTCACTCTACCTTTCTTCATTCATGCCGATGCCTGTGATACAGGAGTAGGAGCTGCACTGATGCAAAAGGATCTCCACCGCAGAGAGGTTGCTGTGGTGTATACTAGTCGGGTCCTGCATAAATCAGAGAAACCTTATTCCACACCTGAGAAAGAATGTCTGGCCGTCATTCAGGCCCTAGAGCACTTTAGGCCTTACATCAAGGATCTTCACGTCACAATCTTCACTGACCACAGTGGGCTCAAGTGGTTGATGTTTCGTCCCAACCCCACAGGCCACCTTGGTCGTTGGTCAATCAGTCTTCAGGATTTTGATTTCGATGTTGTCCACAAGCTGGGGTCCCAAAATAAGTGCCTGATGCATTGTCAAGGAATCCTGTGACAGATGACGTTCCACCAGTGGACCTTCTTCCTGACTATGCTGTGATTGGTGGTCTCGATCTGTGTACACTGTCCTCAGTAACTGTCACGGATCGATCCCATGTCAGACAATTACAACTTGATGATCCAATCACAGGGGATTTTCTCTGTAAAATGGAGGCGGCACTCCAATAGAATAGCGATGTGGAGGATTGTTCTCAGTATTCCATTCACGACAGCCTGTTGTACTTTAACAATCCTAAAATTGATTGTGGCATCCACCCTTTGAAATGTTTGAAGCTGTACGGTCCTGTCTCTCTCAGAAGTACCTTGCTAAGGTATTACCACGATCACCCAACTGTGGGTCACCTAGGCATAACCAAGACCTTGGCCCGACTGAAACGTTTTTCTGGCCTAAGATGGTGTCTGAGGTGAAGAAATATGTGACCTCTTGCATAGTTCGCGTATTTATTTTTCTGAGTTAAGAAAAAAAGACATAGATTCTAATGGTTGTTGGTTCCAGGCTTTCCAGGAAGCTACTTTAAAAGTAAATGTACTGAGCCCCATTGCTTTGGCCAGTACTTTATGGTAGACTTGGATATTGACATGCCTACGTCCTGGAGAGCATTGAGACATGAAAACTCCTTTGACTGATGTTTGTGATGTTAAGATGCCCATATCCTACATTTTAAATATGATACATCATGGCTGGCTGACCTAAGTGTAAGTAAATCTATTTCGTGACATCAAAAATCCGAATGAGGACATTTCTCATGTGTGTGTTGTTCTGTAAATCATTTTATGAAGATGTTCATGACACCCAAGCGACCTACTTTTGATTCCAATCAAAAACATAATTGAATTGTAATTGAAAACAAGGTTTACTGCGACAATGAAGCTGTATTTATTGCCGAGTGTAATGTCACGCCTGAGCATTACATGTTGCCTCTACTCATCATAATGCATACATAAACATGAGTTCTACTAGAAGATCATATCAGATCTCAAGGCCTGAGTACATCTCACTAACACTATGAAATAACCATAATATCTCAAAGACACATTTTTTTAAATATCTGCAGGCCCATAGCTTTGCCATGAAATATTTTTTTCCCCTTTAGGAACATCTAATTGTTCGATAGATTGTATTTTAGAAATAGATCACTATGTAAAAGTTTCAGTGATCTATAACATCATGCAGAATAACAATATATCTTCATGAGATAAAACCAGATCAGCATGGGAACAACAGAATCTGGCAACATATTATTAAGCAGATGGACACTTCTTCTTTCTGCTTTAGACACAACCTTATACGGTTCAAAGTACTTACATCGCTTACATTTCACAAATGAAAGATTGCCTAGAATTATCCTGGTACTGATGCAGGATGTCCCAGGTGTCAATACAGTCCAGCTTCAACCTGCCATATGTTTTAGTCTTGTCAGTTCTTAGAAAAATGTTGGGAACAGACTTTTCCTTCTTTGTCACACATACGCAGCATAATAGTGCCTAATCCATTTGTTGCTGTGCCTTCTCTCCTCTGTTGGCACGAAGAATGATTCTTTTAATGTAGAAGTCCTCAAGACCTCCAATCTTTAAGTACTGGGTGAAAGTTGTACTCTCTACACTGGCGCTTGAAAAGTTGAGGTATAGCCGAGGTAAATGCTGGCAAAAGTTTAATGCAATCTTGGCTTAGTGTGTGCATCTGGACCCAGATTTACACAGAGGCTTAGTGTGTTCATTTGGACCCATTATCTTGTAGGCTCTCACCCCTTTTCCCTTGTGGAAATTATATATTTGCCCTAAGAGGTGTTTTTGGTCATCCATGACAATTCATGTACTGTATGCAGAAAACAGTCAAATCAAACAGGGTTGCATCAGTCAGTGTCATTCTTATTATTAGTTCCAGACTTTAATATATTTTCTGCTTTCTGAAGTAGTAAACAGCCAAAATATCTATTTTCATTATAAGTCTTCTTTATGTGAGTTTAGATCATAAGCTTTCCATGAGGAACAGCTTGTACATGCTAATCAGTACAAAAGCTAATGATTTCTCAATGGGACCGAATGTGTATGCTGTCCTTTTCAGATAGGCATGTCGATGCTGTTTCCTTGGAGTTCATAGCAGGAGGCTCATTATCAGCATGAGCTCCAATGTGGTGACCCAACGACCCCTAGCGCAGGGTTACCCAACAACCCCCAGCGCGGTGCCCTTTATAATGTAGACACAGGATGGCTAATCGATGCTTTATCAGCATGAGCTCCAATGTGGTTACTCAATGACCCCCAGTGCACGGTTACCCAATGACCCCCAGCGCACTAACCTTTATAGCGTAGACACAGGGTGGCTAATCGATGCTAGTGCCAGATCAAAACTGAAAACCTCCCCATCGGCCTCTTTGCTCCCACTGGTCAGTATTTCAGGGTGCACTCGCATCATGCTGATTTTCTGGTCCTATAAACGTGTTGCCATTTAGTATTTTTTTACTATAAACATATATTATTAAGCACGGCCCAGTCTTACTCTCAAGGGCAATGCAGACAACTTCAAAATACAAGAACAGAAAATACATGTAAATGCATGTAAATAACATGCAAATTTTTCAAGGCCTTTGTCAAGATTAATTTGCATGCTTTTTACTTTTTAGTGTTTTCACATCTCATTATGCTAGTTCTGTAGGAGGCATACAACTAAAATAAAATGGTTTCATTCTATTTCAATTTTTTGTTACAGTAAATGAATATACCTGCAACCCTGTACTGAATAAGATGGAACATACATTATCTGACAGGATTTATAATTTTGCTCCATTTTAAAAGATATTTGTGTATTTATTTATGTCACTAATACACAGTTTAAACTTTTTCAAAGCACCTGAAGTTAAGTAAGTGTGAGGTATAGTAGCAAGATCTTTCCCAGGATTCAGGGTGGCCAAGATTCAGAGACCCTGATAAATCTTTATTCATTATGAACTGACAAAACGCAGCATGCATAATGATCAGCCAGACTGCGGTTGATGTCAGGAAGCATGAAGCGCATCGCGGAATGCAGTGATATGCCTGTCAGCATCTACAATGAAAAAGGAGAACTCCTCCACCTCCATCTCTGTCTTTCTCACTGCCTGCACTGGGATGGTTGGGGGGTGGGGGTGAAGCACAATGTAATCCTTTCCAACTCGAGGCCACATCCGGCCACCAGTTGCTATCATCTCTCCTGTGAAAAGGAGTCGTGATTAATGAGGCCATTATGCTAATGAAATTTCAGGCCTTAACAAAGGTTCTCACAACGTAAGGGAGGTGTGCAAGTGAAATGGGAATCGTCTGACCCCAGGAGTCCTGATTCATCCATTTGGAGGGAGGGCGGGGTCCTTCCAGGCCGCTGAGCTGCCTGTGAGAACCATTGAGACTGAGGTGTCACAAAACAGTCAAGGTTTTCAGAAGAAGATTGGAAAAGACACAGATGCAGAGCACTCCAAACTGGACCGAACTGCACCACCCACACTGCCGGGCATTGTACCTGATAGTACCTAAAATTATTGAAAAACATGTCTCAGAAAACCAGCTGACTGGATGTGAGGTTTTGTCTGATGGGGAAGCGTGGATGGTTGGTGGAGCCAGGGGAAAACCCAAAACCAAGTTAGAACAGTACAAGCCAAAAAACAAACTGATAAAAACCAAAACTACAAACAATGACTTGAAACAGACCAGGAAGGAGTAGAAATTATGTAGGCCTGCACAACTAAACTAACCCCAACTATTTATCTATCTATTGTTGAAAGCTACATACACATCAGAGAACAAGGTCAGCTAGTCTCTGGGGTTGAGGGCCTAACAATATAATCACTCTGAGACCCATGAGAACAGAACCACTAACCTCTTGTTCACAGATGCAAAGTCCCAAATCACAGAGCCACAACAGAGCCCCCAGAAACCTCTTGCTCAGTATATTGATGCTTCTAACAGATCTTGAGTGGTAAGGCTGCCATTTTGGGTTCCGACTTATTTCACTATGCTGTCTATATGTTGCATGGTGGGATGTGACAACAAAAATGGAGACGAAGGTACATTATTTTATAGATTCCCAAAAGAAAAAGACATGAAATGGAGGCACAGTGGTCCCTGGGTGGGGTGCAGGCTTTATGCTGACCCTCAGTCTCTGCTTCCTGTGGTGGGAGATAACAGAGGCCTGGGAGAGCGAACGGGCAGATCAATAACCAGCTTTGGGGATGGGCAAAGCTCGGCAGGTACCTTAGGGACTGGTGAGAGTGAGGAGTTGGTCCCTGGTAGCTCTATGCTGTTCAGTGGAGCCAGGGATTGGGTGACAGGAATGCCTCCATGACCAGGAACAGCTGGGAGACCAGTGGAGCTGAACAGGTACCTTGGGAGCATTAGGGTCAAGCTGCAATGTCTCAACCTCCCTCTCCACATCAAGTAGGTAGCTCTCCACTAGCTCAAGCTCTCCTAGCACTGCTCCATCAACCGTCTCTTGCAGAAAGTCCTCCAGCTATTTGAGGTGCTCTTTCAGCAGCAGACTGTCCCTGTCCCTCACTTTTTGGAACAGGTCCTGGCACCTGCCCCAGAGCACACCAGCCTGGATTACGGAACTCCACCTGGAGATAGCTCCTGCAGGCCCTCCTTGCCACCATAGGAGGCACAGTAAGGTATCCGCTTGAGAGTGGCTATTCATATACCCTCTTCTAGCTCCAGGTCTTCATCACAAGGGGTTTATGAGTCAGTTGTCCTTAAAAGCATCGGGGGGAATACCCGATAACATGAGGTGGAGACTAGAGAGACATACACAGGCAGCAGGATCATTCACACAACAATATAATGATCAGACTGGGGAGCCGCAAATGAGGAACAGAGTAGAGGCACCAGGGCCACACGAGGGCTGAAACAAGAAGCAGAGTTAAACTAGGAACAGGTGTGTCTCATTAGTGCCATGGAGAACACGGTGGACACAGGCATGCGGGGCGTGACAGATTATGAACTAGATCACAGGTGTTAGACTCCAGTCCTGGAGGGCCAGAGCACTGCACATTTTTGGCTTCTCCTCCTTTAACACACCTGATGCAACTTCTTTTGCTATTTACCATACAGCTCTTGAGCTGAGTCACTTGTGTGGGAACAGGGAAAGAGCTAAGCTACACTTGGCTCTGGCCCTCTAGGACTGGAGTCTGACACCCCTGAACTAGATAAATGTGAAAAGATTTGTAAGTGAATTTGCTGAGGAAGGTGGTTTAAAAAACTATGGTAATGTTAAATATAGGTTGCATTCAATTGCACAATTTCTTTCAACATATCTTTTGCGTTGAGTTCAAGTGTAAAGTTTGCGCCACCATCAAGTAAAATTGTTACTCAATAGGGTGTCAGTGTAAATAAACATCATGTGACTCTGAGGGGTTAGGGTCTTTGAAATGCAGATAACAACGCTGGTTTCTCGCAGCCTCAAGCTTGATTCACAGTTTCTTGCTCGCTTCTTAGTTTTCTGCTTGCTTCTGAAATTCCTGTGCGCTTTGCAATTTTCTGCTCGTTTTGTAATTAAAACAGGAAATTACATCAGAGATTCAAGGCGTGGTAGCTGATTTCCAAAGCTGTCGATTGAAATTGCATGAAAGGGTATTTGTTTTCACTTTTGCCAATTGGTTTTGAGACTGGTAGAAGTGTTTTGCATATTTGTTTTTATTTTTGCAATGTTTTATGATATGTTAATTTGTTTTCTGATATGATAATTTTTTTAATACAATGTTAATTTGATTTGCCCTATTCGGCCACCGTAGTTTCATGCACAGTTTTGACAGTTGGAGTTTCGTGACGTTCGAAACTTGCCGCAATAGGTATTGCTGTATTTGCTAATGCCGTTGCTCTCGAGACCGGTCTTGGTCTTGAGAACGGTCTCAAGGCAAGTTTTTTGTCTTGGTCTCGACTCTATTTAGTCTCGGTCTTGTCTTGGTCTCGGACATAGCGGTCTCGATGGGATGGGGGAAAAAAAGAGAAAACGGCACATCCTCACAGAACAGTATCATTATTTATTATGCGCCTCAGTTCAAATGCAACCAGTCTGATGCATCCATTTAAAAAACGTCACACTGTATACATTTTCTCAACGGACACACACATCGTACACATCGCATCATAGCAAAATCGGCAAAGAAATGTCCGAAAATATCCGCGTAGTCTATAGCATAGTTATAATTCCAATAAATTATGTATTTTACATTCATTAGAAAGCCTGGTCTTGGAGGTGCAAGTCAATCTGGAGGCTCATTCTCTTCAATTCAAACAAAGAGTCATTACTCTGTCCTTGGTATAAGTGACTTAATATGAACATCTTTCTGATACTTCTCATCTCTTTTGAGGATTGCTGAGAATATTATTTTGGCAAATCTGGGAGATTTTAAATGAGAGACATATGGAGAATATGATTGAAAAGATAACATGAATTTGATTTAACGAGTAATGATACTTTACAGGAATGCCTTTTTTCTCTACAGTTGATCTGAGTACAGGTCGTCGTCGACTTACAACCATGATTGGTTACGACTGACTGGCCGTAACACGATTTGGTCGTAATTCGCATATGTATAGCCTACTGTACAGTAATGTGTTGTTATAAAAATCTTTGTCATACCTTATCATTTTCTTCATTATGTATTGTTATTGTCAAGTGATCACGATTCTTGCTGTGCTTTACCCCTCACTTGATAGGATGTACCAAAGCTGAACATATAACTGGGTTTCACTCGGAATAACCAGTCCTTTTTTGGGCTCTTTATCCCTTTTTTTATTTTGTCTTCACTTTTCTCAAACCACGCATTTACAGGTGAAAAACCTTAAAAGAGAAACCACCAACTTTCACCAATCTATTCCAATCTTATGAACAAGCACAAAGGTTTACTATAAATGCATATATATAAACACAAAATATACAATAAATAACCAATCTCAGCTTTAAATTTCCACAAAATTCTACATAACATCCAAGCATCAAAGTTTAAAATTAAACTACTGGAGAAATACATGAATAAGTTTCACAGCACAATGAATTACAATGAAAAGCTAATCTGTTAAACAATCAGGCAATAGATGTAACACTTCTACCCATTATTAAAAGGCAAGTTCACCCTTAATTAGGGATGGGAATTGATAAGATTTTCACGATTCCGATTCCACTTTCGATTCTGTTTAACAATTCGATTCTTTAT
>JABFDZ020000066.1:30464218-30479937 GCA_019775955.2 Pollimyrus isidori
CCCCGGGCTAGGAATTTGACTGGCTATATTTACCTAAATGTAAGCTGCATAGAAGTGGTCCTAATATTATTTTAAAGCTATTGTCCAGCTCTATAGATTGAACAAATAATATGCTGCCCCCATATGAATAATTACTATGTAATAACTGATTAAAATGTTAATATTTTTATATATATATATATTTATTACTAAAGCTAGATCATAATGTCATGAACATCAGAAAATTTGTTTTTTTGGTTTTTAAGATGTTGCTCAGATATCTTGATGTAAAGGTAGCTTCATATGGTTTCATATTACTAATGGGCCTTTTTAATGGCAGCCAAACTGACATGTAATAGTATAACAAGCACAGGTGTAATAATAAAGGTTACAAATATGCTGCACTAAAATTTAATGAAATCATCTTTGATGTCATTGCAGACACCTGTACTTGTTATACTATTGGAAAGGCCCACATGCCTAGTAAATATGGCTAATAAATGCCCTGCATGTATCAGAGGTGAGTGAGGTGTGCAAATCGGTCCAGTGCACACCGAGGGAATCACTCAGCTTTGCAAGCATCAAAGGTTATGTCGTGGCTGCATATGATGATGATTGGTGGCTAGGATGGCAATTACAGGTGTCTGCACTAACATTAATGATGCTGATATATCATGTCATAAACAATGTTGATTCTGTAAATTACGTTTGAAGCATACGGCTAGGAGGCAGGTAAACATGCTATCTACTGTTGTATGTGTGTAATCACATTTAAATTCTAGTTTTTGAATAGAAGATGACCCCAGTTTATTAGTTGTAATTTTTCAGGGCCATTATGTTATATAAAAGTATAGTATTATAAGATTCTAAAAGTATAATATTCATTATAATGCGTTGTATTGCCAGAGTTGGTATTTTCGTGCCAAAAAATACCTTTTCATATTTTTGGAATGTTGTTCTTTATTTATTTGGGTGGAGAGTCCCTTTAAACTGACTCAAGCAAAACATCCCCCAACAATCTGTATTGATTTTCAAAACAATTTGCAATCACCATTGGCCAAAAACAGTGCATCACTAATTACTTGAGAAATGTAATTGTGACTGAATAAGCAGTAATATTTATCATTTTGAGAACAGCCTCTTGCATGGAATTTTTAAATTAGAATTCTTTCCATTCATTGATGTCTCTCTCAGGGTGAGCATTTTGGGACCACAGAGGCTACTGAAGCCTTCTTCGCGATGACCCGGCTTTTCCAATCCAATGACGTAAGCACTTTTGTTTTCTGCATCATTGTCATTCTTTCTATATTGTATGAAATTATTACTGACAGTTAACTATTATCTAGAGATTAAAGCTGCACAGTTCATAATTTAAAGGGGTATGTCTGCATAACACACCATAATGCCTCTTTCTCCCATTGTTATTACTAACTGCTATTGAAGTACATCTGTAATCTAAAGACAAACGAGTGTGCTTGGTCTTAGGAGAGATGCATTGCGGGCAGGGTCTCATGGGCTGAACCTTTGCAGTTACAGGGCTACTCAAACACTTTATTAAAAGTAAATACTTCTATTGCAAGCCACAGCTGCTCCTTGTTGACTAGTTATTGCTTTTCGTAGTTCTACACCTGAATACAATGTGAGGATGTGCTGATTACAGTTTACAAGTTAAATGTATATTTACTGGCTTAACCACTCAATGAGAAGAATACTTTTTCCATATCATTGAGTTACTTGATTATTAAAATTCAGTTGTCTCTTGAGTGTGATTTTGTCTGATTTTACCATAAGCTTCAGGGTGCAAATTCCTTTTCCTCTCTACCTCCCTCACCCTCTAAGCACAGCAGATGCTTGACTAGGGTTGAATGATACTCAGTAGTATGTCTTTTTATAATCTCACAATAGACGATATTATCATTTACATTAGTAAGAAAAAAAAGCATCACTTAAAAAAAAAAAAAAAATCATTATTTGACCACAAGGTGGCTTGTATCTCCAGTCAGTCCTAGCCGAAAGTGAAATTACAATTAGCAAGAGCTGATAACAAGCAACTAAACCAATGCCATGTATCTTTTTTGGTGATGATAATAATACTAGAGGTTTAGTAACTAAGTGTGGTTATTCAGGTAAAAACGTGAAAATAATGAGGACTTAACAGAAAGCAGCCTCCTTTTGTTATGGCTGCCTCCAGTTCTGTACACATTTTATTGTAGTAAATTGATATGGCAGTTTTCGCAAAGTACTTGTGTTTTGGACCTCATACTGACGGTCAAACGTGTCAAGCATGTCTTTGAATCAATTCTACAAGTTTAAACACACCATTTTCTTTGCATATCTTGTGATTGCATCTGTGTGGCCATACATGAATGATCCACGTCCGATACATACTCATTTAGTTTTTGGTAGTCTCTAAAAAAATAACCTTTTTCATGTTCAGTCAGTTTTTAAGATCAATCGCACGATAGCTCTTTCCTATTTTAGATGTCTCAAAAATGCTTAAAACAAGATGTACAAACAAGGTGGAACAGTACGTCAAGTGTGTTTCTAGTGGCCTAATTGAAGATTTTTTGGCATACATTTTTTCATTTGTTTACTAGCTTAAAAATATTAATATATGAAGTATAAATGTATATTATACATTTATTATATGAAATTTAAAAAAGCTCTTAAATTGTAATCTGTTTCAATACTGGCAGTTGTGTATTGGTATCGGATTGGAACTGAGAATGTGGATCGGCCCACCCCTAACTGATACTTCTGCTTTTTATCTTGGAATATGCTGTTTTGTTCTGGGGTAAGTTTTCCAGTACATGTCAAGGTTTTTAAATTTGTCTGTATCTGTCGCTGCAGCAAACACTGCGTCGGATGTGCTATCTGACCATAAAGGAGATGGCCAACATTTCTGAGGATGTCATCATTGTCACTAGCAGGTATTGTTTAGTCTCTTCTGATTGCACCATTGCTTCTCGTGGAGTTTGAACTTGTGATTAGAAGGTTCCAGGTTGTAAATCAAGAGATTTTTTTTATGTGTTGGATGTCATCTCTCAAGAAGTCAAGTATTTCCTTTTTGACTAATAACTAATTGTGATGGGCTCTCATTACCGCCTTCTGCTCCTTATCAGCCTGACCAAGGACATGACTGGAAAGGAGGACGTGTACAGAGGTCCGGCCATTAGGGCTCTCTGCCGGATCACAGATGTGAGATGTTCCCCTCTCTTATAAAGTTATTTCTTGTTGTATGGCAGCCATATTAGCAGAACATTTGCTGTTTACACTATTGACTCGACTTAAGACCGACTAAGCAAGAGAGATCCTTACTGTATTAATAAATATTTATGTCTTGTTCTACTTAATTAGGGCTTAATTGCAAAAGAATATGATTTTTCAGTTCTGCAGGTTGTGGGATTTTGTATTACAATATCTTGAACATGTACAGAAATATCTTTTTCCCCCTTTAGATCTATTTTGGGAATATATTTTGGAGCACTTACAATCAAATAGAGATACTAGAGTAACGATACAAACAGATGCATATACAGGTGAGAGCAAGCTTGGCACAGTGTAGGATTAGTCAGTGTGCATCACCTTTGGAGTTGGGGGTTAAGGACCTTGTTTAAGGAATCATGGAAATGTGACTATTCTGCTGTGGCTTGGGTTCAAACCTTTGGCCTTCTTAATTAAGGCATGAAGGCCCAACCTGCTGAGCCGCACAGCCCACATGTATGGTTTGCATAGATACAATTGCTCAGTGGTTCTAATTTAATTGTGTGGTTTCTTCCTGTAGACCACCATGCTACAAGCTATAGAGAGGTACATGAAGCAGGCTATTGTGGACAAGGTCCCTAGTGTCTCCAGTTCAGCTCTGGTCTCCTCATTGGTGAGTTGGAGTTGTTTACGTTGACCATAGGTGGGTTGTTTGTGTGTATTCTAAGCTATCCTCTGTCTGTGGTACAGCACATGGTGCGGATGAGTTACGATGTGGTCAAGCGCTGGGTGAATGAAGCACAGGAAGCTGCCTCTAGTGACAACATCATGGTTCAGGTGAGCATAACTTCCCTTCATACGTTTTTCTAAACTGCTTTTATTATTGGTCCCCATAACAACTTTAGTACAGTCTACAGAAGAGAAATGGATTTGTGTGATGCTCTTCAGTCCTCTAGCATTATCCCTCTGACCTCTAGTACCATGCCCTGGGCTTGCTTTACCACCTGCGGAAGAACGACCGCCTGGCTGTCTCCAAGATGCTGAATAAATTCACCAAGTCTGGCCTTAAGTCTCCATTTGCCTATTGCATGCTCATCCGCATCGCCAGCCGGCTGCTGGAGGAAACTGAGGGAGGGTAGGTGTCACTTTGTGTCTTTGTCTGTGCACGCGTTTGCACGCACTCCTCGGCTGAGAGAACAACTCCCCTGTCATTAGGCATGACAGCCCCCTGTTCGACTTTATTGAGAGCTGTCTGAGGAACAAGCATGAGATGGTGGTCTATGAGGCTGCCTCTGCAATTGTACACATGCCCAACTGCACAGCTCGTGAGCTGGCCCCAGCTGTGTCAGGTGAGTGACACACCTCTGTGTGTTTATGCACTTGTGCCTTTTATATCGTGTAACTCTTTATGTTTCTCACCAGTTCTCCAGCTCTTCTGCAGCTCTCCCAAAGCAGCTCTGAGATATGCTGCTGTCAGGACCCTAAACAAGGTCAGTCACATGACAGAAAGTTGGGTTAATGTTTGATTTGATGCTGATCTTTGTGAATTGATTCTACAATGTAAACCAAAATTGAGTGGTTAGTCGTAGTGTGGCAACATCTTTTTACGTTATCATACAGGGTTCATACAGTCATGAAAATCCTGGAAAAATCATGAAAATAAGAAATTATGGTTTTCAGACCTGGAAAAGTTATGGATGACTATGTAATGATCAATCAAAAATCGGTAAAAAATTTGGTGTAAGTGTATGAAATGTTAAAATGAATCCTTTAGGAGTACTTCAAGGTACTTAACAGAGAAACTGGTGTCATTTAATTTCATAACGTCATCATTCATGTCGACGTTGTGCGTTTGTTTTCGGTTTTTACCGAACGCGAGATGGCGAGCGAATTCGAAGCTGAGGACACACCCCCCGATCGTAAATCAGCAGTGTGGAGTATTTTAGCTTTCCGGTAATCACAAACAAAATCAGCTAGAAGAGCACAGACAAGACAAAACTGTGTGTAACCATTGTAAAAGACTGATAACATGCACAAATAGCACAACGAACAGGCTTCAGCATATACACTGGCACCACAATTCACCACCACCAGAGTGAAGATTATTAAAAGGGCAAATCACACTAAAAAGCTGCACATGCAAGCCTTAGTTTATTTGGTAATGCTTTATATTAAATGCACCTTCATCATGCATTCCTTATGCATTCATAGAACATTCATAAGCAGCGTGCAAGTACACCTAACTTCCCTTAACAGCTTTAATATACATTAATAACATTATACAATTATAATGTTTGTGAATATACATTAATAATGTGCATTACATGATTATCCAATAATGTTTGTTATTAATGTATATTAGTTATTACGGGATATTAAGATGTAAAGATTTGCATATATCATGATGTTTGAGTGATTTCTGAATTTTTAATGCTGCAGTAGCCAATTATATCCACAAACTGCTGGTGTGTATTCAGGTTTTTGGGACAACTTTTAGGTCAGCAGTTCAAACCCAGGTTTAAGGACTCTTCAGCCAATCAGTCCTCTAAATAGTAATCTAATTTGGGAGCTGCAGTGAAAATCCACATACACAGTGGCCCTTTCTGGATATGATTGACCACCCCTGACTTAGTGAATACATTATGAAGGTGTACTGAACGTTTTATGAATGCAATATAAAAACATTATGAAAACGCAGTAAATAAATGGTAAAGCATTTGTTTAAAGATTTTTGTTTTATTCATTTTGATTTGGGATTTTTTTTTTTTAGACCGTATTTTATTCAATTTCAGATGCACTGTTTAAAGGACATTTTGCACAGTTTGGAAAGATAAAGGAATATTTTAAAATAAATTTGTCTGCAGCTCTGCTAAATTGAGAAAATTGTATCATGAACTTAGAATTGTGAATTGTATCAAGTAGTGAGTTGAATGTATTGTTACATCCCTAGTTATGGAAATAAAATATACATCTTGACATGGCATTTTTCCTCTCTAGAGGCGGTATTTTTTTCCTCGTCACATGTTTCGACAGGGAATATATGCTTTTAAAAACCCCATGGTGACATATACCATGTCAACAGTGTTAAAGGTCTTTCAGTACTAAGTAGTAAAACTTTGCATTATTGCCTTAAAAATGCATTATTTGTTGCTGTATCATGCCTCTTGTGTTGTATTACCAGTTGATAACATTTCGACTTAGAAACATTGAGTACCATTGATACTCACAATTTGTGTAAAAAAAAAAAAAAAACATTCAATGAAGAGATTCATTGTTTTGTCTGATTTTCTTAAATATATGTCTAAATTGGAACAGGTGAAGTAAAAGGAAACAATCCATAAGGTTTGTGCTAAAAGACAAGTTATTTATATGTGCCATTTGTAAGTGCCCTGATGTGACATAAGTGGAACATATGCATTATAAATGTGTCACAAAATAACGAAAGAATGTTATCCTGAAGTATTCCCAACATGTTTAGAATGTGTAAAGGTTAAATATTAGATGCTATAGTCAAAACAAGGTGTGGGTATGTGGATTGTCATACATTTTGTGAGGTCTTCTAGATAATACAATAAGATAACAATACTTATATTTAAAAATATTTTAACTGGAAGAGCAGAATGTGTAAAGACCATATGAAGTCCCAATATCAAATGGTATAAAAGAGATGGATGTGCATGTGTGTGCAGGTGTTTGGTGTTTTGAGATGCAGCAGTGCACTGTGTATAAGCACTTAATGTGCTGCCAGTGAAAAAGATTACGCTGCTATGAGTACAAGCTAGCAGTGAGACTTGGATACGGAATGCATAAAGTCGCATTTCAAGTATCACACAGTGTGAATATAAATGTGTAAAAAGATGTGTGTCTGAGAGAGCGAGAGAGTCTGTGTCATTCAAGTGGTTATTAGAGGGAACACGTATAAAAAAAAATATTTTCACAAAAGATACAAAGTCTTCTAATTCCTGGCAGGTGCTAACAGTTGCACTTATACATATACCCAAGGATCTTCCTATCTGCTTGTTGACATGCAAAGTACACCATAGAATTATTAATTTCTGGTATTATTTTGTTATTTTAGAAAATCTGATTTCAGCTTTACACATTCAATAATATCTTTGGTTATCATTGCTACGTTCTTATGTGATATGTATATTCTGCTTATGTCACATTAGGGTAATTATAATGGCCTATCCAAGTAATTTTGTCTTTTAGCACTAATTTTTACATTTCAATAATTATTGTTTTTATTATTATTGCAAACGTAAGAAATAGCTAGAAAAATCTAGTGTGCTTAATAATGTTCAGCTCATCATTATTAGGACAGATATAAATTAAATTATGCCGTAAAATTATATGCAATGGAAAATGCATCCATATCTAAAAGATGAATGCAAGATCATAAAGCGTGGTTCCTCCACACAAGGTACATGTTTGTGATGGTGTCATATGATGATGATCACACAACCATTTCCTGAATGGATTGAACAAAAAAATCTTTCTTTGAATCGATCCCTGGAAATTTAGCTTGAAGTCATGAAAAGTCATCAAAATTTGTTTATTGAAAAGTCTATGAACCCAGATCATGCCTTGCGCATCTCACCAGGTGGCAATGAAGCACCCTTCTGCAGTGACTGCTTGTAACCTGGACCTGGAGAACCTAATCACCGATTCAAACCGCAGCATTGCCACACTGGCTATTACCACGCTGTTGAAGACTGGCAGTGAGAGCAGCGTTGACCGCCTCATGAAACAGATCTCCTCCTTTGTATCCGAGATCTCCGACGAGTTTAAGGTGACTTCTGTTTCTTGACCTTCCTCAGCTATCTTTCATTTCAAGAGAATTTGACCCTAAACCACCTCTCCGGTATTCAAAGTGGATCAATATCGAAAATACATCTTTCAGTGTAATTCACCAGGAGACATTTTCTGCTTCAATCAAATAAAGCATTAAGGCTCCTTTTTGGATTTTTGTCGTGTCTTGGAATTCAGTAACTGTTTGTGGGCACTAAATGTGTTTGCTTTGCATTCACTTTGCAGGTGGTTGTGGTACAGGCTATCAGCGCACTTTGTCAGAAGTATCCCAGGAAGCACAGTGTCATGATGAACTTCCTGTCCAACATGCTGAGAGACGATGTGAGTTTTTGTCTAAACAACTGGATGCATCCAATTTGAGCAGCAGCCTTGTATTAAGAATTTGTGTATGACAGGGTGGGTTCGAGTACAAACGGGCCATTGTGGACTGCATCATCAGCATCATCGAGGAAAACCCTGAGAGCAAAGAGACTGGGCTGGCGCATCTCTGCGAGTTCATTGAGGATTGTGAACACACTGTGCTGGCTACCAAGATCCTGCACCTTCTAGGCCGGGAGGGCCCCCGCACACCTTCACCCTCCAAGTATATTCGCTTCATCTTCAACCGTGTCGTGTTGGAGAGTGAGGCTGTACGTGCCGGTGAGTAGGGCTACACCTTGTGTGGCACCTTGTGTCCAAAAACCCCAGGTCAGACTGTTTGTGCCATTTTGCCATTGTGTTGTGTTGCTATTCTCTGTGCCTAGATATTTTGGAAATGTGGCTAACATCATGCATTTCCTCTCCCAGCTGCAGTCAGTGCTCTGGCGAAATTTGGAGCCCAGAACGATGACCTACTTCCAAGTGTGTTGGTGCTCATGCAGAGGTAGATTTGATTTCTGCAGGGGCTCTCTTGTAATCCGTTTACCACAGGAACTTGCATAGAAATCATTCAGTGAAATAAACCGAAAGGCGCCCTATTATGCTTTTCCGATTTTGTTGTATAGCTGTTTCTGCATGTTAATGGTCTGCAAAGTCTTGAAGCCAAAGGGAGTAACTCTTGCCAAAGAGAACCACTTTATCTCTATTCTGATTGAAATACCTCCCTGTCTAGTGTTTTCTTCCGTGACGTGGTGCGGTCACCTCGTAACAAAATCCTTATTGGCCACCTACCAAACCTTAGTTTTATTTGGTAATACTTTATATTAAGAGCACCTTCATCATACATTTTTTTATGCATTTATAGAACATAAATTTAATACCCTTACCAGGGGAGAACACCTTCTTGATCTTGTTTTCTCTAATAACCAGGATAGGATTAGAAAATTAGAGGTTTTAGAACCATTGGATGGTAGTGATAACATGGTTAAATTCAAGGTTCATTTTAGTGTCAGAAAAGCAAAGTCGAAATTAAAAGTGTACAATGTTAGGAAGGCTAACTTTAATGGTATGAGACGGAAACTAGAAACTCTAAACTGGACTGACTTAAATAGGAAAAACAGTTGAAGAGGCACATTGTTGCAAGTGCAAGAGGACTTTATTCCTGTTTCCAGAAAAAATCAATCTAGGAAACGATAACCAATGTGGTTTACTAAGGAAATTAAGAATAGTCAGGAGGAAAACGGCTCTGTTGTACAGTTGGAAAATAACCAATGATTTAAAAATTAAGCAGGAGTATCTAAGTCTACAGGTAGAATTAAAAATAGCATTAGACTGTCCAAGAAGGATGTAGAAAGAAAAATTGCATTGGAGGCTAAGGATGACAATAAAAGTTTATTCCAATACTTTAACTCCAAAGGAGCTCTAAAAGCTAAAATCGTTCATTTGCAGGATAGTAAGGGCCTTATAATTGAAAATGAAATTGACATAGTGACTGAGTTTAATCATTTTTTCACGGGTGCTCACAGTAGAGCACACAAGTAACTTGCCACCAATTAGTACGAATACAGCGTCGTCTATGACCAATATATGTATAACTAAGGCTGATGTGGTACTAAACCTGGCTAAACTCAAAATAAACAAATTGCAGGGTCCTGATGGCATCTTACCTATGGTTTTAAAAGAGATGAGGGATATTATTAGCCAACCTTTAATACTCCAGAAATTATCTGATGATGTGGTGTCTTCAGATTGGAAGCATGCTAATATCACACCCATATTCAATACCCGTAGCCAGCCATAGGCCAATCAGTCTAACTAGCAATACTGGAAAAATAATGGAAGCTATAATGTGAAAATGGTATATTACCTGGATGCAAATAACATTCTGGGGGATAGCCAACATGGATTTAGGTAGATCCTGTTTAACATATCTACTTGAGTTCTTTGAGGAAGCTACAAATGAAATTGATCACAAAAAGGCCTACGATGTGGTCTGCTTAGATTTTTCAGAAGGCCTTTGTTGTCCCCTACAAAAGGCTCTTGCTAAAGCTCAAAGCTGCAGGGATTTTAGGAACTGTGGCAGCTTGGATTGAAAACTGGTTAACAGACAGGAAGCAGCGAGTAGTGATTTGAGGCACAATATCACGTAGTGGGATACCGCAGGGTTCAATTTTAGGACCACTTGTTCCTAATTTACATTAATGATATTGATACCAAAGCATATAGTAAACTGGTTAAATTTTGCAGATGACACCAAGGTGGGTGGTGTAGCAGATACTGATCTAGCAGCAGAGAGGCTACAACGGGATCTGGAGCAGAAATATAAAGTACAGATATTTTATGGGTTCCACGGAAAAGGTAGCTGATTACGAGAGAGATCTCGGTGTGTTGATGCTTCTATGTCCCATTCTCGGCAGTGTGGTGAAGCAATAAAAAAGGCCAATAGAATGTTGGGTTATATCTCTAGGTGTGTGTAGTTTAAGTCAATGAAGGTGATGTTACATTTATACAATTCCTTGGTAAGACCCCACCTAGAATATTGTATGCAGGTCTGGTCACCATACTTTAAGAAGGACATTGCTGCCTTAGAAAAGGTGCGGCGAAGGGCTACTAGAATGATTCCTGGTCTTGGAAGAATGTCTTATGAGGAGATGTTGGCTGAGCTGAATTTGTTTAGCTTTGAGCAAAGGAGTCTAAGGGGGGACATGATCCAGGTCTATAGGATTCTAACGGGTCTGGATGCTGTTCAGCCAAATGGCTATTTCATTATTAGTTTAAATACTAGAACTCATGGAAATTAGTGGGAGAACATTTTAAAACAAATTTGAGGAAGCACTTCCTTTAACAGCATGTAGTTCGAGTGTGGAATAGTCTTCCGGCTAGTGTAGTGAAAGCTAAAACCCTGGGTTCCTTTAATTCAGAGAACATTTTAACAACTCTGATCTATTAGTTAAGTTCTCCCCAAACGAGCTTGATGGGCCGAATGGCCCCCTCTTGTTTGTAAATTTCTTTTTTAAGTTCTTATGTTACCTGCAATAATTTGCCTACAGTTAACAACATGAGCGGAAAGCTGACCAGTTGGTCAAGCTGACCAATCAGATCACACTGGGCTCATGGGGGATGGGGCTTAAAGCTCCAACGTAACATTTCAGACAGAGGGAGGGTAGCGCTGTATGTGTTTTTGAAACATTGAAACATGTAAATATATTCCAGAGGACTCCAAAAATAAAATGAACAGTGAAAATTAGCATAATAGGGCCCCTTTAAATGCTGAGGTAGAGCAGTCAGGGGAACGCATGGGTTTGCACTTGACACTGATCCAGGATATTCCGTCCTTATTAGTCACATTTGTGTTAGTGCTGTACTGTTATTTTTGCTAAAGTGAAATGAAGAAATTGGAATCTTTACTCAGTTCTGTACATTTTGTGATTGGTATATTCAAAGTATTGATTTTTCACAGGTGTATGATGGACAGTGATGACGAGGTGCGTGACAGGGCCACCTTCTACATGAATGTCCTGCAGCAAAAGCAAAAAGCACTAAATGCTGCCTATATCTTCAATGGTAAGGTTGTCAAAAAAATACTCTAGTGTTTCCCAACCTAGTCCTCGCGTAACCCTGGACCATCCACCTTTTTGCTCCCTCCCAGCCGATCAGGAACACCGAATACCTGGTACAGGTATGCAGGGAGCTGAGAGGAAGCAAAAATGTGGACTGTCCAGGGTTCCCCGAGGACTGGGTTGGGGAACACTGCTCTAGATAAGTGGTGGGCAATGTGGCCGGAATATCATATCACTATATTTTTGTTTAGATTCATGATCCACGGTATAGATCATGATTTTTATTTGTTTACAAACCAACCGAATCTGAGTGTGTGTAATGTTTAACTACTTATTTGACCACTTAACCAGCAATTCATTCCTTACAAGACACACTTTGTAGTAGGGTGGACGGTACACCAATGTCAGTTATAAAAAGCATTTTATATTATTATTAAAGCTTCAGTGATAATCTGAATAATTCTTATGTAGTACAGTGGTACCTCAGTTCTCAAACTCATTAAAACTCGAATTTCTTAAGTTGAACCAACCAGTTTGGGGGAAAAAAAATTACGTAGAGCTTGATCTGAATCTCAAAATTGAAACCGTGAACTTGTACGCGTCGGGAAATGAGTCACGCGGTGTCTCTCAGCGGAAACAAAGGGTAAGGCTTCAGTCTCAGCCTCGCATTAACTGTGATTGCATCGTGCATGTTCTGAATACATATATTTAGACAGTAAAAATACATTTACACAATGATAGACAGACAGTAACAGTAATTATTATACAATAAAATAATCTTAAATCTTTTTAAAATGTATTTTAATATTAATAATTAACCATTAATACGCTTAATTATAATAATGCTGTGTCGAGCGAGGACAAATACGCAGATGTCAGGGTATCGGGGAACACGGAGTTTAATTACAGGTAAGACAGACAAAACACAGGCAGGCAAACAGTGACCGGACTTGGGAAATAAACTGAAACATGGACGAAGTACAGAAGACTAATGACAACAGCCAGAAACAGCTGATCACATGGAGTTAACGAGGGGGCGTGGCACACAGAAGGGGCGGACGGTTGAGGCAGGACTCACTGTTTGGATTCATTTACTTTACAAATTACAGCTGATTCCTTTGTCCTTGTATTCCTCACGCACTGTCACTCGTGTCACCCGACCTAATCCATATTTCTGCCCCCTGGCTGCTACAATTAATATATATTTGCATGGTCTGAACTTGAAAATAGCTCTCTACATTTCCCATACCATTGAGCATCAAACTCCTTTAACCTCCAAGCAAGACACATTTCAGTGCATGAATTCCCTTTTGTTGACATTAATGTACTGTTTAACACCCTCAACCAAAAAATCATAATGTTCTTAACTGAGTGGCTGCTCTATCCTGAAATCATAAAGCTTAAAAGTTTTCAAACGCAGTATTTTATAAAATGTTGCATAAATAGATGTATGTTGGTGATTTTATGTTTTGTCAAAGTTTTGTGTTTTTTAACAACTGCAAAAACTAATGTATCTTTTTATGCAAATCAACTCTGGTGAAACAAGCACACGTTTTCAGGGCTGCCAACTCTCATGCATCTAGTATGACACGCTTTCTAACCTGCGCTCACACAAGAAATATTTTGGCAAAAACATTATTCCATTATGAATCTAAAATTAGTCACATCAGTAGCCCTGGAGTAACTTGAGAACCCTACAGACTATTTCTAAGGTAATGTATGTAATGTACATGTAAATGTATGTTCACACTTGTCTCAAATTGAAAATGCCTTGGGAGCTGGCCAAAGTTAACAACCATGTTCATATATTCTGATTTTTTTTATTCACAGGGAGAGGACATGCTATTCCTCCCAAAACTTGCAAAACAGTAATACCATGATATATTACTGTCACTGTCCAAAAAGGGAAAAATACTGTGATAGGATCTAAAATTATCACCCACCCCTACTTTGTACATTGTTTTACATAAGTTTATTATTACTACATACTAAAAGTGCGAATAATTTATTTAATATTAAAGTTTCAAAAATATTAGTACATCATCATTTCGGTCAATAACTACATTTCTGAACTCTTAACAACAAATACAAACGATAGATAAATCTGTGTTGCTATCTGTTGCAAATTACAAACACAATAGGGACAGTAAATTGACCTTTTATATTTAAAATGTTTAATTGTGATGGCAGCAACTGGGCCTTGTTAGAAAGGTTGAGAATCCTTGCTGTAGATGCTGCTCTTTATGACAATTTGTGAGTGTGGTTTTTTGTTTCTTTCCCTTTTTCTGATAATTGTAGGTCATTTTATCACCTTAGGTCTCTCAATATCTGTGTGGTGGTGGGGTATTTTATGGCCTTAGGTCTCTCTGTGTCTGTACCTGGTCTTGAGAAGTCCCTTCACCAGTATACCCTGGAACCATCCGAAAAGCCATTTGATATGAAAACTGTTCCCCTGGCCACCACGCCTGTCACAGAACAGAAGACTGGTACAGTCAGCCTACTCATTTACCTTTACCTGTTTTACTGTTTTTTAAAAGTGTTTTACTGAACTAGTATTGTGCGGTTTTCAGATTTTTATGTACTTTCCCTAAAACAAGTGCATTACACATGGCCTTGCTGTACCTAGTCTGACTTGGCATGAGGATATGTTCTCCTCTTTTAGAGTTGGCGCCCGTGGCCTCCAGCAAGCTGCCTGAGAAGCTGACTCCTTCCCGTCAGGATATCTACCAAGGTATGATCACCTTGACTTGGCTTTTTCAAGTTCCCCTTCCAAAATAGATACCTTGAAATGCTCTACATTTACATTTGTGAACACACAGTACACTGCAAACGTTTAAAAACCACCAGACATTGGAGGAGTGTATCAGAAACCTCTTAGTGGAAGTGTAATGACACCAGTGTCATCTGATGCCCACCCTTCATAAGCATGCTAGCCAGAAAAGTTCAAATGTCTAAATTTCAACGGGGAAGTATGTTCTGTTGTTCTGATCCTGGTCAAGTGTGATCTCCACAGATATCAGTAAGACCTGTTAGCTATGGCTTTCTGTGGCAAGGTGGGAAGGAACATGTCAAGTGGCACCAAGAGCATTATTGTGCAGTACTAAGCTAAAGTTATTGCTTTAATTATGATTTAAAGACTGGATCCCTCAGGGGTGTCCTTTATATCTGTAGACCAGCTGGTTACAGTTTTGAGGCTGTGTAGCAAGAGGCTTTCTTAGTCACTGAACTATAGTTATATTTGTTTTTGCTATTTAGATTTTGAATCACAAAGAACAATGTCTTTTTTTTTTATCACGTCATGGCATATCCAAGAAGCATTCCGGGACCTCATCATGCACAGCCTGCCCTCAGTGGCACTTTTGGAAAGGCATTCACTTACCTTTAATTTAGGCTCCAAGCAACAGCCGATCTCAGGAAGCTCCAGTGTTGCTTGGGTATTGTGACCTCTGTTTGTGCCAAGAATTCTGGAAGATTTTCAACAAATCGGTGTTGAATACATTGTGTTACTACGAGTATGTAAGAGTGTTTCAGGGATCAATAGGACTTTTCCCTCGTACTTTGCTAAGGTCATAATCCATACGTGAACAGTAACAGCTTAAGAGTAGAACGTGCATGTGGCTCATTCAAACAGGCATGCAACTAATTCACCAGTAGTGCTATGACTAATCACCCGATTTGTTCAGATGTTCTTTCATGTCCTAGAACAGTGGTTCTCAACTCCATTCCTCGTGCCCCCCCGGCCAGAATGTTTTCATTCCAGCGCTACTTTAATCAGCCTCAAATGATCCTTAATAAGCTAAACCTGGT
>JABFDZ020000066.1:30556613-30577473 GCA_019775955.2 Pollimyrus isidori
ACTAATTAAATCAAGATCCCGCTGTAGCTGCTGAGCCGCTAGTTCAGTATCTGCTACACCACCCACCTTGGTGTCATAGATGCAGGTAATTTATACTTCAGGATTTAACAACCAGGAACCAGCAGTGAGGCATTACCTGCAGGTGCAAGGACTTCAGGCTGTCAGGCAGGGGCAGTGGAATGTAGTCAATGTCATTGTCAGTCAAGTAAAGGTATAACAGGTTGGCCATCTCCTACAAAAAACAATTTTCCATATATTACAAAAAAAGACGTTGGTTTAAAATAAGTAAATATGAATGCTATAATACTCACAATGAGATGGTGGGTTTAATAATGCGTTAGAAATGCAATTATTTATCCTACAAAGTAGTCCCTGGAGCAGCAGTCACTATCTGGTGGACCGTGGTCCAGGTCCGGACCCAGAAGCTGTCCTATACGGACCCGGACCGACAGCTAAAACATTAAGTTATTATTTAAAACCTGACAGGGTGCTTTTATTTTGTAGTCTTTTCGGTAGCGGAAGCTAGCATTTCCCGCCATTTCCCGCGCCAATGAACGTCAAACGCCTTTGAACGCCAAGCAAGACGTATAGTTCGGCGTATGCAGCCCTTTGTCTGCGCTAATGTGCCATTTGTGTTAATAGCAGCAGGGAAGCTAACACCCGCAACCAAAAGCATAATGTTCCTGACGGAGTGGCTGCTCTGTCCTGAAAAAGCTGAAAAGTTTTCAAATACAACATGTATTATATAACAAATTGGATAAATAGACATAGTTTATTGTTAATATCATGTTTGCCGAAGTTTCTGCCTTTTAACATATGTAGAAAGTAATGTTATCTGTTATATAAATAAACTCAGGTGAAACAAAAGATGCATGTTTTCAGGGTTGCCAAATCTCAAGCATCTACAGCATGACACGCTTTCAGACTCATGCTGGAAATCTTACGGCAAATCTGTATTTTTCCATTATAAAACGTAAAATTAGCTCCATCAAAAGTGTATTTACACGATTAAATACAAAAGCAGACTATTTACAAGGTAAGAACTGTTACATGTCTCAAATTGAAAATCTCACTCAAACCAGCTGCCCGAAGTTTTGTCATGTGACAATAAATATTGTCAAAACCTTTTTGAATTGTGCTGAATTAATTTGATTTGACAGTCAACATACAATGTTGTTGCAACTAATAGGCTACTTAAATATATATCACACTTAATGGTTAGACATTATGATCTTCCGGACCTTTGCTTCAAGAATTTTTCTCTAACTGGACCTCTTTACATTTTAGTTGAATACCCCTGCCCTAGAGTAACTGGGGGTCAGGGATCTTGCTCAAAGACCCAATGGTGACATCACTCTACCACCCCAAGGATTTGAATGGGTGTCCTTTCAATTATAGGCATAGAGACCTAATCCGCTGAGCCACATACGAAAGCAATGTTTGAACACAAAAATTTATTATGAAATGTAATGTTATTGCAGAGGCGTTTCTGTGGAATGATTTTCAAATGTCCCTTGCTTGTGTCTCACCTTAAAGGCCTCCTTCTGGATGCCCTGGGAACCCAGCTGGTTATGGCTCACATCGATGAGAGTCATGCCAGTGGGCAGTCTGGGCAGCCGGGTCACCTTGTTCTCTCGTAGTACCAGCTCCTCTAGGGCTGGTAAGGCTTTCAGTGCATCCTGGTCTACCTCTGTGATTGTGTTACCGGTCAGGTCAATTCTCTTCAGTTTATCTGCAGTGCACCAGAACACACAACTTAATAGCTGGTCTTAACATTTGGATATATTTAGTATCTTACATTTGTAGTGCAGTTATTGTTTGTTTAAATAAATTAAACTTAAATTAGTCTCCCAACCCTGATCTGGAATATCATAAATTGAGTCACAAGTATTCAGTTAGATGATTCATTAAAATTATGTCTGCTAAAGATTATTCATGTTTTAAAAAGCTCATAAGTATAAGAACTGTAATCTTGTTGAAGGATGAATAAAAGATGTGTTAGTTTGCATTGATAAAACTTGCTGAATATTATTTGAGAAACTATATGGTTATTCATATGGAAGGTTTTATTCAACAGAGATATTAAATGAGTTAATGCTACTGGTTTGGATGCCAAGCAATGCAACTGTTCAAACGAAACATACTCATCTCTGCAAAGTCAGACTTGTGGACCTTGGAGATCTTGTTGTAACGAGCATAAAAGTGTGTGGTTTCCTTGGGTAGTGGGGGGATGTTTTCTAGCTTGATATCATCACAGTAGACAGAGCCCCCAAGGCAGGTACAAAGCAGGCAGGTGGGCATGCCTGGGGTGGGAAAGAAGGAAAGGTAAGCTAAAAGGGCAATGCTGAAAACAGGTATCAGCCAGAAGTGACACTCAAGGCATAACATTAGTGATGCGCGGGTCATCGGGGGTCGGGGGGTCGGGCGGGTCAAAAAGTTACAAAATGCATTTCATTATCGATCAAAGCCAGATGAAGTACAGCGCTATGTGCAGTCACACTTCAGTCTTGAGGAATGCAGTGAAGACATCCTTGGCTTTTGGAGGGCTCACAGTCACGATTTACCTCTCCTCTCGATGCTGGCAAGAGCGGTGCTTTGCATTCCTGTAACCAGCGCATCAAGCAAGCCTGCGTTCAGTTCAGCAGGTAGCGTGCTGGAAGCGTGTCAAAATAGGCTAAACCTCAGCACCCCATCCTCTTTCTCCACAGTGCTTCCAAACAGCTGCCATAAATGTAGTCGGCATATATTTTTCAATTTTGGAATTTTTAATTTGTAGGATAAGCTACTAGTTTGGTGAAATATCATGGTTAAGTATACTCTGCTCTACTTCATTTTAGACAAAATTTAGTTAAAAGAAGACCTAAGTTCTACTAAGTTCATTCAAATCTGATAAAAGTTCACTAAGTTCATTCAAATCTGATAGCGTTCTCAGATCTGATGTTACATCAGATGTTACAGTTTTGACAACTAGTGTGTTTTGCATACATGCACGCTTGTGTGTGTTTGTGTTTGTGCGAGAGAGATATTTTTCGTGCAATTTTCCGCAACCATTTTAATAAACAATGACCTAAAAATTAATTTTTCAGTTTCTATGTTGTTGTTTGGTACACAGTTATTCTTGCATAAAATTGTGTCACCATCTTCAGTGTGAATCTAGCACATCTATGTCATCTGTGGGTTACACTGTCACAAATGGCACTTCATTGGTAGGTTCCATGGCAATACAGGCCCACTGGTGTTTTTTTTTCCCTCGGGTTAGGTTGGGTTTTGGGTCATTATCCACATGGGTTTTTGCGGGTCGAGCAGGGCAGTTTGGATCTCCTGATGGGTCAATTTGGGGCGGGTGTTAGAAAAAGCTATTACTGTGGATTGAGCGTGCTGCAAACCTCCTTGAGCATCAGGGCCCATGAGCACCCCAGAGCCCCCAGAACTCGGGGAAGGCACACGGGGCTGCAGGGGAACTTCTTCCTCATCTTCCTCCAGGGAGGCTGCAGGGGCCTGGTAATTGTCTTCTAAGGGAGGCAGTGTTCCAATCTCGATCTACAAAATGACAAAACTAACTTTGAAATCTGAAAACCCATCTTCAAATTTTTCCTCGAAAATGCGCAGGGTACTGTGCGCCATCCCCCCCCCCCCCTTGTGAGAGATTACCTGGGCTTAAAATATGACTTCTGGAACAAAAGGTCAAAGGCTCCCACTATGCTAGGCACAAAAAAATGCCTGTCAAGAACCTCATACCTGTGATGACCTGCTCGTAAGATCCATCCGTGTGTTACGCCCCCCTCATTACTTTGTGTGAAACCCCAGTTGTTTTCAGCTGTTTGTGTCATTCCTGATTAGTCCTGTGTATTTCAGTCTGCGTTCATGTCTGTTTCCCCAGTCCAGTTATTAATGTTGATTGTCTTGAAGTTTTGCCCATTGAATAATGGCCTTCATTCATATCCATGGCTTCATCCGTCCGCTTACCTGATCACAATGTGACAGAATGGCCAGAGAAAGTGCCCCCCCGCCTGAGGAAGATTTCCTCGGTTTGGTCGATGAGGTACTGCACTGGATTGCCCAGCCCTAGGTTCAGGAGGACCCAGAAGCCTGGGTGCTATCCAGCCAGAGTCGGGACATCCTGGAGGGGATGTCCCAGGAAGAGGACGCGCACCTCACTCTTCAGGTATGCAACAACCTCCGGCAGCTGCAGGGGAGACTACCTGAGAACCAGGTGGGTCCCGCTCGACAACGAGCGGTTGCCAGATCTACTGTGGGACCTCTCTGAGAATGCCCAAATCGCCAAAGGCTAAAAACCAGAGGAAGAAAAAGAGGAGAGGTAAAAGATCCGAAGATGTGCCAACTATCTGTTTGGGGGCGTTTTCCCACTTGTCCTCTTTCCCCATCAGGTGTCTGGAGAGTGCCTCATGATCCTTGACCCAGGGGTGTTCCTGCTGGTGGCAGACGCTCCTGCAGGGCTCCCAGAAAGGACAGATCCATCCCACACTAGACAGTTCTTTACCCTTCAAGAATTATACTGGAGATTGCTGGAGGATCCGGGTGTGCCGAACTTCCCAGAAGCAGCCCAGCTCGCCGACCAGCTACAGGGAGAGTTTGGTACCTTCACTCCAACCTCTCCCCGGGGCAATTTGGAGAGGTTAGCAGATGACATAAAGAGGCTGCTCCAGTTGAGGAAGGAGCCGGTGGCCAATGGCACCGCCACCTCTTCCCAGCAATCTCCAGTATAATTCTTAAAGGAGCCAGGTGAATAGGGGATGCCATTCTCTGGATCTCCAAGATCTTTAAAGGGGCAACGCCAGCTGTGGAGATACCAGCCCTGGCTCCTGTACATGGTTATGCCTGTTCCTGACCTACCAGTTATACCTGATGTGCTTGACCCTGCCCTGTCTGTAATATCCAAGCCTATCTTGTCTGTCCCAAAGGCTCTTAAAGGGGTCATGCCCAAGGCTGTAGCTGCAGCACCATCTGAGGCCCCTGCCTCGGCTGCTGCACCGCCCAAACTCCCTACAGCACCCCCTCCAGTTCCAGCGGTGCTACCATTCTGCGGGGCTCCAGTCCGGGAAGCTCTGTCTGGTGTGCTGCCCCCTGCTGGTCCTGAGCCAGCGGTTGCTACATCGCCGCCCAAGGTGCCGTCTCCACCTGCTACTCCGCCCGAGGTGCCTGCTGCTCTGCTCACACCTGACGCACCACCCATGCGTAACATTGCGGCTCCGCCCAATGTCTCTCCTGCTCCAATCCCCCCAGCACCAAGCCCCGGTCCCGGACTATCAGACCACCAGTCCTTCCCCCTGGGAGGAGGAGAAGCTTGAGTGGGACCCCTTAGGGACCTCCCTGATGGCCCCACTGGACCCCTCGACTTTTGGCCCAGCATGGTGGATCCCAACCAGGCTTCCGCCTGTCGGTGTACCAAAAGAGGAGGGGACACCTACACAGGGGTCAGGTTCCACCCGCCCTGGCTTGCTCTCGTTCACCATGGCTGGGGCTTGAGGGGCACCTGCAGGTCCATTAGCTCCTACTTGCTGGTCGCAGGTGGGTCCCCCTTCAACGCCTCGTCGCCTGTCCTCGGTCCAGCCTCCGACACCTTGTTGGTCGCCTGCGGGTTCAATGGCTTCGATCCTTCGGTTACCTGCAATTCCCCCTCCTCTGACTCATCGGTCAGCTGCACCATTGCCAGCTGTGTCTGCGCCGTCATCTGCCGCAGCTCCACCTCCCTCCTTGCCTGCATCAGCCTCTCCTCTGACTTCCTCTTTGCCTCCCCTGGTGCCCCTTCAATTCCCTCTTCGACTCCTTTGTCTGGTTCTCAGCCTGTCTCCTCGGCTCCTTCACGGTCCCCTCCTGCTCCTGCCTTCCTGTCACCTGCGGCCCCTCCGGCTGCCACTCCTCGTCCGCTGTGGTTCCCTTGGGCTCCCTATTGTCTGCCAGCTTTTCTTCGGCCTCCTTGTTTCATCCCTGTTGTCTCTGCTCCTTGTCCTTCTGTGCCTCCCATGTTCACTCCTGGCCCTTTCATTCCTCCCGTTGCTGTTTCCCCGGTGCCTCCCTTTGTCTGTCTGTCTTTCCGGTCCTCTGTGAGGTGCTGTCTTACTTAATGTCCCTGTGCCTGTTCTGTGTGTCTGTTCTGTTCGTATGTTCCTGCTTTTGTCTTCCAGGTTCCGTGCTCTCGGTTTCGTCTTGTCCTTCACCTCTCCTGAGACGCGCTCGGAGTGTGTGCCTTGGGGGGGGGGGTTTCTGTCATGACCTGCTCATACGATCCTTCTGTGTGCCACGCCCCTCTCATTACCTTGTATGAAACCACAATTGTTTTCAGCTGTTTCGTGTCATTCCTGATTAGTCCCGTGTATTTAAGTCTGTGTTCAAGTCTGTTTCCCCAGTCTGGTCATTAATGTTGCTTTTGTGTCTTGGAGTTTTGCTCATTGAATAAAGTCCTTTGTTTATATCTACGGCTTTGTTTGCCTGCTTGCTTGAACCCTACGTGACAATACCAACTATATAAAAATGGTGGAGATATTAGGGTTTGGGCTGCCTTGTGGCTCTGGGTCTTGAAAACTTTTATTAATATTAAGTAAAATATTAATTCCACCATGTACCAGAGAATACTTGAAGCATAACGTAAAGCTATCAAAAACTAATTCTATACTGAAAAGTAGTTCTTCCAGTATAATAGGAGAAATGTATAATGAAGAATTGGGAGAGGTCAACTTCATTCCTGCTAGAAAAGAAAAACAAAATGTATAACAGAAATGAAATGTAATCCATACCCGCCCAACAGATTTCCAAAGTCAGTGAAATTTACAGAGGTCAGTGAAATCTACCTTGGGGAAAAATTATTGAGTCCCCTACTGTAGATCTACACTGCACTACACTCACAATTGCACTCTCTGTATTTGTTTTGTAGACCAAAAGGGGGAGCTCATGACACACAAGTGCATGTAGGACACATCATCAGTGCTTTGGATGTAATTTGGGTTTCCAATTGAGTTTTTGTCTAATTAAAGACACAAGGTAGCAGAATACTGTGTACTCACTATGCAAAGTAAGCAAGAGTGTGAATCTGTGCCTTTGAAGAAGGGAAGGTTTTCCACTCATACTGCATAAAATGTTATATTTTAAAACCAACAATATCATGAAACCAGCAATATCATGGAAATAATCTCAGCTTTTTACCAACTGCCAAAGGAATAAGCTCCAGGTTCTCATGTCTCACATGAGCGGTTGGACGATGAATGTTATTTTTTGATGACTATCAGACAGATAAAAAGCTTAAATTAATTGTGAATTATCGAATGATACAATACTTTGCCTTGAGAGACATACGCTTCCTCTAGGAAACAGACAGACCTATGGCCAATAGTCACTGTCATCACATATAACATGTCCAAGAATGAAATCTGTCACAAGAACCTGCCTGTAGCAATGCCATATTATAATAATGACATATTATGTAATAACAAAATGCAACAAATTTTCATCACATAATGAGGTGGTATTACATAATGTTATAATGTATGTAACAATGCATTATGTAATAACACCGCATTATGTAATAACTTGACAAAATGTAATTAATTCTTAGCCTACATTAAACTTTTATAATTGAAAATTAGCCTATTATTATTATTATTATTATTATTATTATTATTATTATTATTATTATTACATTGTCCAAAAAGTATCAGTGTGTTTTTTTGTGATCCACCTGGCCAGGGTGACTTCTGTACCTCCTTCACTGAACAGCCGGCAAAAGTTCAAACAAAGAATGACCTAAAAATAATGTGTGTTAGATCACTCACTAATTTAGTTATAAAGGGTTTTGAGAAACACTCTTTTATAAATAAAAACGAAGTAACAAATTACTTAGTGTTACAAATCTTTCAGGAAATACACCCTCAAAAATTTATCTGAACTTAATTAATTTGTCTAATGAAAATTTGTTACATTTTGTCGATTACATTATGCAGTGTAATTACAAAACGTGTTATTACGCAGTCAAAATGATTTTGGGTCAGTTTTGACTCCCCCCGCCTTTAACTCAATGTATTGCTTTTGATTTTGGAATGTGTGTGAAAATCAGTGCTACAAGTAGGTTGGAAAAGACACATTTCACAAGTAGTTCAGAATGTAGGAAGTTATCCTCAGACCATTTTTATCATAGCAAAACTTAAGATGTGGTTCTCACCTGTGGCTCGTCAATAGTCAAGCCGTCATCATAGTCTAAAATGTCTTGGTTCTCTAAGTTCAGACTGTCCAGGTCCACATCGTAGTTTGCACTGTCATAAGAGTCGAATGCTGCCTGCCGGGCAAGTCTGGAAGTAATAGCCAGAGTGGCTTTCAGGGTGAAAAGCACCAGCGTGACCTTCAGCAGTGTCCTCATTTTCCTGGCGTTGCGAAACTGACAAGGACAAATTCCACAAACAAAATGTCAAAATACGGAATATTTAATACTGAAATGCATATGGAAAAACTGAATACTTTGAACATTATACTGTACTGATAGGTGGACTTGAAACTGTTCTTGGCAGTGGGGTACCCTTGATAGTCAGTATATTTACCATTACATGAATGACAAGTACAAACTATTTATGGGGATGCTGAGGGTTGGGGGGGTGGGGGGGGGTGGGGGTGGTGGCATGAAGGAGAATCAAAAAGCAAATGCAATTTACCCTTTAATACCAGTTATATCCCTTATCCACGTAATCTTCCTGCAGGTCAATGTACTTCTTGTTCTAATTCCAACATTCCTTAGGAGCTTTTTGACTGCTCCCAAATTGCAGGTTCACGTCTGATGGTGGGGTTAAGGAAGCACTGCAGACTTGGATTCGAAAACAGCCAAAAAGTTTTTTCTCCCAATGAATGTAGAAGTTAGAAGAAGACTCTGTGGAGAAATGATATAACTGTTCATTTGCTCAGAGTTGCCTTTACTTTTTGATTTATCCTCATGTATTTTCACAGGGTTTTTTTGGTAATTCTTTTTACAGTAGACATGGAATCCACATGCACCCCATGACAACATGAGCCATGATCTTAACATTCGATGGATTGTTACAGGATACACCATTTCTTGCATAATCTTTACACATATTTGTTATGACCGAACAATTCCTTATAGCTTCCAACAATATTACCCTGAAGTCTATCCTAGCTAGCACAAGGCATAAGGCAAGGAAAACCTAGAGGTGATGCTAGTGCTTTATGAAGTATTTATTATTATATTCATTTTTGTTTGTTTTTTTTTCTATAAAGACGAGTGTTTAAATGAGGAGGAAAAGCTTCCGAAGAGCTTCAAATGAATGTCCAGTATAAGTGTAAGCAGTACTGGAGCAACACAACACATTCTATCAAAGCATATTAATATTCAAAATTTTATAAATTTAATAACCGGAAGTCCCATATAAAAACGTATTCCTACAGGAACTTTTATGACATCCCATTATAAACGCATAGGCATCAATATGGAGTTGGTCTCCCCTTTGCAGGGGAGCGTGTCTGTGGGAATTATTTTCCATTCATCCATGAACATTTATGAAGTCAGGTACTGATGTTGGACGTGAATGGTTGACTTGCAATCTCCTTTATAGCTCATCCCAAAGTTGTTTGATGGAGTTGGGGTGAGGGATTTGTGAGGGACAGTCAAAGTCTTGCACACCAAACTCACTCAACCATGTCTTTATAGACCTTTATTTGTGCAATGGCTGAAGCATTAAGACTTCCCTGCACTAGAACTAAGGGGCATAGCCCAACCCCATAAAAATAACTCTCCACCAAACTTCACAATGTAATCAGGTATCCACCTGGTACCTAACGCTTCGCCGGAACATTTTACCAAACCCAGACACATCCATCAGACTGCCAGACAGAGAAGCCGATTCCTCCCTCAACAGAACACATCTCCACTGCTCCAGAGTCCAGTGGCACATGCTTTACACCCACTCCATCTGATGTTTGACATTGTAATTGTTGATGATCAGCTATGGAAGCCCATTCTATAAAAACCCTGGTGCACATTAATGAAACTCCTGGTGTTTTTGTGCTGGGGTTAATGCTAGAGGAAGTTTGGGCAACTTTTACACAGCACAAAGCGACTCCGCTGTTACTTTATGTAGTCTGCCACTTTGTTGCTGAGTTTCTGTTCTTCCTAAATGCTTCCATTTTGCAATACTACCACTTACAGTTGAATATATTTGGAATATCTAGCTGAGAAGAAATTTTACAAAGTGACTTATTGTAAAGGTGGCATCTTATGCCATTACTATGGTTGAATTCACTGAGCCATATGTTCCATTTTTTCACAAATGTTTGTAAACCTGATTGCATGCTTGGGTGCTTGATTTTATACACCTGTGGCAATTGGTCTGAATGAAATACCAGAATTCAGTGATTAAGAGGTGTGTCCCAATACTTTTGTTCATATAGTGTAACTTCAAGTCAAAACCAGTCAGGAGCACAGAAATCAAAAAATGAAAGCACCAAGAAGCAGCTTGTGAGAAGGCCAGATCGATTAGGGATGGAGCTGCACTATATAGGAGTTCCCTATATAATCCCGGGTTATTGTTGTTCCATGCGGCTAGCTACTTAATTGAGCATTCTCTGCTTGTCTGTCATGCAGGGTCATCATTGTAGGACTGATCTCCCTGAAAGTGGAGAACATGAATGTGAAGCACAAAAATGTACTAAAAACTAGTAAACATGACATGTGTCATATATATATTGACCACAAGCACCGGCACTGACATGGAAGTTATGTGGAAGTGCAGAAGAGATGTATCAAAGGAAAAACTGGGCAGATGGAATTATTTTTCTACCTCAATTACATTAAATGCATCACTTAATACATTTCTGCTCACATCTCCATATTTCTGCATTGGAAAATTCAGTTGCTATACAATATACTTTTATCTAATATCACTCTTGCCAGAGGTGAAACTTATTAGCAGGATCCCATTATACTGTTTTTTATTCTGTGGAAAAGGAAATGGCCAAATTTAATAAGAATCATGAACTTGGAGTTTCATGTGAAATTATGTATGAAGTTTAACCTACAAACTTTTTTTTAACCTTCTTTTATTGTACAAGTATAGGTTAACACTTTAACAGGGTGCATCAATTTTTTCATACTTTTTGTTTAACATTACCTCCCTTCCCCGCACCATTGGACTGGATAAAGATTAACAAATCATTGACACTTAAGGGATAAAACATAATAGTTAGCAAAATGAGCCATGAAAACAGCAAGGCAATAACATATACAAAGTCAAGAACAAAATACTTTAACATAAAAAGGAGAAAAGGTTTTTTTTAGGTAATATACTTTGAATGTGTGGGATACCTACAAACTGAATGCATCTCACTTGCTTATTTTCATTACTAACTGAGGGGTGAGAATGGGGAACTTTTTTGTAATTGAAAGGACTGTTTGTCAAATAATGTTCAAGTTATGTGTGAAATGGTAAAGCATAACAAAGTAGCAGATTTTCTTTTTTAAAAGTTTATGAGACATTTGTGTTAACTTTATTTATGGACATATTTATTTAGCCTAGGATGCATTGTGAATTTGTTTAAATTCCGTGAGTATCCATCATAGCAGACAGTGCACAGGTCTACGTTAATGCTATTTTATTCATGGTATAACTAGGCCCGGGTTAAAATTAAGATGTGAAATGCATATGATTAATTAAACACCAGTTTAAACCTAGAATTACTAGTGGCAGATTAAATGTAAACCAGGATTAAATTAATCTATGTTGGTGAAACCCTGCTTTGGAGTCTCACAAATAACCCTATACAGAAACTGTATTCTTGCATAAATCTTGGGATGAGACAGCTGGTGTGATGAGCGAGAGCTAAGGGAGGCCTGGGGTAAAGTGGAGAGGTGCAGAGATTGCTCCTCAGCATGACAGAGAGCTATTATGAGGGGCTGTCACTTCACACCCTGACATGTACCAAAGAAATTCCACCAGGACATGTGGACAGGAAGGCAGAAAGTTATGAATGCGGAGAAAGGCTTCACATCTGGAAGAAAAGAGGCCTCATGCACACACATACGCACACACACACCCACACGCCTTGTCCAGACATGCATTTATATATGCAAAAACATGTAAAAACAGATCTTTTGTGAATGCATGTGTATGTGACTCTGTTCATTTCAGAGTATATAAAATATCAAGTGAGCTGTACTAAACAGATTTCCACTTAATATTTGCATCAATAGACATTTTTAAACTATTTTAAGTAATTTCACCAGGCAATAATCAAAATATGAAATACATTTAAATTCAAAGAAAAGGTGTAAATGAATTTACATATCAATTTCAGTTTGAAACTGAAATTATTTTGAAAGCTAGGAATAACCCATCACAAAGGATGAAATGTAAGTTGTATTTCTGCTTCATATATGACAATGTTCATGCAAAATTATTTATAAAAACGTAATCATCACCATCACACTTTCATTTTGTATTACAAATATTTAAATGAAACAAGATTCATTTAAAAAAAATGTTTGACATAAATTATATCATAAATTATAATGAATGATATTTTAACCCAAGTTAAACAAAAAAAAAGAGAAATACAGGAAAGATTCATGGTGCTCACCTCTGCCGTCTGCTTTCAAATGTCCATGTCAGCAAGCTATGAGTGCAGAGAAAGCATATGACCAATGGAGCACCGTCTGTTCAATGGAGTATGTGTGTTTTTTGTGTGTGTGTGTGTGTGTGTGTGTGTGTGCGTGTGTGTGTGTGTGTGTGGGTGTGTAAATGCGTATATATGTGCGAAAACCCATTTATTGAACAGTAACATCCACACCGGCATGACACATAAAACCTCAACCTATATCCTCCCTACAGTTATATTACAAGTTTGTGATCCTTTTTTTCCTTTATATCTCCACACACTGGATTGCATGTTTTGAAATTGATAAACAATGGAAGCTCTGTATTGATAGTCAAATACCCCAACCTAGTTAAATGTGCTGTGTAGTTGAGATACCTAGATCTGCAGTCAAATGTTTTTCTCCATTAGACTGAACTCTTCATCTTTCAGTAAGAACGCTAAATGTGGAGCAGGGAGATGAGGAATTGGGAAACGAGGGATTTATTGTTGTAAATAAAAAGACAAGGTACATAGACAGACAACAGACTTCAAAGACTGGAAAACATACCAGACTTAAATGCATAGCACTAATGACAATTAAAACATACAGTTGGTAAACATAGGGAATCCACACAAGGTTAATGAGGGGGCGTGGCACACGGAAGGAGCGGACGATCAGTGCATGACCCATGGGACGTTAACAGGATCACCACAAGCCGCTGGACCAAACAAAACTTTACACAACAGGTACTTGCTGGAAATTTTGATTTGATGTGGAGGTCTTGTTTTGATATAATTGTATGATATTATTATCAATGATCCAAAATACAAATTAGTAGTATGATCAAATGTATTCTGTAGCAACATGAACCTCAAAAAGTAGCAATCCCAGGGCCTGATTAAATTATTTAGACTAGAGAAGAATGGGTCCCGCTAGACAGTTTTGAGATAAGGTGAGAAGTACGCTCCTTTGAATCAGAATACCTGAGACGGGGTCCCCGCCTCTCCATGTCTCATAAAGGGAGGGGACATAGATGTCGGGTCCGGGTCACGCCCGTCCCGCCTCCTAGACCTGTGTATTTAGTCCTCTTCTGAGTCAGTCTTCCCCAGACTTGTCATTGATGTTTGCTGTCGTGCTACCCCGTGTTGCTGCTTGTTTCCCAAATAAATCCCCGTTTTACCCGACTTCCTGGCTCCTCTCCCCTGCTTGCCCGCTCGCCCACCAACGATCGTGACGGCGTGGCACACGGAAGGAGCAGACAATCATGGCAGGATAGGGGTAATGTTGTGGTAAGATCTTTATTGTTTTGGAAGCCATTAAGAAAAAATGCTCTTCTTGTTTTATCCTGTTCATTTTCTGTTTAAATGCTAAAAAACATATGTTCCTACAAACATATTTAGGTGTAATTTTGGAGAGCCAGGAACCAATGAATTGGTTTTCCATTATTTCTTATAGGAAAAATTTGATCAGAGCTTGAACACTTTAGGATTCAATCTGCAGTCCGGAACTGATTAAGATTGAGAACCAAGGTACTACTGTAAACATGTAGGTGTCATGTCGAGGGCAAGGAAGGAGGCGAAGGCAGGCAAAGGGGAAAACCAAAAGGGACTTTATTAAAGAAAACTACAATACAGGAAGGGGTAAAGTAAACAGATCACAAGGGGTCAAAATGGGGTAGGGAGGATCAGGCAGGAACACTAGGCAGAGGGCTTACAGAGGAGCACAGGCAGGTATCAACATATTGACTGGAATGGGGATTGCAGGACTCAAGGACGCTTTATACAGGGTATGTGAGGGAGCAGAGAAGAGGCACCTGGGGTGATCCACACAAGGGCTGTAACAATATGTACGATTAAACAAGCAACAGGTGTGGCTTGTTAGAGCCACATGAGGGAGAGAATTAGGGGGAAGAGATGCAGGGCTTGACAGTACACACTCTGGGCATGTAGGCAGACTGTAAACAATAACAATAAACACAAATACAAACAGTGTAATGAAATCAATATACGTTTATGAACTGTTGCAAATTAAAGTGGTAATACATCTTACTGTGGAGTTTCGAAATCTTTGTCAGAAAATTGCCCCCCACAAAAAAATTGCTGAATTGTATTTATTTCAAAAAGCTAGAATAGTATTGCTTTTGTAAATACAGTACACAGAGGTACAATATCTGGACAATATGCAAAATTAGGCATGTGGGTACCTCTTGTGACGGTCGGCGGGCGAAGCCACAGGAAACCAGGCAGGAGGACCGGGGCAAACAGGGAGTTTATTGGTCCACACCGACATAGACACGTTTATGCCACGTCTGCCGGAACAGACGCTGGCGCAGACTTAAATACGTAAAACAAAGCACACGACTGGCGAGCGGCAACGTCACACAGGTGCAAACACTAGGGTAATCACAGGAGGTAGCAAGGGTAGCAAGGGGGGCGTGGCACACACAGGGTTAGAACGGGACAGACGACGCTGTACGTCACATAGCCCCCCCCTAAGGCGCGCCCTCCGAGCGCGCCCAAGGAGGGGCGACGGACGGGACGAACACCGGGGAACCAAGAACTGAAAGACAAAAGCAGAACATTACACCAGCCCCGGACATAGGACAGAGAGACAAAACACCCCCAGAGACATGACAGAGAACGGGGAGAGCACCGGGGAACGGGGAAGGCTGACAGGCAGATGAGGAAGGGGGAAACAGAGGGAAAGGAAGGGCCCAGACCACCATAAGGAACAAAAGGACCGGGAGTGACAGGGGGAACAAAGGGACCAGGAGCGAACGGGCTAGAAGGGAACGAAGGAGTACGGAGGTGGGACACACGACGGGGGAACGAAAGGAGCCCGGGGTGCACAAAGGCCCCCAGGTGGAGGCTGGACAGTGACCGAAGGGGCCGCAGGCCAAGGGAGGCCGGGCACTAGAGGGGGCCCCCCAGGAGCCACAGGGACGGGCCGAAGGACCCCCGAGGGGGCCCAGGCAAGAGCCGGATGGGCCACCGGCAGAGGCAGGCTGGAGGAGGAAGCTGGAGACAGCGGCGGCACCTCTGGGGTCCGGAGCGACGACTTCCGCCGTCCAGGAGGAGCGGGGGGGCCCGGAGACGGTCGATGAGCCGGAGGGGCGAATGGCCTCCAGGGCGCCCGAGGGCCCCCAGGCTGAGGACGGGCAGCGACCGGAGGGGCCGCAGGCCCAGGGGAGCCAGGAGCCATAGGGGGCCCCGCAGAGGCCACAGGGACAGGTCGAGGGACCCCCAGAGGGAACCGGAGGGAACACCGGCGGAGGCGGACTGGAGGGGGGAGCCGGAGAGGCACCGGAGGGGAACCCGGTGGCGACTGGCGAGCATGGGCCAGAGGATCCGTGGGCAGCCACCGGGCGAGGGCCAAGGGCTGTACGGCGGGGAGCGTGGGTGTAACCGCAGGCAAGGAGTGTGGGCGGGGCCGCGGGACAGGCAAGGAGCGCGGGCGGGGCCGCGGGACAGGCAGGGGTCATGGACGGAGCCGGGACAGGCAGGGCCTCGGGACGAGCGGGGGCTGAGAGGACCTCGGGACGAGCAGGGACCGAGAGGGCCTCGGGACGAGCAGGGACCGGGAGGGCTTCGGGACGAGCAGGGACTGAGAGGGCCTCAGACGGGGCCGCAGGTCGAACCGGGACTGCGAGGGACGCAGACTGGGCTGCCGGGCGAGCAGGGACCGCGAGGGCTCCGAGAGTTACGGGGGCCGCGGGACAAGCCGTGGGACAAGTCGGAACTACGAGGCCCACGGGTGGAGCTGCGGGAGTAGCGGGGGCTACGGAGCAAGTAGGCTGCAATCGAAGCTGCGCGGAGCTGGGCAGCCTCCGGAGTGGATGGTTCTGCAGCTGCGTGGGGCTGGGCAGCCTCTGGAGTGGCTGGCTCTGCAGCTGCATGGGGCTGGGCAGCCTCCGGAGTGGCTGGCTCTGCAGCTGCGCGGGGCTGGGCAGCAGGCTCGGCTGCGCTCCAGGAGGCGGCAGCAGGCAGCGGCAGCAGGCTCCGCTGCGCTCCGGGAGGCGGCAGCAGGCTCGGCTGCGCTCTGGGCGGCGGCACCTGGTTCGGGTCACGTACCTGGCTGACCCACCCCTTCGCCAGACGCTCTGGCCGGTGGGGGCACGTCTCCCAGGGGAGCCTCCGTTCTCCATACGCGGAGTCCCCGACCAAAGTTGCCACCGTCCCTGGTGCGGGGGCGCTCTCTCGCCTTGTGGCGGTCTCCCGGGCTGGGAGAAGCGAACATGTACCTATCGGGAGAGAGAGCGGCCGACGACCGCTCGTCGGCTTCCTCCTCTCCTGCGTCGAGCTCTGCCCAGGTCGGTGGAGAGATCCCCAGCTCTTCATCGCTCTCCCCAGCCGGGAAGAGCGCACAGGCTCATAGGGACAGCCCAGTCACCTCCAGCTTTCGCCCAACGCGTTTCCTCTTCCCCTCTTCGGCTGACGCAGGCGGAAGAAGAGCTTACGCGCCTGGGTCAAACGGTACTGCTGACCTACCGGGCGCTCCTCCTATAGGAGGGCCGCACCATGGTCGGCCAGTACCAGAGCTTGGCGGTTCCAGACCACCTCGGGCTGGCACCGCAGCGACACAAAGTCGTGCAGCAGACCGAGCCTCTCGGACTCGTTCTGCTGCTCCGTGTCTTTCGGGAGATGCAGCATACTGTGACGGTCGGCGGGCGAAGACACAGGAAACCAGGCAGGAGGACCGGGGCAAACAGGGAGTTTATTGGTCCACACCGACATAGAGACGTTTATGCCGCGTCTGCCGGAACAGACGCTGGCGCAGACTTAAATACGTAAAACAAAGCACACGACTGGCGAGCGGCAACACCACACAGGTGCAAACACTGGGGTTAACGGGACGGACGATGCTGTACGTCACACCTCTACACCTCTTCATAACTGCCCACCATAACTACAGGAACATCTGTTCTTCTACTTTTTTTGTTGACCTCTATGAAAGTCAGGGCTGGCATATAGAAACATCTGGTCAATTTCCTTGTACATGGTCAGTCAATGTGTATAGATGTGCATAATAATAGTAACAATAATAATAGAGAGCTAGCTTGGCCATGAAGGCCAGCCACACATAACAGTGTGTAGGGGTTGAGGGCTTTGCTCAAACGACCCACACGCATCGAGGCTGGGCTTGAACTGGCAATATTCTGAGGCACAGAAGCTTAGCCCACTGAACCACACCCTGCCCATGTCCATCAAGCACCCCTGATGATGAAATATATGTCACTCACCCTGATCTTTGTGTCTCATTTGAGGTGTTGTTTAAATGTTTTGCCTACACTTGCATTTCAATTTTGGTAAACATGCAGTACATGTTAAAATATTAACAAAGTTATTGTACACTGCAGTGGAGTTTAAAATTCCTACACAGCTGGCCCCGGAAAAAGAGAAGATCCCTCGTGAATGAAATTCCTTTTGGGCTTAAAAACTCTGATTCTCATTCTTTTAGGTCTCCTAATGTTCGTTCCCTTTGTGCTTGAGATGAAATAAATTTCCTTTATCTAATATATATTACAGAGTGTTGCGAGCGGCGTGCGTGCAGAAAGTACCAAACCGAAACCAAAGTTCAAGGTACTGGAAGGGGGTTTATTCTCCACAACGACAGTGACAACGTCAATGCCGCGACGTTGGACAAGACACTAAACACAGACTAAATACAGTTGAACAGATCACGAGACGGGCTAGCGGCAATCGCCTTACGGATGATAACAATTAAGGTAATCACAAGAGGGAAGGATGTGGGCGTGGCAACACACAGGGCTGGAATCGGGACGGACGACGCAGGACGTGACACAGAGGCAGCAGAGGACAGCAATATCTAATAAAATGTTATTTTCTAAACAGAGTATTACTCAATAGTCCTGCTTATTTCAAATATTTTGATGAGACTGAGGTTAGGGTTTGAGTATAATGTGATGCAAAAATATAGACGGCAATTATAAATATTAAACTTAACATCTCACTATAATCTAGTTATATGTGCACTGAAAATGCTCCAAGGAAACTAAACTGGTTACAAGCAAGAAAATAAATATAAGTAGTTAACAGAAAAGTGTTTGGACTTTTGTTTGATTAGTGCACTACGCTATCGTATCTATCGTATCTATCTATCTATCTATCTATCTATCTATCTATCTATCACTACTGGTGAAACAACAGCTGGGCCACATTACTTAACTGAAGTCAGTTTGTTTGCAATTGGCAATCAGAAGCTGGTGTGCGTGGCAGTGTAAAAAACTTGAGGATGAAAGGCATGCTGAGCTATCCCAACTATGGTGCAATAAATCACAGTAAACCTCAAACTAGCACATTTCACAGATCACAGTCTGCATGAAGACTTTTCAGCTGCCTGACATCTCTGTGGTTTACCAGCAAAATTAAGGGACACTTCTAATTTTCAGTTTTCAGTTCAGCAGATTTCTATTTTTTTAGTAATATAAAACAGTAAAATATGTTAAAGATAGCGACCTCCAGTTAGCCCAGCTAGGAAGGGGAGTCACTTTAGAAAAAAATAAAAATAAAATTAAAACTGTTACAATCCCCAGTCTAGGGTTGGGGATGGCCAGAAAGAACAACCAGCGAACAGGAAAGGGGATCTTTTTTTGTAGTTTTTTTATATTTATTCACAGACACGGTTACAAAGATGAGGTGCAAAAAACTTGCGGAGTGAACCAGGCCAAAACAACAACCAAAACAGCTAACCAACACATCCCAAACTAAGCTAACTCTAAAGGTAACAAAAGCAAGATTAAGTGTAACTCCTTATCCAAAACAATAGTAAACACCACATTTGCAGAAACAGTCATTTAACAGACATGTACAGAAAACACACAGTCCAAAAGCACGGTATCCAAAGGGGCGAGCAAAGAGAGTTGTCAGGAGCTAAGCAAGAGTTTAAACCAGAAGACAAACAATCTGAAGGCAAAGGTACAAAAGGAGCGAAGCAAAAAGTCTGAAACTGGGAAACTAAAACAGTCATACACAGAAGTCAATCAGAAACAGTAGACCAACACAACGATAGCAAAAGACAAAGTTTGAGCAAGAGCGAGAGCTAGATGTGACCAGCAGGCTTTATCCTCGTCGGCTGGAACACAGGGCCAGGGTCAGAGGTCAGAGGGCGGAAGGAGCGTGGCCAAAAACCGAGAGGCGGGCTGAAGCACCAACTGGCGAGTGGAGCTTGGGGTAGAAGACTGAGGTGTCCTGTACACATATCCAAAACACTTACGGCACATAACGAAAGACACACACACACATAAATCTGGGGGGTTTGGAGCCTATCCTTTCCTATAGGGGTCAGACACAACCAGACTAATACTTGCCAATTTCTTCCTTCACTTTGGCCTTGTACAATAAATTATTAATATTATTATTGTTATTATTATTAATAATACCCAGACATTTTCTGTATCCACTTGTCCTGTTCAGAGTCATGGGGGGTCTGTACTGTGGTGGTGGTGGTGGGGGGGGAATGGAGTACCTGGAGGAAATCCCACAATGACATAAGGAGATCATAAAAACTCCTTACACATGGAATCCTGGCAGACAATTGAACCAGAGGTTTGAGGCAGCAGTGCTAACCACTGCACCACCATGCATCCCCAATAAATAATAATAATAATAATAAGAAGAAGAATGAATTGTAATTATTATTATTATGCACATACAGGGTTGGTGCTTATCCATCCCTTCATGTCTCCCTCCCGGCTTGACCAGCATGTGTTGCTGGCCATTCTGTTCCCTCTTCTGTTTTAGTTCTCTGTCCCTAGTGTGTTTCCCCTGTTCCCCATACTGCTGTTGCGCTTAATGGGCATGAGTCTGCAGCCCTAAGACTTGAAGTGGGCCAGAGGCCTGCCTCATTTATCATTTAAATATTATTTGTTTTTCCTGTGTTTGGTATTTTATCCCAGTTCCCAAAATACCATATTCAACGAAACTGAACCACTTCAGAACTGCTGCGTTAACCTCCCACCTGATGAAGGCCATGCGGAAGATCGTCCTCAGCTACCTCCGCAACCAGGTGAGCTCAGCACTGGACCTGCTGCAGTTTGCCTATCGATCTGGCATCAGAGTGGATGACGCCATCATCTACCTGCTGCATCAGGCCCTATCATATCTGGAGGCCCCTGGGAACACTGTGAGGGTCATGTTACTTTGACTTCTCCAGTGTTTTCAATACGATTCAACCGTCACTGCTGAGAGGGAAGCTGGAGGCGGCTGGTGTGGATCAACATCTGCTACTTGGATTCTCGACTACCTCACTGAC
>JABFDZ020000066.1:30598956-30618460 GCA_019775955.2 Pollimyrus isidori
ATTGAGACCAGTTTGGTTGAAATCTGAAACATATGGGGGGGCAACTTCACGCAGGTTTCAAACGGACACAGTAAAATGCGTAAAATTTACCAATATGTTTGCCACCACAAGTTTTACTCCTGCAGCAGCTGGTGCAAGGCCAGAGGAGGAGGTCAAATATAGATTCAGGGAGATATGTCAGAGGAGAAGGAGGTTGAGGAGAGAGATGTGGCCCAGGAAAAGATTGAGGAAAGAAGCCGGTAAAGAGTAGTCGACATGTTAATGAAGAGGGATTTTTCATGTGGGGAGTGCAAAGGACTGGAGTGTGTTTGTGTGAGAGGAAGTGAGTGGGGGTGGGGGTTGCCTACACGTAAGTTTGCACCGTTAACAATGACAATGTTTTGGGGTGTGTTTATTATTAATAATAATAGTGAATTAAAACCGAATACATATGAGAAAAAAGTTAGAAGAGTAAGAATTAATACAATTTTAAAATTATAAAAATTGATTAGAGACATCTTCACTAAATAGTATCTGGCCCAAAAGTGTGCAAATGCTCAACATAGGAAATTATTGAAAGACTTACTTTATTCAGTCAGGCTTAAAACATGCATGACAATATTAGCCTATAGAGTTATGTGTCATTTGTGAACAAAACTACAGTGTGTGAGTGATTATTACTATTAATATTCTTTTTGGTAAATGTTTTTGGAGTTCAATGTACCCGTTCATATTTTTCTCTTTTTTTCCTCTCAATTTCTATCATTGCATTTCATGTTTGACCTTTGTAATATGGGTACTTTTAATTATTTTGGAATTAATTGGAATGCTGAAACTTGATTATTATAGGCTTTATTATATTGATTACGTTACATGAGTTGTCAGAACATGGAATTTCGTCCGACGGAACAATCTTTTAGAAATCTGTTCCCACACAACAGACATTTTAGAAGACAATGCTTAACTTGACGGGACACCCCCCAAATGATTTTGGATACAAGGAAAATGTATCCTCCAATAGGATAGAAATGATGCGCTGCTGTTTACACAACCAATTTTCGTGCAATATACAATACCAACCGGTTGGAGAACTGGTTGTAAGTCCGGGCAGTTGGTAAACAGGTAGGTCGTTAATTGAGGAGGGTCTAGATGTCCTATGTTTTTTGTAGCCAAAATCATTTGGGGGTGTAGCCTCCTTTTCTTACATGATGGATTAATTAACCATGCTGCCAATTTAAAACAATGCCAATCAGATTTTATACAAGATGTTAAGTTGGCACATTTTCAAAACTGCATTATGAGTGACATTTTAGTGTGTTTGGATGGAAGGTGGAGGGAATTAACTATTCATACGGAGAGAATTGAAACTGCTGACAGTAGTGTGCATATGGGCTTGTAAATTTGCTTATTTAAAGAAAATAAATTTAAGAGTATATTCCTTACCTATGTTGGGTCCTTCACAGCTTCCATAGATCAAAATACTATTGACTGCCCCCATCTTTTGTCAACATTTTACCTCCTGAACTGTCTTCACTGCAATTCTAGCTTGGCACCTGGAGAGTTTAACTAATATCATTCATAGCAAACCCAGACCATCTACCTCCACCCCATGAACTGAATCCAATTCACCACCAAATAATTGTTCTGTGCTTCTCATCACCTGAGTGTCGAAAACACATAGCCTTAAGTCATATAACTCATCTATGAACCTGATCATTCACCTTCACCGCCTAAGGTGCTCTGGCAGCATGTGCATTTATATTGAAGCTTGCATTTAAATATGTTTGTTATGGACAATCTATAATTTGCACAATTAGCTCACCACTCAGGTTTAGTCATACACCCCCATCTTCATTGTTTCCCCTGTGTGCACTGAAATCTTCTGTTAGGACTACAGATTCTAAATAAAGGACGTATTCGTGCAGTTCACCCCATTTCCTTTATGTGGGCTGGGTACTCTGAACAGCGATTTGGAGGAGCCAACTCGCAGTACTGTAGAGGTAACCCTTTTGTCCACCAGGAAGAAGTCCAGCTAAACAGACCTTAATAATATGAAACTTTTAACTATTAAAGTAACTGCTCATTAAAGATATTCAAAGGATAACCAACTACAAAATGTTCTAAAATGGGCACATGAAGTGGAATGGTTCATTTGAATGAGTTGTAGCTGAACCTGCCAATGGTTTTCCATTAGACAAGCTCTGACTTGTAAAATAAATCTGATAAACTTTCACAGCATTGATGTTAAAGATGTTGTGTTAGCTTTTTAGACATGGCTACTTCGAGATAACACATGGGGAAAAAAAATCAAAGTAGCTTGCCAAAAGTTTTCCTTTTTAATTTCATTGCTTTCAAAAGCATAGGTTTGCTTGCAGTATATGAATAAAATTCCTAAATTCTCACCATCACTGCACAGTAAATATGAATCAGGAAGAAGGTAGTTTGATTAGCTGAACACCCAAGACCTTTGATAAATTTTCACTGTCCTTTCAGTCATCTGTACATCTGATAAATTACATTTTCTTCTGACACACACATGCATGCAGGCATAAACACATACAAATTACAGAATCATTACAAGAATAAGAAGTCCAGCAAAACGTTATCCTATTAAAATGTACATCAATAAAAAAAATAAACCTATGGTACAAACTAACAGCTTACAATTCAGAGAAATATAGTAGCAGTTATAAAATTACTTCCATTTTAAAGTCTTTATACAATCAAAATCATTTGACGGCAATCTGTTTGCATATAAGAATTAAGACACTCCTGATTTCAAGATTTGTTTGTACAACAAATTTATTTGTAGCAAACACCCTAACAGGGGTTTGACCAAACCACAGCAGCCATTGCTTTTTAAGTCATGGGAGGACTATGGTGAAGTAATATGTTAAGAGGTGCCTGGAGCAAACGTAGTCACTCTAGTCTAGCAGGAATACATCCTTCCATTTCCAGGACCTCTGGCCAGCCTTCATATTTATTAGTCTCTGCATTATTTTTTATGTGCTGCAAACAAAACACAGAAGTGACTCTAAACCAGTGACAGTTTTGAGATGCAATGCAATACAATACAATAATTTCAATTGCAAAATCTGATAGCATCAGAGACAATGCGACGGTTTACCTGTTCAAAGGGACTCTTTGTTTTGATCCCCTTTCCTCCAACAAATATCCAGTTATCCCTGAATCCCAAGGAGTTAATGCTGGAACTACCCAGTTCAAAAATAAGCTTTTTTGCATCATCATTGAGTCTGTCAATTAATATACATAATAAAATCAATATACATATATCAGCTGATTGTAATAAAAGAACATTGAATTGTAAATGTTTTAAATGGAATATGTCTTAAGTATTAATCCAAGTTTTTGTCTTTTAGTTCAATTACATTTTGCAAATCTGGTGAAATAGTAATCTTAAGCAAGAGCAGAAAAAAAACGTACTTTGTGGCCGCATCATCGAAACTGGCTACCATCACCACGGTGCCATCAGTGATGGTCTTCAGAAAAGTTATTAGGTTTTTGACATCTGGAAGGACCCAAAGTCTAAACTTTAGACCAATAATTTTACATTTATTCACTGTGAATAATTAAACACACACAGGATATATCAAATCCAAAGCCATACATTAAAGTAATGTGTATAAAAAAAAAACTGCATACCTCCACCCCACATATCAAATATGCCTGTCTTGATAAGCTCCCCAGACTTTCCTGTAAAAAAGAAACAATTTAATTGTTCTAATTCACAATGTTAAAAAAGTAAGATCTTGGGTTAAGATAGGACTTTTGTCTGCAAAGGTAAGTTTAAGATTCTGTTCATATTCTTGTGACAAGGGTTATATGATTCTGTTGTTTTTTTTTAATGACCAGTGAATGATCTATCATTTATTAGGTCACAAATGCTAATATTCAGATAGTGACAGAGTTTAAAACATGATTTTCTTCAGAATTTTGATACCATCCTAGTAGTACTCTGTTGAAAGACAGACAGGCCATCAATACCATTCAGAAGTGCAATGTTTATCCCTCTTCCTACATTGTTCTTCACTCCACTCATCAATCTATAAAGTGAAGGAGGACAGGAGATGACAGATGATATGATTTGAGGACACGAGTCCAGAAGTTAAGTGTAAATATAGAATGAATCTAGACCTGACCATAACCAGCTTTACTTACATGTTGTCCTCAAAACAAATTTTGGGTCCAACCACACTAGCAGCTCCACTGGCCATCTTAAAGGAAAAGTGTCCCTCTGGACAAGGCTTGGACACTCCACACTTGTACCTAGGTGCTTTAGAAGCTAACAAAGAAAATCAAAACATTTGACACCATGAGAATCACAATCAGCTATGGGACATATATAGAACAAAACAAGCATATAGTCCACATCATCAACACACCCAGCTGATATGCACTGAAGAAAGCATTCCTTGTTTCACACATTTAATCACTTGTAATCATCCAAAACCTACCGAAACACTGATTAAAATCATTTGATGTTATCAGTTTATTTAAAAGCTACTCACATTCATTCTCAGAAGAATCCGATCTCACTGTAAAGACATGATATTTAAGGTATAGTTATTTAAACAGTATACTGTATGCAAGTCCATAAGAAAATCATACACAAGGTTCAAGATCTTGGTACTGGCATACATGTAAATACCATTGAATATAGGGTAAGCTTGGGAAAATAGTCATGGATCTTATGACACTCAAAGACCAGATAAAACATTGCTTTCTTGATAAATGGGAGGGAAACAAACAGTCCAGCACAAAGCAGTATAATGAATGAATTCCCTGTGTGAAAAATTAGGGGGACTAAGCAGCTTTCCAAAGTCCTATAATTAAGTGAAGATAATACACAAGTGAATTCTATGGTTTTCCAAGTTATTGGACATTATTTGTAACCCACAAAAACAATCCATAAATACGTACCAGTACATAGTTAAATATTTGTGAATCAATCCACAAATATGCATTTTTGTATTTATCATGTAAAATCATTTCCACAAAAATACCTAGCGATTTGTTCACATGAAACGTGTTTTGCACATTTGCAGATAATGTCCCGTGTATTTGTGGAACATGTTACATTTGTGACTTCCCTCCGATTTTTGTCCAATTCATACCACAGCTGAACTGTATAAAAAAAATAATAACTTTTGCGCACAAAACATCACAAATATAGCACCAACCAAACACTGAATTATTTATTTGTGCTGATGGTAGCGGGATCAGCTTCACAAACCTTAATTAAGAACTCTTATTTTAGCCTTCTTCCAGTATATCGCCACTTTTTGGTATAGATAATAACTGTACTTCATATTTGTAGATTTTTTCTACAAATCTGCAGTACAAATTGGACAAAAATCTGAAAATAAAAAGGAGTGAAGTCACAAATGTTGCGTGATCCACAAATTGACAGGAAGAGATCCACAAATATGCAAAATTGTTTTCATGTGTATATATCACTGAGGAAATGATTTTACACAACGCACAAAAATATATTTTGGATTGTGTTGTACTTGTGTTTCTTTTTTGGACAGATCAGCCTCCGAAATTGGAAAAAAATCAACAGAGGAGAAATGTAACATGATCTACAAATATACAAAACCATTTTCACACGTACAAATCACTCCATATTTTTGTGGCTTGTGAAGCATCTGTGATTTTTTCCCCTACAGATTAGCTGTGGTACATATTGTACAAAAATCCTCATATAAATAGGAGGGAAGTTACAAAAGCTACACAATCGACAAGGTGTGATCCACAAATGTGCACGTTTCATGTGTACAAATTGCTCCATATTTTTGTAGATATGATTTTATACTGCACAAATAAAAAAAATGCATATTTGTGGTAGGGCTGTGCAATATAAAAATGCTCACATCATGGCTGATTGCCACATCCCATGTGCTGGCATGTACAATTGCAAACAGTCATCCAAATGATGATGAAATTAAGCTGTAAACTGTGTATTTTGCAATGCCATGAAATAAACAGCAGCAAACATAGTGGGACGACAAAATGTTACTCATCTGCTGTGATGACCACTAACTGGAGCAGCCAAAAGATGATAGTTACTCAGTTACAAGAAACTCGGAATCATAATGTTCATATTCAGTGCTGACAAAGTCCCATTTGTTGCTGAGATTAAATAAATCCCCAATATTTACTTCTATAGATCTCCTAGTTGCTATTTTATGTGGGTTATGTGCTAGTGATTCTTTATGGAAAGTTTGTGACAGGAAACAGCAGTGGACCCTGACGTGAGATTATTTTTCCACAGGCCTGATATAATTCATGGTGAATTCTTGTGCTTTTTGCATAATTTTTATAATTTCCACAAACATAATATGACACAGTACCGCACTTAAACTGCCATATAAGTGAAGATCAGTGGACAGCATGAACTGGTACAGCGCATTGGCACACCCACCTCGTGATAAAAGTTAAAAGATGCAAAAATTAATATCACTTCATTATACTGTAATTGTAACAGCGGCAATTTACAAGTAATTAAAAAAAACTGTACAGCGAGACTATAGAATCACCCTTTAATAGAACAAGTTGTCACACCTCTGAATATACCCACCCCCCCTCCTCAATGTTAATATGAAACGCACATCCCAGGTATTGAATCAGCTGCACTTCGAAAGCTTGACACAGTGCAGAAACACAAGTTTTGACATTTCCATCCCTCCAGAACCATGAATACCAGCATTGCCCTGACAGCAAACACAACAGGATTAGAGTTGTGACTGACACAAATACTATTTACTGCTGCATTATCAGCATTGCTATTGACTTTACATACAAAGCCATGCTGTGCTTTTCTGCTCGCCCCGCTCTATGTTTGTTGTCTCTTTGCTCACAGGTCTAGAAGTAGTGTCTGTCAGCCAGAGCAGGAGCTTAGACAAAACCAGTTTAATGAAGGGTAGGGTTTCTCTCGACAGAAAAGTATATTTATCACATGTGTTTATTCATATAAACCAAGCATTATATTACATATTATTCAACTTTTATATTTCAGTTGTTTTCAACTAATGTTTATGTTTCCACAAGGAATCATGTGGCTCAGTGGGCTACACCTCTCTGCCTGTCATCAGACGGCTGCCGGTTGAAACCCAGCCTCAGCACATCTGCAGGTCCTTGAGGAAGGCCCTTAACCCCCAGCTCCCTGGGTGCTACACTACAGGTTACTGCCCTTTACGGCCAACTTGCTCTTAAATTCTGTCCGGAATCGATATAGTATCTATTGCTACTATTAGTGTTGTAATTGAAACTTCTTCTGTTATTTACAGAATTCATAGACATTTTGATCAACAAATTCCCATGACCTTTTTATGACTTCTCCAGAACTTCAAGCTAAATTTCAAGGAATTGATTCACAAAAGATTTTTTGTTCAACCCATTCAGGAACAGTGTGCTACGTTATGTGATCATCATCACATGACACCATTACAAACATGTACCAGCTGTTACGATCTTGCATTCATCCTTTAGATATGGGTGTACCTTCCGTTGCATATAATTTTACAGACATTTCTCTCTTGACCAGACACACACTAGCAAAAAGCTTCATAGTTCAATTTCTGTCTGGTCTAACAATGACAAAACTAGACTTTTCTAGCTTGTCCATTGTACCAGATAGAAACTAATTTATTCATTACATTTGCAATAATAAAAAACAATTACCGAATTGTAAAAGTTAGTGCTAAAAGACTAATGCGTGTTCCGTTATAAATATCCTAATGTGACATATGTGCGACATGCATGTCACAAAAGGTCAAAATAATGTTAAATTCAAGCATACCCAACATGCTACCTAATGGGAAAAGAAACATTTGAGATTATAAGAAAAATAATAACAATGATGCAATTAATAAATAAAGGAAGGTGTGTGTTGCAGTTGTTAACACCTGCATGGAATTATGTTAGAAATGACTTATACACATTTTGTGAATCTGTTTATTTTGTATATTAAATGTGTTCCTTCCAGTAACTACTTGAATGACACTAACTCATTCTCACATTTATTTTCACACCGGAAGACACTCAAAGTTGAACACACATTCTATATCAAAACATATTCTATATCTGCTAGCATAGCAAAACAATCTTTTTCATCGGTAACACATTGTGCTCATATGAGTAGTGCACTATGGTATCTCAAAACTCCACACACATGCATGCTCACATCTGTCTTTGTACTGCCTGATATTCGGACTTCATATGGTCTTTACACATTCTGCTCTACAATTTAACAATAGTTGCTATACATAAAAATATTTCTTAACACAACGCTAAATGTATGATGTCGACAACACACACAAACACCTTATTTGTTTATAACATCTAATGTTTCAACTTTACATATTTTATAACATATTGGGTACACTTCAAGATAACATTTCATTCTTTTGTGACGTGATGCAAAGATACTGGCTGAAGAGAGATTTGATTGTTGGATTGTATGAATGTATTTTTTCTTTAAATAGCTCTCAAAAATCCCATGACTTTTCTAAAACTTTGATATTTTTTTTCTATAACTTTTCCAGGTCTGGAAAATGTGATTTAAAAATTCCATGATTTTTCCAGGATTTTCATGATAGTACATCTATATATGAAATATATGAAAACAACCCTGTGTTTGAAGTGGTACCTTGGTTCTCAAACTCGAATTTCTTAAAAGTTGAACAAACCAGTTTGACCTAGATCGATCTGAATATTAGAAGTCGAACCATGAACGCTGACCTAATATAAACTGTACGCAGGATGAGTAACTAATGAAACTATTTATATATCAGTACTTTAAAATTGTGTTATTTCATTAGAAAAGATAACTAGTTACATTATTCATTACTGCCAAAAGTAGGGGAATTATACTGACACGTTACTACCAACACTGGTACTGTTTTGGAATTTAACAACCAGTCAAACATCTCCCTGGGTGCAAGTATGTAAAAAGTTCTCTTGATAAATACTTCTGAAAGTCTATTCCATAAAAAACTTACCGAAAATCTTTCCAAGGTTAAAATCTGTGTTTATATCCAGAAGCTGAATGGTGAAGAATACCAGAAATGACACAACAGAAAAGAGGAGTGCCAGTTTCAGGACCCCTAATGTAGAAGAAATTGAAAATTGATTAAACAAATAATTTACTAATGTCAGAAAACATATCAACATATTACATTTTATTCCAATTTTTCCAAAAACTGACCTTCAGTCTAATACATAAGTGCATAGTTAACAAATAAAACCGAAACTAGCCAAAGTAGCACATGGAAGTATTTCTGGAATAATAATCAAATGTCCTAAATGTATGCAAAGCCACAAGCAGACAAATACAGTGGCACCTCAGTTCTTGTACTCAGTAGAACTGAAACTTCTTAAAAGTCGCACCACCAGTTTGGAGAAAAAAAAATGACCTACAACTGTATCTGATTTTCAGAAGTTAAACCGTGAACACCGACCTAAGATAACTTGTATGCATGGGCACGTCTCTCAGCGAAAACAAAGGGTAACGCTTCAGCCTCAGCCTCGTATTTGCTGTGATACTATCATGCATGTTTACATTAACTGAATACATATAGACAGTAAAAATACATTTACATTTTAGGTGTGGGCGAGAACGGTGGAAGAAGCAGGAACACCATTGAAGGAGCGATGTAAAACACAGGGTATGGCCAACAATTTTACAGTCAAAGGTGACATTATTTTAATGTTACCATTATATATTACACTCGTTTCTGTGCTGTGAAGTTCCTTAAACTAAGTCTGCTTTTTTCTCCTTAGTCATTTCTTTTCATAATTGTTTCAGTGTAATTACCACACACTTGTGTCAGTTATGGCAGCTGTGTCTTGTGGTGCTAAATGAAGCAAATTATATTTGTTTCTGACAGATGATTGGTTGTTTTATCTTGGGCCAAACCACAGAACTCAATTTTATTTGCACAACATGAACAATGCTTAACTTAATTTTTTTTTAGAAAATGCTATACATATATCAAAGTCCCTTTATAAGCAATATGGGTACACAAGATGGATATAAGCTCCAATTTTATTAGGTTTTCTAAAGAAAAGGCATCTATTCAGCAATACCATTGGGAAAAACCTTATGTAAGATTACAGTCAGGCACTAAAAGCAGATGCACAAAGGTGCAAATATTACAGTCGGCAAAGCAATATGGCTTAAATACCACAATAAACTGACAGCTGAACTACAAATATAAGCATCAATGACCCATCTCACAACATGTGACCAATGAATAATGATACACGACATCCACATCCTGAATCACGCAATGATGATCTGCCACAAAATATGAATACATGCTCAGTATTGAGCCTGTGGAAGTGTACATTACACATGTGTAATAAAGCAGTGTAATAAGAAAAATGTTTCATGGACGCATGCGTGATGAATGCCCGCATGCGTAGTAGCGGAAGTTACATTTTCGGTAGGTGTAACATTTTCAGTGGTGACAAGATATTCTCCATACGTCGTTTAAATCATCCATGATCAGAAGCCTAGTCCTGCATCAAAGGCAGTGAAAATCAACCAGTTAATTTGGTTCCTGAAATGCACTTCACGAGTAGATTAGTTTAGCTGGAACCAATCATCCAGGATTATTGTTCACGCCCGCACTGCTTAAAAAACCCATATATGTTGAGTTTACAAAATTTGATCAGCAATTCTCTCATTGGCTTCCACAAGACATCAAAAAATAGGGCGCAATTTCACACAATCCGAGCAGCACTTTTTATGAAAGGGGTATAATGAATTCAAAGATTTCATATGTACTAAAGGAAACACATCAAAAGCGATTCAAACCAAAGAAGATAATAAATATTAATTGTTTTAAAAATATTTTAATTATTTTAATATTGATAATAAACTATTCATATATTTCATCCATCCATCCATTTTCCAAACCGCTTTTCCTTACTGGGTCGTGGGGGGTCCGGAGCCTATCCCGGAGGCAACGGGCACGAGGCAGGGAACAACCCTGGATGGTGGGCCAGCCAATCACAGGGCTATTCATATATTTAATTATAATAATATTGTCGTGCCAAGTGGGAATGGAACGGAGTCAAAGGCACAGACATCAGGGTATCGGGGAATACAGGTAAGGCTTTTTGACAAACATTGTTTGGATACATTTATTTTCTTACTTTAAAAATGACTGTTTTGATAAATGTGCTTAGATGTGTTTAGTACAGTATATACTTTTCTTCTTTTGTCCGGTTCATTTTGTGTTTAAATGCTTTAAAAAAACATATTTCGGTGTAATTTTGGGGGTGGGGAACCAATTAATTGGTTTTCCATTATTTGTTATGGGGAAAATTCGATCAAAACTTTTTAGGATTCGGTCCAGAGTTCTGAACGGATTATTTTCAAGTTCTGAGGTACCACTGTACAAGTAAAACACACAAAACACTAGAACATACAAAACAAAAAGATGCTCAGACCCGTGACACAAACACATAAACATAAATATAGCCATACTAATACAGCTGCACAGATATGCACAAACAGAGATACATTACATGTAGACTTACCCCCGGTTCTCATTGCTTCTCAGCAATAGGCCAGCTGGACGTTAGTCAGAGACCTAAGAATAGACAAAACAGGTTATCCATTTTTAATAGATGCATACAAGGGAGGAAGGGATGGAGAACTGTATATTAGACCAAAAAGGAGACTGCATTTGCAACTTAATACTGCAGGAACTTCGGTGAGGTACATTGATCTTACAGATATAAAATGATTTTTTATTATTATATTTATTCAATAGAAGATACAAAGGGAAAACTATGTATAAGTCCAGAAAGACATGATCATGGTAAATAGTGCACTGATAAGTATGAACCATCATTACAACATAAAATACAAACATACTAACATTTTTACTAACAGAGAGGAGTCATAATTTAAAAGGCTAGATGGAATAAAATATATTCAATATCAGAACAGTTATCTGATTGGCAACCATACAAAAAGGACTAAATTACAAAGTACACCTCACCTAGTGTCACCAAATTCACCAACAGTACCCTAACAGTCAGAAACCACAAAAGTGCATGATAAACGTTCTATTTACGGTATAATTTCGCTAATAAGTTCCCTGTGATACACATATAACTAGCATTACACAGAACCACAAGCATGCAATTTTGGCTATACGGTAACATATCGAGTATGCTAGGACATTGTTACACAGTGACCTGGAGACTTTTCAGTCTGTCAGGCAAACAGTGTAACAATGCAGGACACCGCTAACAAAATACATTGCAATTCGAGGAAAGCCCATTACCAGAGGCTAAACAATATGACCACGGCAGTGCAAGAAGCTAAATTACCTTTAAAATACGACTCATGCTTAAACACGTATTACAAAAACACATTCAGAAGTTTTCTTACCCATCTTGATAAAATGCCCCGATGAATTTTATGGTAGGCCTATTATACCACACCTTTATATGTAATAGATATTTTAGTATTCATTAACGAGGAGATAAAATTAAGTGTGCGTATTTGTCGTTTAAATCTGCTGACATTTTAGGTGTGGGCAAGTACGGTGGAAGAAGCAGCAACATCAGCGAAACTTTTTAACTGAGTAAACGATCATAAGAAGCTATAGCTAGCAAGATACAATAAGGAGACCACGATTAGCTACCTATAACGACTTTATATTTTACATGTATGTGCCAAACATATAACTGTAGTGTTAGCTAGCAAACAGGCATTTATCCTTAATTTGTCATCTTTAAGAATATGATTAAAAGCATATTAACCTCACAAATAAAAACACACAGTGGGTTAACTCGTGCAAAACACGAAGGCAAGAAAAGTGTGTAGTGGAGTATACTGTATCATGAATAAGAATGTAAAGTCAGCCACGGCCGTTATACTACCTGTACGACGCACAAGCAGTGAGTGACACAGAAAGAGAGGGGGGAAAGAGATCTACTTCTGGTGCCCATCGGAGTAAACATTTCAAAATAAAAGCCCCAGTAGTCAATAACTAAACCGCGTTGTAACATTGATCTGTGATATCGAATATAAGATTAACTTTACTGACATTTAAAATAATATTACGAAAAACACATACTGATATTAATAAAGATGGTACTTTACATTATATATAAATATATGTCTAGTGGGGAGTGATTCAGTCTCACAAGTAAAAACAGCTTCACACGTACACGTATACATACACACACATACATACATACACACACATATTTATTTTCACATTGTCAGACAGAATCCAATGGTGTAGACACGAGTTTGATATCGGGGGATACAACTTAACTGTATAAAGACAACGGTCTTTTGAGAAGACGTAATGATTACCGATTACGTAACAGGAAGTTGCGCGAGCAAATTGGTGGCAGTAAAATGGAATGAACAAACGGAGGCGAATTAAACCCCGAAATAAAGAAATAAAAATACATTTTGTGCTGTTGTATGCCAAAGTAGAAATTAAAAAACGAGATTCATTTTTATAGGATACCGTCGTCATTTGAAGTGAAACAAGTCTAGATAATGTTCACAACTATAATTCAGAGTGTTTCGGAATTAATAAACCCAACGGCATATAATTAGCCCTATAAATAGAAATAACATCAGGCCACTGTACCTTGGGCCGTTTGGTTGGGTCCTTGACCCACTGATAATTAAGAAAATTAAGTGTGAGAATTGAGAATTATGGATCAGCGTATACCTAATCCAATATCTAATCGTAAATTGATAAACGTACGATAATTTATCTTTTGCTGGGAAATCATTAAAATTCGTCAAATTAAAAGTCGGATTATTCATACACTGTCCGGCCAAAAAAGAGTCGCCATTTCAATTTATATCAGGGAGCAGTCTCAGCGGGGAAACCCAGACTTCCCTCTCCCCGGCAACTTCTTTCAGCTCCTCTGGGGGGATCCCGAGGCGTTCCCAGGCCAGCCGAGAGACATGTCCCAGCGAGAGCTGAAGGTCACGGTCCAATGAAGCCAACAGAACCACATCATCTGCAAACAGCAGAGACCTAATCCTGAGATCACCAAACGAGATGCCTTCAACGCCCTGGCTGACAAAGGGCAGCCCTGTTGGAGTCCAACTCTCACTGGAAACAAGTCCGACTTATTGCCGCCCATACAGACCAAGCTCTGGCACCGGTTATACCGAACAGCCCCGATGTCCACGCGATGCTGCAGATGCGTGTTAACCAGGACAGCCCCACAGCATCCAGAGCCTTAAGGAACTCCGAGCGGATCTCATTCACCCCCGAGGCTCGGCCACCGAGGAGCCTTTTAACCACCTCAACAACCTTTGCCCCAGAGATAGTCCACCCCCAAGTTCCCAGACTCTGCTTCCTCATTGGAAGACGTGTCGGTGGGATTGAGGAAGTCTTCGAAGTATTCCCTCCACCGACCCAAAACATCCCGAGTTGAGGTCAGCAGCACCCCATCCCCACCGTAAACAGTGTTGATGTTGCACCGCTTTCCCGCACGGAGCCACCAGATGGTAGTGATCAGTGGACAGCTGAGTGTCCAAGACATGCGGCCACAAATCTGAAGACACGAATACAAAGTCCATCATTGAACTGCAGCCTAGGGTGTCCTGGTGCCAAGTACACATGGTGTTCATTATGGACAATCCGTGACGAGCACAGAAGTCCATCAACAAAACACAGCTCGGGTTCAGATCGGGGGGGGCATTCCTCCCAATCACACCACTCCAGGTCTCACTGTCATTGCCCACGTGAGCATTGAAGTCCCCCAGTAGAACAAGAGAGTCCCCAGGAGGAGTGCTCTCCAACACCCCCTCCAGGGACTCCAAAAAGGGTGGGTATTCTGAACTGCTGTTCGGCGCATAAGCACAAACAACAGTCAGGACCCGTCCCCCCACCCGAAGGCGAAGGGAGGTTACCCTCTCATTCACTGCGGTAAATCCCAATGTACAGGTGACCAGCCAGGGGGCAATAAGTATGCCCATCCCCGCTCGGCGCCTCACCCCGCGAGCAACTCCAGAGTAAAAAAAGGGTCCAACCCCCTTCGAGGGGATTGGTTCCAGAGCCCAAGCCATGTGTCGAGGTGAGCCGACTATATCTAACCGGAACTTAACAACCTCACGCACCAGCTCAGGCTCATTCCCCATCAGAGAGGTAACATTCCCTGTCCCAAGAGCTAGCTTCTGCAGCCGAGAATCAGACCGCCAGGGTCCCCGCCTTCGGCCACTGCCCAGCTTGCATGGCACCCGACTCCTATGGCCCCTCCCATGGGTGGTGAACCCTTTGGAGGGGAGACCCACGTACCTTGTTTGGGCTGTGCCCGACCAGGCCCCATGAGTGTAGGCCTAGCCACCAGGCGCTCGCCATTGAGCCCCACCCCCAGGCCTGGCTCCAGGGGGGGGGCCCAGTGACCCACATCTGGGCAAGGGAAACCGTATTTCCATATTGGTCCTCTTCATAGTGAGTCTTGGTGAGCCGCACTTTGTCTGGTTCCTCACCCCAGACCTGTTTGCCTTGGGTGACCCTACCAGGGGCATAAAGCCCCGGGCAACTTAGCTCCTGGGATCGTAAGAACACGCAAACCCCTCCACCACGATAAGGTTTTGGCTCCAGGAGGGGATGGCTAGGTTACCCCCACTTAAATGCAAAGGTGTAATTTTATTGGCTTGCACTTTCTTTAGTTAGGTTACCCCCACTTAAATGCAAAGGTGTAATGTCATCGGCTTGCGCTTTCTTTAAATGACTGTTATGTATTGTATTATTTTACTAAACCAATAAACAGTAAAGCAGGATACTATCAACAAAAATCCGCATGTATATTGTAGTAATTATTAATATCTTATGTTCCTAATAAAATTACTATGTAACTTAAACAATAAGAACACGTTGGACTTCTACTGTGGATAATTTACCTATGACCCTTAATCCAACAAAAACTGTGCTTTATCATGAGTATGAGGTAATGTTTATAATTAATAAATATTTTTGGTCTTTTTTGAGAGGGAGTTCCAGGAAGTTGCTCTTTTGTGGAACAGCCACCAAATTCACCCCAGCAGAAATGCAGTTTTTCCAAGTGGATAGCCATTACTAATGTTCAACCTTCCTCATCTCAAGACAGTGTCCCATCCACAAATACAAGCTTGCAGGGAGGAATGCCTTTCAAGAGGCCCACATCCATTTGATGAGACCATTTTTGACATTTGTTGCCTAGCAATGTCAAAACACGTTCTACACCAACCTACTACTCCAGATGAAGCATTGAACTTTATATATATTTTTTACGAACCTACATCCATACACAGCTTTAATTACAAGTATACTGCTGCTGTAAGGAAAATACTTTGGTAAGAGCAATACAGTGGTACCTCAGTTCTAGAACTCACTAGAACTGGAATTTCTTGAAAGTCAAACAAACCAGTTTGACCTAATACTCCATTTGAATATCATAACTCGAACCGTGAACACTGACCTAATATAAATTGTACATGCCAGGAAATGAGCCGTACTACAATGCAATTCTTACTTGAATGCCTTCCTCACAGACTGGACAATTAACCAAATAAAGCAGCGCAACATTACAGTAACTAATATTAAACAAACCACTAACTTACGAGTACAATTAGAGCATTTATATCATTTATTTAAACTTTATTTTACCAGGTAAATTAACTGAGAACCAGTTCTCACTGTTTTACGTGATATTTGGGAGTAATAGCAGATTACGGCACTGCCTGGGAAATAAACGCCATGCGTGTAACTAAACTTTTCAGCCAATAAAGGCAAAGGTGTGTGTCGTCATGGAGGCAGTTCCAATTTGTGCAGCCGGATAAGAGATCGCAATGCATCTAACCGTGATGCATTGCGTCAGGATGAGAATGCGTTGCTTTAAGCAAGCGCTGTAAGCACGTTGAAATCTCTCAATGACGGGACTGGGGAAACAAGCTAAAACGCGGACATAATGCAAAGCACTAATGACAACAACCAGAAACAGCTAATCACATGGTGATCCCATGCGAGGTTAATGAGGAAGCGTGGCACGCGGAAGGAGCAGACGATCAGGGCAGGACAGGGGTAATGTTGGGGTAAGATCTTTATTGTTTTGGAAACCATTAAGAAAAATATTCTGTTCTTATTTTATCCTGTTCATTTTGTGTTTAAATGTTAAAAAAACATATTTAGGTGTAATTTTGGGGGGCCTGGAACCAATTAATTGGTTTTACATTATTTCTTATGAGAAATATTTGATAAGAACTCGAACATTTTAGGATTCGATCCGGAGTCAGGAACGGATTAAGTTCGAGAACCGAGCTACCACTGTATATAGATAATATATTTTTACACTGGTCAGTTGACTTTCTTGTTTTAGATTATTAATCCCTTGTTAAGTGTTTGTTAAGTCATGCCATTGATTCAACATTTCAGAAATACTTACCTGATTTATAAAAGTACCAACTAGTAGCAACACTAACCAGAGATTTATTTTTGCAGCAACAACATTTATACTCTAATGTGGATTTGCAAAAGATGAATGGAATGTAATGACATCAGATATCTTGTTGTATGCAATACAATAAAATGGAAATGATAATGCACAAAACCCTATCTGATATTTTGTGATATGTGTAATTTTAGAAAGGCAAACAAAAAATTGGATAAATACTTTTTGATTCAATAAACTTGTTTTCAACTCTGTTTAGCCAACAAAAATGAAAACTTAAAAGTTGGTATAATTTGTTATTAACTAAACTACTATTAAATATTAGCACATACAAAAAGCATTTATCAAATGCTTATTAATTATTACAAATCTGCAATAAAGAAACGTTTATTAAATTGCACATAAATGAAAACCAACAGAATGTAAACCAACATTACATAAGAACAATATACATAAATGAATAACAAGTATTACGCTTGAACAGTATCATTGTAGAACAGTATTATAGAAACAAATCATTAAATCAATTCAAAGCATTTGTTTTACAGACTTTCTTTTGGTCACAAACTAAAAAAAACAACTTCAGAAACAAATGTTTGAGGTGCAATGCCATCCTGACAAAAGAACCAGTAGATAATTATGAAATATAAGTCACCATTGCCTTTTTTCTAACATTAAGAACTTTAACCTAGAACAGGGGTCTCCAACTGCGGTCCTGGAGAGCTACCGTCTATCATACCTGGCTTCTGATGAGCCACACCTAAATACCAGGAACTGGTGTGGCTCATCAGAAGCCAAGTGGGACAGAAAACCTACTGGATAGTAGCTCTCCAGGACTGGAGTTGAAGACCCCTGGCCTAGAAAATGACTGTTACTACAACACTGACACTGTCATACTGAATTGAACTGTCATGTAACAATTGAAAAAAATACTAAGGTACTTGTAACAAACTATAAAAATTTTAGGTATTAACTATTTCAGATGTCTGCAACCTTGGATCATCACTACAAGGTTTTTAATTTCATGGAAATCATGAAGCACATTTCGTACTGGAAAGGCTTTACATTGTGTGTTACTGTATTTCAAATGTATTAAGGCACATTACAAAAACTAAATATCTGTACTAGGTGGGTGCTTGTTACATTCAGTGAAATGACCATCAACTCTTCACCTTCAGAGGTTACTAGTATAAAAATATTCATAGTATTTCTTTGTGCAATATTAGTCTGTTGTAAGACTGGAGGTCTTGTAGGCCCCGTCGGTCTGACCTCTGGTCAGCCTGTAATTCTTCACCCAGTGTCCCGAAACAAAAGTTTCCCGGCTCCGACAAGACTGGACCCAAATCACCTGATCACCACATCAAAAGGGACATCTCACCCCCACTGGGCAGCCAGAACCCTGCAGCCAAAGTCCAGCGACAAGGCCTGCTTGCGTCAAGACACAGATACATCAGACACTCACTAACTCACACTAACACAGAAGGTATACGGTAAGAACACATACACCCACGTTTAGTCTCGTTTGAATGGTCACAGTACGACGGGCACAATACTCTCAACCTTAAAGCGGTATGTGTGCACATGTGGCCACATGTCAAAATTATTGTAATACGGTATTTGGTTAAATTGATTGTGAATAAACTGTGGTTTGATTACTTCTAGGCTGTCTTACTTTGCTGAACCTCTGCATGTTCCTTAGAGACTGGGGTTATTCTAACACTCTCTTGCAGCCTCTTACGCGTCCCCGTTTCCCCGAGACCCGATGCAGCTGCCCAAGTTAAGTTACGGTGAATACTGGCTCAGCCTCTGAGGTATGCACACGCTGGGTTACGGCAAAGTCCGGCCCAGCCTCTGAGGCACGCACACATTGAGTTACGGCACAAAGACCGGCTCAGCCTCTGAGGCGCGCACACGCTGAGTTACGGCATATATCGCTTAACCTCTGTGGCCCTCACTAGCTCAGATTCGGCAAGTGTCAGCTGAGCCTCTGCGGCGTTATGGGCCGCCGGGTCCAGACGGGTATCTAGGCTGGCATTGCATTATATTGTAGCGATTTCCCAACTTCTAA
>JABFDZ020000066.1:30624563-30639341 GCA_019775955.2 Pollimyrus isidori
TTTTTTCCATTCTCTGCTCTTAGCCGCTAGATTAACCTGTTGGCGCTGTTCTAGCCAATAGCATTGGGCCTTGGCAGGCGGGTGTAAAGACAATGAGAGCCGATCTGATTGGTCAAATTTTGACACTCACGCGCTTGGTACATAACTTAAAATTCATTTATCGCAACTCTTTGCGATACAGATATTGCGTATACCATTATCGCAATAACGATATTTTTAAGATATATCGTGCAGCCCTACTAGAAGGCAGTTTTTTTTTCTTTTGATTTTTGATATCTAGGGGCTCGTGACACTCTTTATTTGTACTTTGTGTATTCAAAACCATTTCTCATTTTACACATGTCAAGGGTAGGACTAGCTGATGGTGTAAAAGCAAAGATTTTAGTTGGTGCATTTTCACTTTCTCATATGCCTTGTCCATGTGTACACTGGTATATTTTAAAATGTTCCTTTTTCTGTACATCTTGGGCTTTTGTCCACACACAAACAGTGTCTCAGGTCATTGAAAACTGAGTTTTTGCGAAACTCCACCCAGGGTGAAGATTTTAAGAAACTCCATTTTCAGCATCGACATATAGACAGGGGGAACAGAGTTTTGGCTCAAAACGTCAGATTATGTGCCGTTGTCCACTTTAATGTCAGAGCGTGTGCTGTTTGCTGTATACGTTAAGTGAGTTTGAGCAATGGCGGAGTTAGCCGATATAATAATACTTATGCAAAACTTTACTGATAGGACTTCTTACATGTGTACGGATAAATGTTGAGTCGCTCTCGCATTATATTGATCAACACAGGTGTTGGAATGTACGTCATGGTTTTCAACTTAACAGGACTGGCTTCTTATTGGCTAACATGGCAGTACGGTTAGAGTTATAATGCTGTCTGTTGTTTTAGCATGCTTCTGACAGCGCATTTTAGTGGTTTCATGTGGATGGAAATTTTTTTTAAACAGAGGAGGAAAAACACCGTTTAAAAAAATATCTGTGTACATGTGGACAAGGTATTAGGTAGAGTGGTACATAAAACATGTGTTTAGTGGCAATTAGTGGATTCATTTTGGAAATGAACACTAAGTTTGTATTGTCAGACAACGACTTGCAGGGTACAGATGCTACAGGGAGTCTGGGAGGGCCTGATGTCCGTAGACGTATTCCTATCAAGCTTATCTCCAAACAGGCTGTCAGGGCCAAGCCTGTGGCTCGACCACAGCGTGGCCCAAACCGTCTGTCGTCCAAAACACAGCTAGGGGATGAAGGTAGGTTTCCCACTTGACCATTACCACTTCAGTTTCATGTGTTGTATTTAACAGGGCTACAGGAAACGGTCACTCAGACTGTCTTATTCTTAATTGCACTCAATATAATAATTTCCTTTGAAGATAAGTAGAGTCCTTGTCTAAATTAGTCACTTTATTCTGAGTGGTCAAACCTTTAACAGGCGATGTCATCTTTAGATGGTTTCGGCTACAAGCAGGAGGAGCGGTTTGAATGTAAGTCTGGTGATGCATTTGGAAGCCAGCGGCGCTTCCCCCAGCAGATGTTTTGGGACTATAAGGTTGGTATAATATCAAGAGGTTCTCTGCCATGTTGATTGTACCTGTAGCTGTTCTTTAATTCTGTGGAACGTCCTTATATTTATCCCACAGCTGAATTTGATTGGTGAGAAGGATGAGATGGCCATCCATTTCTGTGACAAGTGCGGCCTCCCAATAAAGATGTATGGTCGGATGGTACGAGGGCTGCCTCATTTTCTTTGTAATGTTCATTTTCATTTATATTCTTCTTTCGTGCTGCTTCTTTTGGCTTCTTTCCCATAACTCCAGAATAATAATGTAAGCTATTTGTCTTTGATCTATTCCTCTATGGTAAAACCTTTAAATTCCATGCATGCATTCATCTATTGATCCATCCCTAGTACAGGATCATGGGTGGCACCCCACTCATTCAGCAAAGGGCATAAAGTTGGGTTACATCAGCCTACCACAGGGTATACACATGCATGAATTCACACACATTCTCTATGCCTAAATGTCTTTGGACCACATCACATATTAGTCCAATATGTTGTTGCCATTTTTAGAATGTTTTCTTCTTTCATGCTAGGCTTGTGATCACAGAAGTGTTCCTTGGTGTTCCAGTATAAATTTCAAACTACATCTGCCTCCTGTGGCCCATCTTTGCAGATTCCCTGTAAGCATGTCTTCTGCTATGAGTGTGCTGTACTCCACGAGAAGAAGTCTGACAAGATTTGTCCTGGGTAAGCCATTATTATGAATGTCTAAACTCCACTGTCTGTAGTGTTACCGCTGAAGGTCGCACTTGTACGGTGACATTGTTCCCTTAAAGAACAGTTTTAAATAGATCATCTTTAATAAATGTAAGGTTTTACAAAAGGGAACTGTGTCCATTAAAAAACTATCTGTGAGCTTGTCACCCATTTTTCATTACATAATATGTTGACAAGTATTTATTTAATACATAACTTCATGAGATTTAAGGGTATTTTTGGAGATGAATAAACTTATGGAGAGCTTGGGGACCTTGACCCCCAGGACTGGCATTTTGTTTCCTATCACTAGCACTTTGTGAAGTTTCCCTGTTCTCTCTGTGTGCTCACAAGTGTCATCCCATTACTGCAGTTATTTGGAGAAATTGCAGTCTGATTTTTGAGTGTGTGGCATCCCGTATAGGGTGTCCCTTGGCAGATACTGGATGAGGAGCTATAGAAAATGAGTGATTTGGATTTAAGATAAATGTAGAGGGATTATTTTTGCAAATAGCATTCTCTTATAGTTATTACTCTGTGGTGTCTGTTTTTATAGCCATTATCACACATGAACTCCAGATGTTGCCTTTCTCACACATTGTGCGACACCCAACCAGAGACACCTTCTGTCAGATGTGATCGGGCCTACTAGAAGCACTCCCATTGGAGGTGGTGCTTGGGTAGAGCATGCAGGAGGCATGACACCAAAACGTATACTGCAGAACTTGCAGTATTTTGATTATAGCACTACTGACAGAAATTTATGAAGCCTTTTGTCTTTTCAGCCATGTTAATTGGAGTAGTCTTTGTGTAAATTACCCTTTTTTGTCCTTAGATATTTGTATTCTGTTGCTGTACCATTTGCAAGTGTCAGTAACATGCCCACTTGCTCACGGTGAAGTCTCTGGAATTCTCACTGCCACATTCACACATCTGACTGAATCCAGACTTTACTACGGAACTAGCTAGGTGAAGTCCGCTTAATGTCTAGAACGACAAACATTTGTGTTCTCACAACCAGCCCTACTGGATAATATCTAGAAAAGTTCAGGGTGGCAGTGCATGCAAAAAAGGGGTTTATGTCTCGCAAAATTTCATGAGATGTCTTTGTCTGAGGTGTTTCTTGCGTGTAGTATGTATACTTGTGTCTGTATCCCCGTCGGCTCCATTTCCCTTACTAAACCCTAAGGTCAGTGTGTCCCTGTACAGCTGCACGGACCCAGTCCAGCGCATCGAGCAGTGCCTGAGGGGCTCCCTCTACATGTGCAGTATTGTGCAAGGCTGCAAGCGCACCTACCTGTCCCAGCGTGACCTGCAGGCCCACGTCAACCATCGGCACATGCGGGCGACAAAGCCAGCGGCAGGACGCCCCACCACAGGTGGCGCTGGGGCAGGCAATGACCCATTGGCAGAGCGCTTCCTCCTGCCCCCGGACAAGCACCGTCTGCCTCCGCCACCACACCTCTCAAAGCCTCACGTCCTGATCCCACCCCCCTTGCAACACACAGGTCACAACCCTTATGGCCAGCCCCAACCACCACTCGAAGACCTTCGGGTAAGCCAGGCTCCACCCTCCTCCGATGTTGGGCCTCCCCGCTCCATCGCCCAGGAGACTTTCCGCATTGCCACGGTAACCACACGGAAACACAGCAACCTCATCACCGTGCCCATCCAAGATGATTCCAGCAGCAACTCCTCCCGTGAGCCCTTACCTCAGCCTGTTCCTGCTCCACCCCCACACCACCATCCTGGGGACTACCCTGGACAGCCTGTTGTGCCTCACCCGCACCACATGATGGCGCCACAGCAGCATTATGGGCCACCCCCTCCCCCTCCTCCTCCCATTGGTCACCCAATGCAGCACCCACCCCAGGGCTCAGCAACCACCCACATGGTATATAGCCAGGCCCCACCACCACCCATGTCTTCAGCTCCACCACCTATTACCCCACCTCCTGGACACATAATAACTCAGATGCCCCCCTATATGAACCATCCTCCACCTGGCCCCCCGGTCAGTGCACCTCTGCCCCTTCACTATAACCCAGGCTCCATGCAACAGTTTTCTGAGGATCAGGGCACTCTCAGTCCCCCCTTCAGCCAGCCTGGAGGACTGAGCCCTGGGATGTGGCCTGCCCCCAGGGGGCCACCTCCATCGCGAATGCAGGGGCCTCCACCACAGGGTCAGATGCCTGGACCTCACCACCCTGACCAGTCTCGCTATCGTCCGTACTACCAGTAAACCTCCGAGTCTCCCTCTGGGGTCAGTAATGAAGAACCCATATCGCTTTATTACTGCAGTGTTCAACAGTGTTTTAAGCTTTTCATTTGATTTTTACATTTGTATGGGCCCTGTATTCAGTGAGCAAGGCATAGCACATAAGGGGCGAAAGGTCCCATTTTCGTTTCACATATGGTGTCACTAATTTATTAACAATTTGATTGTTCCTAAATTATTTTAAATACCCCCTGTCTTTAAGTTGGAGTCTGTGTCAAGGTTGAACAGACTATTTTGTTTATTCTTTGTAATCATCTCCAACAGCCGATTGAGTATAGGCTGCTGATGCCTGGTACCTTGACGGTTCTCAGAGGGTTTTAATCTTAGTAAAAAGTGGGTGCTGAGGGACTGCAGTCAGTTTTCTTGGTCTGAGGGCTCTATAGTATCCCTGTTTTTCCCCCTTCATTGCCCTTGTTTCTTTGACAGATGAGGGCCCATTAGAGATATGTTCCCACCAACCTCTCCCTGGGTCCTTGCTTTATCTGCTTGTTTGAGCAATACCGGCCATTTGTTCTTTTCTCTATTGCCTGGTACTAATTTTCTGCATCAATTAGATGTCTTGGAATCTCACTCTACATCAGTGATAGGTTTGATACAGAGTAATTACCAGAAAGTTACCCCTTCAGCATCCTTGGAGTCCATTAAACGTAAACTGATTTTGGCAATGAACCAGTTATTCTTGAAAAGGCAGGCATAGTGACATTTTTATCTGAATGATGACTCTAGGTAAAATTAAGATAAATAGGAAATCTGCATATCATGGAGTAGTCTGTAACAGCAAACATAATTGTGGTTTTGGAGCTTGACTTCACTAGGAGGGTCTAGTTAACATGGAAGAAATTAAATGAAACATCAATTTCGTGAATAATGAAATTTGATAAGCAAATTAATCTGATTATTTGAAGACTGTTAATTAGTTGGACTGTGAAAACTTGCCTGCTAACCCTATCCCCATACATCCCCAGTGTAATAACCCCAGGGGGTATGGGGGTGACACTCCCCCGCCCCGTTGGTGGGGTTATTGCTATAGACCTTGATAGCCACCGTGCTGTGGTGTTTCTGTACATATTTTAATTAACGTATGATTTACACCTGAAATGTGTGAATAAATTCTTTTTAACAGTGTATTCGGAAATGGTCCTTCAGTACCTAAGCTGTAACTACAAAGCCGTATATCGGGTCTCATCTATTTGGTGGACAGTGCAGTAAGTGCAACTACAACTGAAAGGTCCCCTTAATTATTCACTGTAAGGTGCCTGGATCAACTGGTCTTTATTGCAATAATCTTATTGTGCTACCAAATGGCTAATATAATTGTGCTATCAGGACCAGGATACGTTATTATGGGTGGATGATGGGTGGGTTATTTAACACAAAAATGAAAATAAATACATTACAATAAATACAGTTTGTCTGGGCTTCATTTTAACTTATTTTATGCACTAAACAATAATTGGGAAGTGTTTCTACCTACGCAAACAAATTGGATGCACGAATTTTAAGACTATAAAAAGCCATTTATTTTGGCTATCTACTGTACATATGGGGGTATTTTCCATCTAATATAATATTCCATCTCGGCTGAAGCGCTATCTTTAGAAAAGAATATTATCCGGGCATGACTGGACGGGTTTACACGCACGGACACTGGTCAAATGTATGAGCTAATAATTGTTTATATAAAACAGAGTCGCTCCAATAATTACATCCGGCTAAACGGGTAATCCACGCAAGAAAAACACCCCCTGGACTTGGTCGATCTAAGTGTACCAAGTTTTTATATCGAATTGAAATTCGCAATCGATGTAATGAAAGCGAATTGCCGAATTATTAAAATATCTCTCCAATAAACGTGGCGTAATTACGAAGGAGTACTTTCTTTGTTTCTAGCTAAATCATTCAAGTGTTGGGGGAATATTACACGAAAAAACGTTGGTTCGACGGATGTGTATGCACACAACTAAGAGCGAGTCTGCGGTTTCTATGGTTTCCACCCGGAAGTGAATTGTTTGTGCTCGCAGTCCGGTGCCTTCAATAGTCCAATAAATCTGTGCATGAGTATGAACACTTGGCAATAGAAGATAATAATGAGAAACCATCGTAAATGTCATGTGTCGTCACCAGGTAGCTGTTTATTTTAAAACCACCATTGGATGCGAATACTCTTAGTGGATAACCTTTGGTGGGTATTTAGCTATGTAGGCTAATAAAATACAATGCTCATGAGTGGTTGTGCATAATAAATTCGTATGTTTCCGATTTGCAGTTCCAGCGATAAGCTTAACTAGCAAGCATAATTTGCTAAAAAAAAAGCTACTGTTCCCAGTACCGCTGCTCGTTATTGGTTTGAGAAGCGATTTCAAAGTGTCTGTTCAAATGAAAGTGGATTCTTTCTGTTCAAAGAGCTACCATGGCTGGTAAGGTAAAATGGGTGACTGACATAGAGAAATCCGTTCTGATCAATAACTTCGAAAAGAGAGGATGGGTGCAAGTGTCCGAAAACGAAGACTGGAACTTTTATTGGTAATCTGTTCTTGTCATACTTTGAAGACCATTATCCTTGCGTGTAGTTTTGTTTCAGTTTTACCGGTGGAAAGAAACAGCATATCTTTTTTTAAAGTTAACTGGAAAGTCAGTCGTAAAAATTGTTATAGTATGACATCATGTGTTATTTTTTAGGCATCCATTCCTGTTGTGTGAAAAGCACGTGTGCTGAATTTGACTTTACAGGATGAGTGTACAGACCATAAGAAATGTCTTCAGTGTGGACACTGGTTACCGTTTGTCAGATGACCAGATGGTCAACCACTTTCCCAACCATTATGAGCTGACAAGGAAAGACTTAATGGTCAAAAACATAAAACGGTATAGAAAGGAGCTGGAGAAGGAAGGGAGTCCATTGGCGGAGAAGGATGAAAAGGGCAAATACCTCTACTTAGGTAACATGTCTTTAATTTATCAGGACACACATACTGTTCAAATGTGAACAGTGCTCGTGGATGCTACTTCACATTTAATTTCTTAGTTAATGAATTTATCCAGTTACAGGTTACAAGCCTGTGTTTTGAGCGCTATCTCGTTACCTTGTTCCCTACATTTTGTAGTCAAGGACTGGCTTGTTAGCAGACACTAATAAATATGACTAAATACTCTCATGCATTCAGTATGACTATTGTTAAAGCATGTTTGAATAACAACAACAAAGAACTAATAAATTGCTTCCTGCTTTCTCCATTTGCAGATTTTGTGCCAGTAACCTTCATGCTTCCTGCAGACTACAATTTGTTTGTGGAGGAGTTTCGGAAAAACCCATCCAGTACCTGGATTATGAAGCCATGTGGGAAAGCTCAGGGCAAAGGAATCTTTTTGATCAACAAGCTTTCCCAGATTAAGAAGTGGTCGCGTGACAGCCGCACCTCCACGTGGGTCTTATTTTTTTCCAACAAAAGTGTCTTTAGTGTAGATCAGTGTCTTTAGTGTACTGTACAGGGGCAATCTTATTTGGACAGGGCCAGTGTGTATGAAAGTTGTTGGGATAACCTTAAGTCAGCTGTTCAAACCCGGGTGTGAGGACCTCAGCCAATTAGTCCTCTAATCAGTGATCTAACTAGTGAGTTGTAGCAATAAACCTCCACACACAAATTCTGGAAATACCTTCCCTTTTGCAGTTTAAACCAGGGTAGTGTTTGCTTTTTATAAAAGGGGATGTTGCTTCTAATCTGGCATTCATGTATGGTCACCAAGAGTAGAACTGTGTCTGCACCCATATTGCACTCTATGTGTCCTTGTGGTCTTTGTGCTTGATCCAGCAGATACAGTTGCATAGTCATTATCTTTCTATTTACAGGTTTCTGGCAGCCTCTAGTGGCAAAGAGGCGTATGTAATCTCTTTGTACATTGATAATCCACTATTGATTGGAGGAAAGAAGTTCGATCTTCGTCTCTATGTGCTGGTGACCACATACCGTCCCCTCAAGTGCTACATGTGAGAGCTTGAGCCAAACCGAAATACTGCAACAGTATCGGTGATATACTCACCAGTTAAATCATCAATGGTTGTGCTCACAAGAGATGAATGATATACTTATGTCTCGCAATATAAATAGTCCTGTATCAGTAATACTGTGGTTGAAATATAGAGAAATTGGTCTCAGAATTTGTGGATATCAGTGTGTTTTGCTTACATTTTGGAGATTATATGTTAGTATGCCCATATATATATTTATATTTTAATTTTCAGGTACAAATTGGGATTTTGCCGGTTTTGCACAGTGAAATACACACCCAGCACCAGCGAACTTGACAACATGTTTGTTCACCTCACTAATGTGGCCATCCAGAAACATGGGGTAGGTATGTTTTTTTTTTATGAGAAACAAAATTTTACTATTAGAAGGTTGTGTATGTTTGCATGTGTATAATTTCATGGGGTGTTTCAGGATGATTACAATCATGTACATGGGGGTAAGTGGACGGTCAGTAACCTTCGACTCTACTTGGAAAGCACACGGGGAAAGGAGGTGACCAACCAGCTGTTCGACCAGATCCAATGGATTATGGTACAGTCATTGAAGGCTGTTGCAGTAAGTACAACCCACAGGTGCGAAATGAACTGTAATGCACAGATGCAATTGCATTCAAACATATAAACATTTACCTGATAGGGGATAGTGGGATTAGTTGGAACATTTTCAATAATACCTCCATATTACATGAACATACATGTAATTTATTTTAAATTTGTCTGTACCATTGCAATTACACATATCTAAGTTATAACTGTTACATTTGATGTTTCTAGATTCTTTGATTATACTCTATATGATCCCTCTCAAACAAGATTACTTTTGGTGAGGCATGTCACCCCATTATTAGGGTTAGTTGGAACTGCTGTCATAATTCAGGTCATGGCTGAAAAAGAATTGACAAGTCATTATAAATATATATGAATAAATTTCATGTAATTTAGTTTGTTATTGCCCATCACCTTGTTGATTCTATACATTATTACTTTGGGTGACAAGGGGACAAATCAAGATAAAGTACCAGCTTTTGGGTACAATGCTTGGTGCCACCGGTACAAGTTGGTTTTGGTGGCTTGAATACCACATCCTTTTTCCCATGAACAGAGATGTCCTCAACATGTCATTCATTTTGACTGCAACTTGAACTTAGTTTCAACTTCACCTTCCATAGTAAGACAAGAAACATTGCTTGTGTAGTAATACTGGGTCTTTGGCCAAGGAATCACACAAGCACAAAATCTTCATCAATATTATCAGTCAAGTCTGGAATAACATTGAACCAATCAGTTTCAGACTCTTCTTCCTCATCAAATGTATCTCCCCTGGACATGAGATACATTGTTAAAATCACTGTCTTGTTCCTCTGCGTATTCAGGTGTAATACCACTTGGCAGAGCTCTTTAATAAAGTTAGGGTATAGTTCAGTGTTTGGGACTAACCCTCCTCTAATGTTCCAACTAGCTCCTATCAACTATGTGACTTTGTATGCATACTATACAAACAGTGTTCCTAATTACATATCTGTTTAGTCTCATTTTACCTTAGTACTAGAGTGTAAAATATGAATGACTGAGTCAATTTATTTACATTATTGTCATTGAACAACATTTTGTTATGGAGAAAAATTTACTCCAAGTGTGAGAACATATACAAACCATTCTTCTGTTGCCAACCACCAGTCTTCATTCTAGAAACAAATATAGTGGATGGATATTATTGTTGTCCACCCTTGGTTAGCAGCACTTTATGACATGGATCATTGCCTTGTATGTTTTAATGCTTCAACAAACCCATATTCCAACTTGCTCCACTCTCTTTTATTCCTTCATTTGAGTGTGTCAGTATAGTTGTATAGTTGCATAAAACTGACTTTCTTCCTCAATAGCCTGTCATGAACAATGACAAGCACTGTTTTGAATGCTATGGGTATGACATCATCATCGACGACAAGTTGAAACCTTGGCTTATAGAGGTGAGCAGTATATTTTCCTTGTGTACTATCATGACTCATTTCATGATTTATAAGAACCTTAGATTCTGCTGGTTACTATTGATCCAAGTCCATCCTTCCATCTTTTATCCTAGTCAGCATTTTGTGGGTCTGGAGTCTGTTCAAAGTTGTATAGGGCACAAGACAGGCATATACCCTAGATGGGGTGCCAGGTGCCAAATGCATGCAGAAAGTCACATAGAATCATAATACACAGGCAATTTAGAGACACCAATTAGCCTAGCTATTTGTCTTTGGACTGTGGGATGAAACCAGAGAAACTGAAAGAAACCTGCACACCACTGGGAGAACATGCACACAAACACATTGGAGGTGAGATTTGAACCACCAGGTCGGGTGGTATGAGGAAAAGAATGTACGCACTGGTCCAGTTCTCTTGATTAAATTTATTGGCACATAAAATGTTGCCACCTGTAGCAAATAATCAGCAACTGATCTGGAAGTAAGTTGTTCATATGTGGTATAATCTCATCTGTATGGTGCAACAGTGCCTCATGAAAGTTTTACAACAGGTGAATGCTTCCCCATCGCTGACCTCCAGCACTGCAAATGATCGCATTTTGAAGTACAACCTTATGAATGACACACTGAACATTGTAACTCCCAATGGAGAGATGCCAGACTGCCGATGGAATCGAGGTCCACCCAAGGAGGCTCTTGGTCACTACCAAGTCCTGTGAGTTATGCTCCGTACTGACTCCATTTAGCCACTGCCTTTCACACTCAGTTTTCTGGTGCTATATTTTGTTTGTACCAGAGCTGTAGGATAGTTATGGGTGGCACATGTCACATTTTAATAAAAATCCTCTAAGCACATAAACCCCAAGAAATTGGCTGAAGTTTGTCTAAAGTCTTTGTGTGTTCTTTGGGTGTTACCACTTATGATTGTAATTTCTGTGCTACTCTTCTGAGGGAAGTGTAAACTTTTGACATACATGCTGTTCTTGAAAAATCCCATCTTCTGACTCTCTGCCACCATCCTCCTACTGTAGGTACGATGAGGAGCAGGCACAAAGTGAAAGTATGGAGCGAGACCTTAGGAGTCGTTCAGGACACTCCCTGGGGTCCAAGGGCTCCAGAGTTAATAGTCAGCGACAGGCACCAGCCACATGGAAGTAATTTTTTGCATGACATCACACAAACACACAGTTTGAGTCTGAAGAGGAGTCTGAATCTAGGGTCTTCTGAAGGACAGTGGGACCCGCCTGTCATAAAATACATTCAGCCCGTCACTTTATCTGCTGCAGAATGAGACAATACAGATGGTTACTCATTGCAGCCATGCATGACACCACACACCAGCTGTTTAAGGAAAAGGGAGATCTTCCTTATTAGAAAAGGACCCTATGTAGCAGAAGGAGCATCGCTTTCCTGCCTTTCAATCTCTTCTATCAGAGCAAAATTCCCTTTGATACGTAGAACATCCAGCCATAATTCATGAAATGGCAAACATGAGAAGTATTTGGCCTGTGTGGGTGTATCAAATCTCCTTTTCTTTGGAGCATTTCAGGTGCTTATATGCATATAGGTTGCATAAGTATACCAAAACCTGGCTGAATGCATGTAATACAGGCTAGATCCGCTCATAACAATGTGCTATTTCTCTACCAAGCTGGATACAAAGAACTTCCACAGCCTGTCTTCTTAAATACATGTGAACAAGTTCCTGTTTTTACAGTGGAAATTGTTACTTTAGCTATGTGATTTCTGTATTTCACTTTAGTATGAAGGAATGGAGCTCAGGGCTCCAGCATGGGTTTTAATCAGAGTTCAAACTGAATGCATTATTCATTTCAATTCATGTATTCTTGTGTATAATTATTTGTATGAATAATATTCAATCCAGTTACCTTAAAATTCTGCATTCCTATTGTTATGACAGTCTCCCTAATGAAGCATGAGGGGACCTGATGGGATTTTACACTCTATATTATTTAAAAGATTTCTTGCATTCCATACTTATTTCCACCACGTGACAGCAGATAAAAAAACACACATTATTTTATTAATGACACATTGTTGAAGTTGCAGGCTGATATATGGAGCATGGTAGTTTGCTTCCATCTGTTCGTCTACAATGTACAGTGAATAGGGGGGAATTTACTGTATATAAAGTGCATTTACTGAGTCATAATATGGCAGACTCATTATATAATGCATTATTTAAGTAATAATGAGTGATTTTAAATATGGCCCAGGTAATGTTTCAGTAGATCCTCACAATCTGTTGGATTTTTATATTTAGGTCATACATGCATGTGCTTGGATGGAAATGAATATGCGAAAGCTTAGACTTTTCTACTTTTGGTGCTTATATGGTCTTACTTTTGGTGTACAATTTTTACGATCTAACGCAAAGCGGAAGTAACAGTTCTGGGCAAGTCCATATCCACTTTGCTATTTGAACTGTGGAAAAAAACAGACTTTGTGCTGGTGCAAGGCAGAAAAAGGTCCCATCTCTCTTAATTATTCAGAGGCGTGTTTTGGACGAAACATGCAATGAACCAATTTGGATAGTCACCTCACCTTCAAAAGGGAGCGACGCATGCTCTACAATTGCTATTACAATGGCGTGTTTGACCGGTATAGAGCCACTGGAGTGCCATAAAAATGTATAAATCCATAAAAGTATAAGGGAATGAATACAAATAAAATGATAAGAATAAAAACAATGCTTTATTGTTTTTGCTTTTACTTTTACCGTTTTGCTTTTAATTTTACTGTATTGCGTTTGCCATATTGTTTTTCATTTCACAAGATTGCTTTTACCATATTTCTTTTAATTTTGAGGCATTGCTGTAAATAAAGGGACAAGCTGTCAATCAACTGGCTTTGGAAACGCTTTCCTGCCCAGGCTGAGTAGTCAGTTCCAGCACACTTGAATCCTGGACTTTTCCAATTTCCGAATTTTGTGCTCAAATCAAGCGTTTGATTGTTCCAACCCGCAATATGGTGAAATGTAGGCACATTTTACTAAAGGCACTTTCATGCTGCAGAAACATTTTTTGGAACCAGGATCTTTTTTTCTGGGACAAGGGACTTTTGTCATGTTCACACCAGGAACTCGACTGGATTGTAGTTTCTTGGAGGCAGCCAGACAAGGTACTTTTCATTCTAAAACAAACTACTGGGGCAGCAGAAGGAAAAATGTGCTGAGTGGTTGACAACAAGCACCGGTGTTAACTTGGAAGTTACACGGAAGTACAGAAAAATAGATACAATTATTGGAGCAAGATTGCAGGAGATGCAATTATTTTTGTACCCCAATTACATTTTTAATGCATCAATTAATTTTTTGCTTGTGTTTCTACATTTCTGCATTAGAAAATTCTAATTATAATCAATATATTTAGTCTAATATGACACTTGCCACCACTTACTGTATATGAGGGATCACATTACATTGTTTTTTATTCTATGGAAAACAAATATCCATTTGCTAGCCAAAACTAATAAGAATCATAAACAAATGTGAAGGGTCCTATACGGTATGTACCATAAAGTATAAATAAAATCCTATGTCCTGTTTTAATAATTAACAAATAACTAGTGAACAAAATGACTGACAGTAGAACCTGATTACAGTGATCACATCTGTGTGGGTGAAATTGATCACTGCAGTAGTACCTTGGTTCTCGAACTCACTAGAACTCAAATTTCACGAAAGTCGAACAAATCAGTTTGACCTAGATCTCGATCTGAATATTAGAAGTTAAACCATGAACGCTGACCTAATATAAATTGTACGCACCAGGAAATGAATCATACTACAATGCAATTCTTACTTGAATGCCTTCTTCACAGACTGGAAGATTACCCAAATAAAGCAGTGCAACATTACAAGTAACAATAAATAAATCACTAACTTACGTGTTGTGATGTTCGCGAATAGAGGAGCGGACCCAGAAATGCAGGGAGAGCACGGTTTATTGGACAGCTCCCGGCAGGCAGCAAAACAGTTCACAGGGGCAGGCAAGAGGCGTGGTCTGGGGACAGGCGAGGAAGTCGGCGTCGGCAGGGACCTACAGGCAGGGACGAGGACAGGACACGCGGGGAACACAAAACCAGGGACGCAGGGCGGGACCGGACTGGAGGCTCAGGATCGGGAGCTGGGCTAGGGAATGTGGGAATAGAACTTAAAAGAATATAAATAACACATGCATTTAGAAGAATATAACTAACACATAGTGAAATATGCA
>JABFDZ020000066.1:30668455-30679611 GCA_019775955.2 Pollimyrus isidori
TACAATTTCTTGGTGAGATGTCACCTAGAATATTGTGTGCAGATTTGGTCACCATATCTTAAAAATAAATTGCAGCCTTAGAAAAGGTGCAGCGTAGAGCCACAATAATGATTCCTGGTCTTAGAGGAATGTTATGTGAGGAAAGGTAAGTTGAGCTAAATCTGTTCAGCCTCAAACAAAGGAGACTGAGGGGGGACATGATCCAGGTCTATAAGATTCTAACAGGTTTGGATGCTGTTCAACCAAATAGTTACTTCAGCATTAGTTCAAATACAAGAACTCGTGGCTAAAGGTGGAAATTAGTTGGAGAACATTTCAAACTGGATTTAAGGAAGCGCTTCTTTACACAGCATGTAGTTAGAGTATGGAATAGTCTTCCTGATAATGTGGTGCAAGCTGAATCCTTGGGTTCCTTTAAATCAGAGCTAGATAAGATTTTAACAACTGGCCAAATGGCCTCCTCTCGTTTGTATAGTTCTTATGTTCTTATGTCCATGTTCGCTCCACAGTCCTAAAATATGTTAAGGAGAATTGGAATTACGAAATTCACTGTAAATTTGTGTTAGCGCTGTGATGTGCTGGAACCCCATCCTGGGTTATCCTCTGCCTTACGTCTTTTGTTTCTGTGAGCCAGACCCCGGTGATCATGTATAGGAAAAGTGGTATAGAAGTTGAATTAATGAACAAATGAATGAACTAATATCTGGGCACTTATATATGATGTCTTTGTGTATGTATATGAGGATTCAATTCTTGTATGGTGTGTGAGGTTTGTATGTGTGTAGGAATTTTTTTACGCGTGTGTAAGGTTTGTGTGTGTGCATGGTATGTAGATGAGACCCATGCATGTGTGTGGGAGGAAGCAGCTCAGAGTGCTCTGTTTCTACAGAGCCTGGTACTGTAGAGATTTTGCTGCCAGTAGACAGAGAGAGTGGGGGGTGGGCGGTGCAGAGGAGCAGATCTGCAGCTATTGGAAATGAGTGGGAGTAATGGCTCTACGAGTCTTAGAGGCTGACAAAGAGCGTCCACTCACTCACTCACTCACTCACTCACTCACTCACATGCACGCATAACGCCGGGAGCTGGAGCAGAAGCTGACGCACCAGGGGAAGTGGCATTTGGCTTCCATGGCATGCTCACACCACCACTGTCCTCCTAGTGCTGCCATCTCACTACCTATTCATTCTACTTTTCTCTCTGCGGCTGAGTGTTGAGCGCCATGCAGTCACAGCTTGATGAGGCTGGTTGCCGCGACTACTGCGTGGACGAATCTTCCCTGCTGAAACGACTGCCTCTAAACCCCCTTGCAGGCCCACGGTGCCCAGTCCAGTCTGTGGGCCAGTGGCTGGAGAACATCGGGCTTGTTCAATACGAGAATCACCTGGCGGCCAACGGCTTCGACAATGTCCAATTCATGGTGAGTACATCCATTGCAACTCTTCAGTATACTGTGTGATGTTCCATTCTTTGTGTAATATTGCATTCAGACTATATTATGTAACATACCTCATTCAGATTCAACTGTGTAATTCATTCTATTCTGCTTTCTAATGTACAGTACCTCATTCACCTCAACCAAGTAACACTGCGTTCAGACTCTTGTGTGTAAAACCTCATTCAGATTCGGCATTGTAGTGAATTCTACTGTTTACTCTAGTTTGTAACATTCTTTCTGGATTCTAATATATAACATTGTTTCTACATTGCATAATCTACCAATGCATTTAGATTTTGAGCAGCAGCATTTTATTTGGATGTGTTGTATCATTACATAGACTTTTGTCTGCAACTTAATTCACACTTTGTGCAATATTACTTTCAGACTCTTCTTGCTAGAATAATCAGGGAAAGCATGCACACTTCACTATGCAACCTCAATAGCAGTGCCCGTATCCCATTCTGTTTTTTTTTTCCAGTTTTCTATCATTTTAATGTCAATGTTAATGAAACTCCCATGTTCATTAGCTGTGATCTACAGCATGCAGTGTTTGTTCAACAGTCATTAATAAAACATGTTTTTTGTCAAAATGTTTGTAGTACAGAATGTATCATGTACCAGAATTTTTAAAAGTTCTTGTGAATTACTGTTTGTAATAAAAAACACATTTTTCTAGTGTGTGTACTGATACATGTGTTTATCTTTGTGCATTTTGTAAGACTGATAAAGCCTACAGGCCAAATACGATTCCTCCATCCAGAAACTGTCTGTCATGAAATTAATGAGGTCAAAAATATGCATGCATGTTCATAAATACACACACTCACACATACACACATACACCCACACACACACACACACACACACTTGTTTAATCATATCTATTTGGGGATCACTCATTCATTTCTATGGGAAAAATGCTAATGCTAACAATGGCTACCTTACCTTTGGTCCCCAAATAGGTAAGGTATACCTACTGTAGATCACACACACACACACACACACACACACACACACACACACAGGCTCCAGTCTGCACCAAACAGAACATACAACATTCACTCATTTTCTTCCCCTTTTATAAAACATTGTCACACTACTACACTTCTACAGCCCTCCTACAATCATAATGAAGAAGTACAGTACAGTCAGTGACAGGTTAAGGATAAAAGTCCAACAAGTCCTTTGACTAGGTCAAACTTGACAATCAACTCCAGTCAATATGCAAAACATGCCTATATAATATTGACTAATGGGAAAAATAAGCAGTATCTATTCATTTTATTTGAATTTTAAAAATGTGAGCAATACATTGATCCATGTTCCAGTTAATAGATGGAAAAACATTTGAATAACAACATTGAACTAAAGCAAGATACAGGAGTATTACCCACCAGTTACCTTCATCCAAATTCCTATTATTTGAATTCTCACACAGAAATTTATGAGGATAAAACACTTAAATTTTAATTCAAATAAATAAACTCTAATAGGAAGCAGTAATGATACCTGAAAAAAAATACATCAGAAACTGAAATAGCTCAATACTGTACAATACACAGAAAGCATGAAGACAACTGAATTTAAATTCCAGAGTAAAAATTTGCACATTTAAAATCTACAAAATTAATAAAATCTCTTAAGTGGAAGCAACAATGCAATTGACAGAATTTGTTAATCATTGAGCAGAGATGTATTTAGCCAATGAATCATGAGTGGCAGCAGGTATAAGTGCTTATGTAAAAATGGTAATGTGCTCATGTTGAGCCTTGGCAGGGAGTAGAAACAATGTCCATCTCAGAAACCTTTGATTCTAAGGCTTACTTCGTTTCTTCAGCATCTCCATAAATGAACGACGTCTCAACTGCTCTTCCGTCTAAATATAATTCCTGATATTAGAAGCTAGATGTTGCTTCTAGCGTTGTTATCCAACTAAATGTTTGTGGTCGTGCCAGGTTTCCTTAGTAACGTACAATTCCTGCAGCTTTCCTTCTCTCACTCCCTGTAAGACACACACAATTGTACAGATGAGTGACAAGGACACAAAACACCATTTTCATCACACAAAGAAAAATTGATTGTGCACGACACATTCAGAATTTACAGAACATAATTCCCAGTTCACTAGTTTTCTGGTATTAGCTTTACCATACAAGGGGATAGCAGATGGCAGGCAGCTAGGATGAATTTGAATTATTTGAAATTGATTCATTGTGTCATTAACACTCCAGGTGTATAGTGCTGTAATGCTGTTTCTTCTCCAGGGCAGTAATGTGGTGGAAGACCAAGACCTGCTGGAGATTGGTATCCTTAACTCAGCTCACAGGCAGCGTTTACTTCAGGCCACCCGCCTCCTGCCTAACGTGAGTGTGGGGGTAAAATCTGAGATCCTGGAAAGCTTTGAAAGATTCCTGAACAACCCACCCCACGCTTCTGCTAGGTTAGATGAGGTTACGACCAGTGTGTGAAATACGGGGGGGTCCGACAGCCCCGATTAACCCATGAGACCCCCTGAAAATTTCAAAAGCAAACTTTTAAGGCGGTCTCCAAAATGGTATTGTGCACCAACAGGTAGATGGGGACCCCCCCGAATATTGACGGGTATTTTGCACACTGGCTACGACACAGCATGGCTCACTCCCCCTTTGCCCCTCAAGCTGTGTCTCGAACTGCAAAGAAACAGCAGATCTGAATTGTTATTTTACTTCATTGTGCTGCAATGTTTTTTTTCTCTCTGTTTAGTCTATTGAGTCTTCCTAGATATAATTTAAAAAATGTAATCAAACAATTAAGCAAAGATACAGTTACACAGAACAGGAAAAAAACTGATCTACAGTAACAAAATGGTGTATTAATGGTTTGTTCAGCATTGTCACACTCATCACTGTCTGAAAAATCAGATCCCTCTGCATATATATCTCCCTCAATGGTCCCTCCCTCCTGAATGCAGGTGCAGCCCATTGGTCATCCTGGAAACATCCCCACTTCAGTGGCAGAGTGGTTAGAATCTTTGGAACTTGGGAACTACACACAGTCCTTTCTTATCAATGGTTACACCTCTATGGAACTGGTGAAGAAGATCTGGGAGGCTGAGCTCATCAGTGTGAGTGATCTCACTTCTTGTATTCTGATTGTGATATGGAGTGAAAATCCTCATGCATTAATTCAGTTAATCTCAGTTGAAATAGTATTGCACAAATATCTTAGCATGTAAATAATATGATGTTGTTCAAAGCTAGCATAATGCTTGTTTTAGTGCATTAGAACTTGAAGGATGTTTGTTATATTATTTTTAAAATAAGAGCAATGGAAAAAGATTAAAAAGAAACATGCAGCTACACAGCTATATCCATTATTAGGGTATGCACAGTCTATTCTCTGTTGCTGTTCTGCTATATGCTTGAATAAGCTGTCCCATTTACATTTCTTTAACAGATGTATTTAAAATAAAACAATATGCTGTTCATAGTTCAAAGTTCCTGGTGCTGTGTAGAAGGTGGTCACCTCTAGATGGTAGCAGAGATTGCTTGGCCTGGGTTTCTTAAACTAAACCTGTTAAATAGGATACCTAGATTTAATATAACCACTAGCTTAAAAAATGTAATACTACCAGAAAAATACTTTTATCCGCTATTCATTCACATCAGCATGGTGTCTTCACTAAAATGTCAGCAAATGTTCAAAATGAGTACAAAAGGCTGAATGAACACATAATCTGTAATGTATATTACACTCTGCTTAATTATAAAGTGTAGTTATTTTTTTAATAATCCACAAACAGTCAATAGTGGGTTTATTTAAAAAGTTAATTTTCTGTTAGCCAAAAACAGTGACCAGGTCTGTGTGGCAATGATCTGGTCAGATGTACTAGAATGCATTCTCCCCACAACACCCTGCAATTCAAATACTCAGGGTTTAAGGGTTTGATTGCCAACAAACAGTTTCCATGACTTTTCTTCTTCAAACAAACTAAATGAATACAACCTATGTTAGTGGTATTACATCATAGCCATCTTAAAGTGTGAGATTGCATGCATTTGTGTGTGTAAATATGTGTTTTTTCTCTGAGAAAGGTTTGTGGATCAGTTAGCATGTGGTTCTATATGTTGGCTTGTATGTGTCTTTATGACTTTACTTTCACTTATATCACATATGTGGATCTGCATGGAGCCCATGTCCATGTGCCCATCTGCCTATGGGTGGGAGTGTGATTACAGATAGGGTGTATGGGTGTCACTGTCTTTTTGTCACCATATGGCCGTGTGTGCCTCTGTGCGTGTATGCATCCATTTGTCTGTATTTGTGCTTGTTTGTGAGCATGTCTGACAGAGAACACGTCAGCTGTAGTCTAGTTGCTGAGGAGACAAATGAGAGCTGGAAGCAATAGAATGGATGAGTGTCTTGGTGAGAAAGGGGTTAAGTACACAGGGATGCTGCACTGCTGCAGCTTCAGTCACCTGCGTTTCCTGGGAGCATGCCAACGTTTGGGATGGGACTGCCATTGCCATAGCAACAAGGCAATGAACATGAGAGAGGCAGAGAGTGGAGTGAGCAGACAAAGCAAGAGGAGAGAGTACGAACGCCTCTTATCACGGAGCGCGGAGAGAGAGAATAGGAGAGGAGCAAAGATAGTGAGACAAAGAGCAAGAGAGAGAGAGGGACCAGAGATCCGTGAAGAAGATCAAGGAAGAGAAGGATATTGCAGAAATACTCAGGTCTGTGGCTTAGCCCTGCTGCTTTTATATGGGAATGCGGTGAGTATGAAGTGGAACCCTGCCCTCAAGCAGAGAACAGAACAAGGATACAGCAGGAAGAAGAGGTAAGAGGCACTGGAAAAATTACATCACATTACAACAATGTTTTTCTGCCTGCACCTGCAATGGTACAGCTCGTGCTGTTTAAAATTCTAACTGAATACCACTGCACCCTACTTGATGACTTAATCTTTCAGAAGTCAGTACTGATTTGTCTGAGGTTAAGCTGTCAGGAGTCAGTACTTTTGTTGTCTGGAGAGAAAGAACATCATGTATTAATCTTAAATGTGACTGATGTTCACTGGACTCTCAAGCACGATGACTGCAGATGAAAGTTGCACAAGTGTCACATGCATGCCATTGGGCAAAAATATCAAAAGCTAGTTTTCTTATGTGAACCAAATTAATCTTTTGATTTCAGTGCTATACAACTGGTGCTTGTTTTAAATTGTTGAGCTCCTAGCTTTGCATTCTAAGGCCTGTCGGCTTAACATGAAAGGAAGTCATAAAAAGACAGCAGTATGGTGTACTTTGAACAGAAGTCTGGAAGATGCACTAATGAAGGGATAAGAGATGTGGGTCATAGGTGGATAAAGCAACGGAACCCAGCAAATATTCCAAGGGATCAGATATTCTTATGGAAGCGAGTAGAGTATAAGGTAGAGACAGGTATGGAAACATAGCAGAATATTAGATTAAGGAAGTTGTGGAATATGGCAAAATTGTCATGATGTATCTCATTAAATGGAAAATGTGACACTAGATATCCTTAACTGTGACCACTAATTAAAAAAAAAATAACGCACCTGAATACCACTTGAATTATGACACAGGTGAAATGCATAATAGATTTACATGTAGTTTAATACTTATTAACAACTCTCTTGACTTTTATTAAAATCAGAAGTGGTGTTCATAAATAGCAGCAGCAATACATCAGGACAAAATGTACTATTGTGTATTATAATAAAACTGATTCCACCTTAAAGCACTTGCCAACAGTTGTATACTCAGTTGCTAGGTAACTATGTACTATCCCTTTATTTACTAGATGCTGTTTATAAATAGATAGGGTTCTCATTGTTTCTATTGACGAGGGATTAGACAGGTTATTCATCTCCAGTTACTATATAGATGTACTGATGAATATTTCACAGTAGCAGAACTGGATATGTGCAGAGTATACATTACTTTCAGATGGATCTGATGGATCAACTTTTGCATGTTTTGTTGGGATACAGCGCAGAAACGAATATTACATGAGGATTAGGCTGTAGGTCTATGAATTTGTTGGTATACATACACATGTGCCTTTTGGGATGTTTGTGATACAGTTTTTGGAGTGTCTCAAGTTCACGTTTAAAGATATTATATCTAGGTTAATTGTCTATTCCTAAAATTCAGTAAGTGCTTATTTTATTTGTCACAGTAAAATGTAATGAAATACTATGGCTTTGAAATAACCTGAGAACAAAGTTAGAAAAAAAATAAAAAATTAAGTAGCATGAATGGGTTGTATGCACTGGAGTTTCACTTAGGAATACCAATTACCATCCTTCAAAATGTGACAAGCTAAAGCATTTTTATAGTAGCATTTAAGTGTTTTGACCTAGCAGAAGCCACAATATCAGCAAGTGTCAATAACCCCTCCCAAACCATTTCAGCTAATGAAACTTACCTGACCCTGATTGGATTCATTACCTCTTTTTTCCAATGGGGCCAGCTGAGCATTTAGATTTTTTTTTGCATTTTTCCTGGGATAAGGTCTATGAATTATTATTTATTTCTGTGTTTTAATGTGTTATGTTAGCTAGCCATTTTGTAAACTCCATTTTGTAATAGCAAAACATGCTATTCTCTCCACAGAGAATGACATACAAATGCATAAATTAGGCTGATTTTAGTATTACTAACTGCAATAAGCAGGAAACATGGAAAGCTCATTTTATCGGTCTACCCTCTACTCTATAGTAAGTAAGTCAAATTTATTTATATAATAAAATAATAATAGACATAATGACAAAAAATACAACAAATAATTGCATGTTAAGACAAGGAGAACAGATCCAACAAGAATAGACACACTAGGACACCAGAAATAAGATAATTATGGCTATAGGAAAGCCTGTGAATAGAGTTTTTAATCTAGATTTAAAGACGGAAACAGAGGGGGCACATCTAATATCTGTGGGTAGCTGGTTTCAAAGGCTGGTTCCCTATCACCTTTCTGTCTGACTGTGACTCATATAAAAGTCCTGTGTTAGAAGACCCGAGAGATCGAGGGGCTGAATAAGGCTTACTGTATCTGTCTGTCGAGACAGTGCCCTGAGTGAAGAATGACCCCTAAGTTTCTGGCATGAGATTTAACATAAGGCGTAACGCGACCTAATTTGTTGACAACAGTGTTAAGGGATTTAGTAGAACCAAAGATAACTTCAGTTTTATCACTGTTTAACTGGAGATAATTGTTTGACATCCAAACTTTAATGTCTTCAAGACAGTCCAGTAGAGGTTGTACAGTGCCAGTGGATTTTAGTAGAAGGTACAATTGAGAGTCATCTGCATAAAAATGAAAAGAGATATTATACTTTTGAATGATGTCACCAAAGTGGAGTATGTACAGGCAGAAAAGCACTGGGCCCAAAATGGACCCCTGGGGGATGCCATAGGAGACAGGAGCAGTGGATGAGGAGAACTGATCAATGGACACAGAAAATGTCCTCTGTTTAAGATAAGAACTAAACCAGTGAAGTGTTGTCCCCTTAGCTTATTCAAATGAAGGGCCTTTGTAGGGGACTTTTATGGAGCATCTTCATTGTCCTGACTGAAGTGCTGAACCCATGACATGTATATATTTTCCAAGACAGCTGACAGATACAACACACACATTCATTTGTTCATATACAAAAGATATAGGCTGATACATCTCACTGCAAACAAAATGATGACGATAGATATTTAAATTTGCTCTGTACCATAAAATTGTTATTCCATCCACAAATCGATAAACACGAATCCAACCTATACAAAAGTAATCACACACACAGATCTTGATCCTACAAATATCTTTGGAAAGTAAGATAATATAAAATAATGAAGCACTATTTTAAACGCATCAAATCTTTTCCTGCAGGGTGTTATCTGCTAGCTGCACTTCTCTAATTTCTAGATGTCGCTAATGCTAAATGCTTGTACGTATGGTAAAGACCAATAAATGTGTGGAAATTCAATGAATGCAAATGGCAAAAAACAACCATGAGGTATATAGCTGAAATGTTTTCAATGAACTGTGCTTCTTCCAAATATTTGCAACCTTCAATTTTCTATAATGCTGACAGTGCTACTTGAAAGTTTTAGTGAACCCTTCAGAATTTTTTGTATTCCTGTATAAATATGACTTACAACATCAGATTTCCACAGAAGTTCTAAAAGTAGGTGAAGGGAACATAATAGAAAAAAATTGACAAAAATATTGGTCACTCATTTGAGGAAAATGATCCACTGTCACAAATCCTTGAGTGGAAAAAGTATGTGAACCTTTGCTTTTAGTATTTGGTGTGACCCCGTTTTGCAGCAATATCTGCAAATAAATGTTTCTGGGAGACCTTCATGAACCACTGTTGCTGATCTTTGTTGGTTGACCACTCCTGGGGAGAGTAACAATGTGTGCAAATCGAGGAAGTTTAAGACCAATCTATATGACTGAGGACTGGGTCAATGCAAACACTTTAGAGATGCTTTTGTAGCTTTTCCCAACATGATGAACATTCTCTTTTTCTAAGGTCCTCTGAACTGTCCTTTACGGAAGCCCTGAAGGGCAAAACACATCAACAAAATCCATAACACACCAGCAAAAGCGAAAACACACCAGCAAATTCAAAAACACACCAGCAAAAGCGAAAAAACACCAGCAAATTCAAAAACACATCAGCAAAAGCGGAAACATACAGCATTAACGGCACTGAAAACGGAACGGGTATGTACCCACTGATCATCACATGCTTGTTACTGATTGGTTAGGCAGCCAGTCAATCAGTGTCCCGGCACCTTACAGGGGTAATGCGTTTTTGAATTTGCTCATGAGTTTTTGTTTTTGTTGGTGTGTTTTAGTTTTTGCTGATGTGTTTTTGAATTTTGAATTTTCTGGCGTGTTTTACTTTTCCTGGTGTGTTTTCGAATTTGGTGGTGTGTTTTGCCCTTCAGGACTTCCGTAGTCCTTTGTCAATGACATGATACACTGATACTGTACAAATGTGTTTGAAGATGAAGTACTTGATAGAACCCTGTTCTTTTATTAGAAACAAGGTGCCCATTCACACCTGACTGTCATCACATTGATTGACAACCAATGATACTGATTGACAACATGTGTCTCTAATATCACCTTCAAATTACCTGCTTTTGCCACTCAGATTTGTGACATTGGAATATTTCTCTCAATAAATAAATTAATGACCAAGTAGGATATTTGTCTCATTTGTTTAATTGTGTGCTCTTCATCTACTTTTAGAATTTATTTGAAGACCTGATGTGATGTTTAAAGTCATATTTACAGACTTATACAGTCTAGGCCAAAATTGTTGGCACCCAGAAAATCAAGTATTTCTCACAGAAAAGCATTGCATTAACACATGTTTTGCTACACACATGTTTATTCCCTTTGTGTGTATTGGAACAAAACAAAAACTGGAGGGAAAAAAGCAGATTTGACATAATGTCACACAAAACTCAAAAAATGGGCTGGATAAAATTATTGGCACCCTTGCAAAATTGTGGATAAATAATATTTTTTCAAACATGTGATGCTCCTTTAAACTCACCTCGGGCAAGCAACAGGTGTGGGCAATATAAAAATCACACCTGAAAGCAGATAAAAAGGAAAGAAGTTCACTTAGGGTGTACTCACACTAGGCACGGTTGCTGTGAACCGCGCCCGAGTACGATTGTCCCCCCTCCCCACTCCC
>JABFDZ020000066.1:30757310-30773110 GCA_019775955.2 Pollimyrus isidori
GAAAAAATGCTCTTCTTGTCTTATCCTGTTCATTCTGTGTTTAAATGCTAAAAAAAAAAAAAAAAACATTTGGGTGTAATTTTGGTGGGCCGGGAACCAATTAATTGGTTTTCCATTATTTCTTATGGGAAACATTCAATCAGGATTCAAACTTTTTAGGATTCGTTCCGGAGTCCGGAACTGATTAAGTTAGACAACCGAGGTACCAATGTACTACAATATTACTGTAAAATGTATCTGTCATAACTTTTTTCTCTCCTTTTTGCAGTTGTCTTTGATGTTTACAGAGATAGTTGGGTAAGTAATACTTCTTGTTTATCTACTGAATAAAGCTTTAACGTTGGAGTCAACCATATTTCTACCTCAGTCTGACATCAGACAGGCCTCTAATGTTGTTATATGGTAATATTTTGATGTAGCAGAGCCAAATCATTAATAGCTCATTCCTTGTCAGGCAAAATCCATCCGGCGTTCAATGTGAAATCAGTCAGTCCAAGTAATCTGGATTTAATACTGTATCCACCATACTACTATATGGCTGTAACTTCCTAGAAGACAAAGAAAAGCATGTTGGTGGTTGAACAGTTAATGTTCCTTGCCAAAATTACAATGGACACTGCTTATAGTGATCACAGCTATAGCGATCAACCACTTGTATGGATCAGAAAGCTTGGCACAGAATCATTCCTGCACAAATATTGTTTAAATAACTTGTTTATAGTAATGAAATAGTCCGCTTTCAATGTTCATTTTGGGTCTTTTTAAACACGACAACATATATGGGAAAAAATTAGAACTGCAGTAATCCTTTTTTTTCTTTAAACTTTTACTTTGCCTTATGGTAACCTGTCTGTTTCTGGTTAGCTACCGGAGGCTAATGCTGCATACACAGAAAACATGATGGGAAAAACAGTCATTTTTTCTCCATGACAAATATAGACACATCAAAGCTACTGATAAACTGCCATAAAAGAGCCATCGATACGCAGCAGTGAAAGTACAATAAGCACTTTGACACTATGTAACGTTGTGAAAATATGTTGTATAAATACATATTCATTTTATTTGAAATTTATGTAAGGCACAGTACTGCACTATAGTATATTTGAATTATACAGTTAAGTAATTTAATTTGTATAGTACTGTAAATTGAAAAGCATTTGAAACAGATGTACTGTATTTTGAAATTGGCAAAATTAAGTAAATAGCAACGCTGTCCATTTATTACCTTATTGCCCAGACAGACTTGATCACGATAAATGGTTTCCACTGTAGTAGTGATACACTTCATTTCTTGCTTTATTGTATTTCTCTTACCTTTTTCATGTTGAAGCAATATAGCACTTTTAAATATTTTACTTGTTGGGGCAAAATTTAAACACACCATTGGTAACTGTGGTAGAACTCTGTGGGATTCCATTCTGCAGTGTTGTGTGTTTTTAGTGATTTGTTCCTTTGTTGTGTTAAACTACACTCTGCTTTCAGCGGTACAGATTGGTGAATGTTACAGTAAGCGGTTATTTTGGTACAAGGATTCACCTCGTCATCTTACCATAGGGTGAAGTCTGGCTGATCGACTTGAACCCTTTTGGCGAGGTGACTGATTCTCTGCTATTCACTTGGGAGGAGTTGATCTCTGGATGCAATTTGAGGGCCCAGCCAGTAGAAGGAGGCGCTCCTCAGCAGGTGGGTGATGTTATCACCACCACACTCATCAGTCGGTGATGCAAGAAGTATGAACAGTGTATTTGTGGTTCTTGCAACTTAAAATTGCCTATGGAACACACCACAAAAAACACCTACAGCACTGTGCATCTGTAGTCTAAGGCCACCAATGTTATATAGCTTTTTGGGAAGATTATGTAACGTATACAATACATTAAAAATTATAATGTATTTGAAAGAATGCGATTAGCAAATCGCAAAGGCTGCAATTTAGGACATGCATTATATAGCACGTTGGATCCAGGGTTTAAAACTGTTGTAAGAATAGTTTTTTAAACTCATGCCTGTTCCCTATGTGGCATTCTCACCAGTCAAAAGCACCGTGCTTATTATTGGGCAGTCATGCTCACTAATCAGAAGTGGCCTGAGATGACGGAGTACACACCCACAAACAGCAAACATGTGAAACCCAAAGAAAATGTTGCTTTCGTGGTGCAGAAAAAATATTGATTCGGCTACTGAGCTATAAGTGAATTCCCTTCCCATTTCATGGTCTGAGATTGTTTCAGAAAGGTCCTACCATCAATAGAACCAGCGAGCTCCTTTTAAACACCAGCTGCAATATACATCAGCGTATCATACCATTGGTTTTTGTTAATAGCCAATAGCATTAGTATACCGCCAACCCATCAGAACAACAATGAGACAATCAGTAATTCTCACAAGGGAGTAGTGACCTCCAAAAAAGCTGTAAAACCCACAATACAGTCGTGTTTATGTCATATGTTTTTGTGCTTATTAAATATAAGTGTTTCCAAAGATTAATCCCACAACAGTTAATAAAATAAAAGTCTTGCTTTAACATAAATACTAAAATATAGATAGAATAGATCACTTTAATCACTATTACAGTTGGGTATTGGCACACGGTCTTATTTAGAAAACATACAAAAAGACACGCATATAATGTTTAATCATTTGTTTTGTATTTATCCAAGTAACAAAGAAAAGGAATGATAAGCTGTTTCATTCAAAAACTGAATTTTACTGAATTTTTAAAATAAAATGCTGGGTTGGCAACTTTGGTCAGCTGCATGGAGTGAGATTTTCTGTTCTCTGCAAACCCTACAGACTAGTTACAAGGTAATAAAACTTGCATACATGTAAATGTGTGTGCAGAACAAACTACCTGAATGTTTTTGATACAGCCAATTTTAAGTTCAGAATGGAATATACATTTGTCATGAGATTTCTTGCATGACAGTCTGAAAGGGTTTGCAACCATGAAGAGGTACATTTTTTGTTTCACCTGAATTGATTTGTATATAAAATAACTGTATACAGTTGTTAAAAAGTGGAAACTTTAACCAACGTGAAATCACTGATAAACAAGTTCTGTTTATTCAACATTTTATAAAATGTATACTACGTTTAAAAAATGTTTAGCTTTATGGTTTCAGGACAGAACAGCCACTCTTATGAACATTATGGTGTCTTGAGTGTTATTAGTGTAAATAACAGCAGCTTAACAACACAATAGCGCAAACAAAATGACTGCATACACAGAAGTGGTTCTTGCTTGTTCATTGGCATGGGAAAAGGCAGTTCTAGTGTTGTTATAGGAGGGTAATAAGCATTACCTGCAAGATTGCTATTTTTATATTTGCTGCAATTGTTTTCATTATTACTTTAACTTGACACATCACATCTTTAAATTCTCATCCTTGTATTAGAATATAGACCAGTTAATACTGATGGTATCACATGCTACGTCATATGTTTTAAAATGACTACACACTGAATAGTAAACTGAAGCTTGACATAAAAAAAAATCGCAAATCAAATTGAAATTGCAATTTCTGTCAGAAAAATTGTGATTCGATATTTTCCCCAAATCGTGCAGCCCTATAATATATACAATAAAAATTTATTAGGCCTACATTAAAAATATACCAAAATGTAACAGCAATTTCTTATGCTCTGCAAAAAAACTTACTGTTGTCTTTTTGGTTGCCTAGAATAATACAGATTTGGTTTCCAAACCTTTCTCAGCATTTGTTAAATCATAGTTTTACATAAACATAAACACAATTTTCTTTGGCCTAAGACTTCTTAGACTTCTGTATTGTGGAGAAGCTCTTAATTAGTAAAAAGCAAGACAAAAGTATTTCAGTCTATTTTAGGGAGACCATTTTCACAGCTACTTTATGAGTCACAAAGCAGTAGATTGCAGTACTAGAATCATCTTAGTGTGTTTGCTAGCAAAAGCAGCTCTCGGGGAACCAAATTGATGCATTGTAAAGAAAGCTGCTATGGATAAACTATTGCTCTATCTATCCTTCTTCCAGTCACTTATCCAATGCAGGAACACAAACAACCTGGCAGGGGACACACGGTACAGGCTGCTAGTACATCACTGGGTATACATGTATTATGGGCAGTCAAACCTCTTGTGCGAATGTGTGTGCCCTGTGATCCCATCCAGAATGTTCTCCTGCCCTGTGCGCAGTGCTACCTAGCATAGGTTCCCTGTAAACTTTTGCTAGGTAAGTGGTTAAAAGATGGGTGGACATAATGTGACCTGTGATATCTCCAGGGCGACATTGTTTAAACTGATATAGTAGATTTAAAGTACTTATTGTGATATCAAGGTTTTCTAATAATTAGTATTTGTGTTTATGCACCGCATAGGATGACTTGGCATTCCGCTACACCACCAGCGAGGTGACGGTCCAGCCCAGCCCCTGCCTCAGCTACCGCATCCCGCGTGACTTTGTGGACCTGTCTACCGGCGAGGACGCCTACAAGCTCATTGACTTCCTCAAACTGGTGAGGAAGACATACCACCCCCCATTAGGGCTCCCTGTATGTCCTACTGACTTCACATGGGCATCACTCCCCCAGCTGGGGATCTTCAACATTACTGCAGCTTTAGGGTGGCTTCCCTCATCCTCGAGACTTACAGAGTCCATTCTGCTCTTTATGGGAAGGTCTCCAAGCTGTAGGTCAAGTGTCTGACGCCTGGTAAACGAGTGCCAAATGTAAAAGTTCACACTTGGGGGGGGATATTTTAACACATTAGTTTTGCTTAACTTGGGTAACTATCTAGCTACACTAGCTGTTTTTCAGAGCAGCATTAAGAACACGTCGTAAAATGCAGTTTATGTCGTTGTTATGCTACTGTGAGTCTCGTATGTCCAGCAGGCTTAGCTGTGTTGGTGACCTTTGTCTTTTTCCTGTGTTTATTTCTATACTTTGATAACTGACATTTAATGGGCTTTGGACAAGAGGTTTTGCCCGGCAAATAAAAGCTAAACACAGTTAAAGGGAGGACTTAGATGAACCTGATATTATGATGGAACCTATGGTTTGTACTGCTGGAGGAGATGTGGAATCTTTATGATCTCTTAATGATGTCTTGCAATATTCTTTACTTTTTGCAGAAGAGAGGGCAGCAGGATGAGGAGTCGGATGACGATGCGTGAAAGGAGTCAATGGAGAAGGCGGCCATAGAGTTGGAGGAGCTCTGTGCTCAGTAGTTTAGCTTGGCAGAATGGGGGGAGACTGTGTAGAGGAATCCTCATAGACAGACCTGAGGAAATGATCACCAGCACAGTTGTACACGTGTGTTTATATGGGGGGATAGGGTACATTATACTACTGCCAAAGGGATCCACCATGGCTGCCCTTCGCTTGATTGACTTGCTGAGTGGGATGGGCTTCCTGATTTTCCATGTATCACATGTGAAATTCCAGGTTTCGCTGTGGGCGATAGCAAAGAATACAAGCACATTTGTTGTTTGGTTCTCTTTGATGTTTCTGCCTAAGAGGTCCTGGCCTGTTGATTCCTGATGGTTCATGGATAGACCGTGATGGTTCACTTATTAGCAGGGCAACATGACAGTGCAGCAGGGGACAGTAAGGGTGGGCAGAACAGTGTTTATATATAAATGGGATTACCTCCCTTCTGGGTAATACACCAGAGGAACAAGAAGTTAAGATGGATAAATTTGCTATTTTTATTTAATTCTGGATCACTTGGCAAGCTGGTTTTTCTCACCCAAAATTATAGTCATTTTTCTTTTAATTACCCTCAAACATAGGCAATATTTTTTGGTCATAAAAGTCCCAGTATGCATATTTAAATCCAGTCCTGCTCCTTCAGTATATGTATGTGGTTGCCTTGGACAATAAATCAGAGTTGCTTGAATAGTCCATCCTTTTGTTGTCTCTTTGTAATGCTTCTGGTTGTTTCTGTTTGGAAAAGCGATTTGCATTGCTTTAATTTATTGTACATGCTTATTTTGCTGTGTGTTTTAAGCCATTCAGTTTGTGTTTCATAATCCTTTACAATTCTTTAGGCTTGAATTAGCTCATTTGGGTGTTCAGTTGTGTTACACTGTTGGTAAATGTAGCTGTAATGGAGAAATGATACGAACTGCTTTCGTTTGGCTTCTGAAAATGAAGATAAGTACTGCTGATAATTTTAATTAAGCAATGTTTACACATTAAATTTAATGTTGAACACTCAGAAAGACTAAAATATATACATAATTACAAAATGTACTTAATAGTACATTGTAAAGTATGTAAAGTAGTTTTTAAAAACTAAAATAACATTTTATTAGCACATGCAATATTTTAAGATCTAGTAAGTTTTTAAAATTTCATGAATTGCAAACAAAAATTATGTTTCACAAGGCTCATCTTGTAATAGTTTTGAAATTTATTGTTTGTTGTTAATATACATTGTCAATTATTGTATTTAGTTTGGTTTAAGGCAATTTAAAAATTTGTAACATTTATTTTCTTTGATTTCCTCTAGGGGGAGACGGAAACCTAGAATTATCTGTCCACTTTAAAACGGTGCTTATTGTTTAGCAGGAGCTGTGACGAGGTTTACTAAACTGGTATATAATAATAACTACTGATAAATTGATGCATAGCTGCGCTAACACAAATAAACTTGACAACCTAATTAACATTTTCTGTTGAATTTTGATAAACACACTTCTGATGTGCAGACAGCAATATATTATTTTTTATTTTCTTGTTTTTATATTTTTTAATGACATTGCAAGTTATACCTTAAATTAACTGACAATAAAAAAGGTAAAATATGTCATTTTTGTATTGGTAATGTTCATCCATCTAGCTTCCAAACACTTATCCTGCTTGGGGTCATTAACTGTGATAAGAATCAGAATCATTATTGCCACACGACCAAGTCTGCTGGAAATTTGTGTTGGCATAGCTAGCCACAGTTGGACATACTACGACAACAGACAATTAACAGTTAGGTATAACATGGACAGAGCATAAGTATATGACACAATATAAACAGAGGCATACATGCAGAGGTTTGTGATTAATATATTTTTCCATGAGTTCTGCACATTTGGATGCCAAAGCTTTCCCAGGCTAGCTGAGAGATATGACTCCTCCACTGCGTCCTGGGTCTGCCCCGGGGCCTCTTCCCTGTAGGACACGCACAGAAAACCTCCCCGGGTACCTGTGCAGGAGGCATCCGTGCCAGGAGTCCTAACCACTTCAACTGGCTCCTTTTGATATGGAGAAGCAGTGGTTCTACTCTGAGAGACTCCTGGATATCTAAACTTCTCACCCTCTCCCTCTCTAAGGGAAAGCCCACACACCCTACGGAGAAACCTAATTTTGATCTCATTCTTTTGGTCACAACCCACAGCTCTTGACCATAGGTGAGGATAGGAACGAAAATGGAAAATGGCTACAGCGAGGCATCCCCTCGTTCCCTCAGCAGATCAAGGCAACATGACCATGTCATCTGCAAAAAACAGCAACGCAATCCTGAGGCCACCAGTCTGGACACGGTCAAAACCCTGGCTGCACCTAGAAATCCTGTCAATAAATATTATGGACAGGACCGGTGACAAAGGGCAGCCCTGGTGGAGTCCAGCACGTACTGGGAAAACGTCCGACTTATTACCGGCAATGCAGACCTCAGAGAACCCAGTCGTAAGCCTTCTACAAGTCCACAAAACACATGTAGACTGGATGAGCAAACTCCCAAGCTACCGCAAGTACCCTCACAAGGGTGTAAAGCTAGCTATTGTTTCACAGTCAGGACGAAAGCCGCATTGTTCTTCCTTAATCCAAGATTTGACTATCGATCTCACCCTCCTCTTGTGTACCTTGGAATAGACTTTCTCAGGAAGGCTTAGAAGTGTGATCCCCTTGTAGTTGGAACACACTCTCTGTTCCTTTTTCTTAAATAAGGGGACCACCACCCCTGTCTCGAAGGTGGCGCGCATATATGTATCTGAGGCAGGGTTGAGGAGGTCCTCAAAATATTCCTTCCACTTCCCAAGTGAGGTCAACAGCACCCCCTCTGAACTGTAAACTGTAGGAACCTGGACCTGCTTCCCCTTCCTGATATTCCAGATGGTTTGCTAGAACCATTTTGAGGCCAACCAAAAGTGACTTTCCATGGCCGTAATAAACTCCTCCCACAGCCAGGTTTTTACTTCTGCAATTGCCTGCTTGCCACTACCTGTCTGCTGCCTGCGGAGACCCCCAGACTAATAATTCCTGGTAGGCCTCCTCCTTCAGCTTGACAGCCCCCCTCACCTCTGGTGTCCACCATCGAGTACAAGGGTTACTGGCACGACTGACCACCCTGCAGCTACAGCCGCTTCCACAATGGAGGTCCGGAACAATGTCCATTCATGCTCAATGTCCCCATCCTCCCCAGGTATGCAGTTGGAATTCTGTCACAGGTGCGAGTTGAAGATCCGGCAAACAGGCAAACTCTGCCAGACGTTCCCAGCAGACCCTCACTATGCGCTTGGGCCTGCCAGGTCTGACCAGCTTCCTCCCCTGCCACCTGAACCTCCTCATTACCAAGTAGTGATCAGTTGACAGCTCTGCCCCTCTCTTCACCCAAGTGTCCAAGACAGAATCAATCAATGACCTGTAGCCCCAGGTATGTTCGTACCATGTAGACTTATGGACACCATTATGCTCGAACATGGTATTTGTTATGGACAAACCATGCATTGCACAGAAGTCCAATAACAGAGCACCACTCAAGTTCAGATCAGGGAGTCCGTTCCTCCTAATCACCCCCCTCCAGACCACAGTGTCGTTGCCCACGTGAGCGTTGAAGTCCCCCAGACTCCTCCGTGACCTGAAGGCGCAGAGAGCCAGCCCTCTCCTTCACCGGGGTAAACTCCGATGTTAATGCACCGAACTGTGGGGCCACCACTAGCCCCACCCCAGCCCGGTGTAGCTCACCCGCTGCAACTCCAGATGAAAAGAGCATCCAGCCCCTCTCTAGGAGTTTGGTTCCAGAGCCCCCACTATGTGTTGAGATGACCCCAACTATATTTAGCCGGTATCTCTCAGCCTTACACACAACCTCAGGCTACTTCCCCAACAGAAAGGTGATGCTCCATGTCCCAAGTCAGTTTTTTCAGCCAAAGCCCGGCCACCAGGGGTTCTCCAATGAGCCCCTCCCTCAGCCCTGGCTCCAGGGTGGGCCCCCAGTGACCCTAGTCTAGGTGAGGGTAATGAGACCTTGCTGCTGGACAAATAGATGGTGATGGATGAATGGATAGGTAGATGGATGGATGAATGTATGGTTTTGCACCAGGAATTTGTAGCTCTAAATTCCCCATAAAAATTGCATTGTAGTCACCGCCCAAACAAGACTGAATGCCTTTTGGATCTATGCACAGACTTTTCCATATTACCCACCTAGTGATCTTATTTACAGGTGTAAAGACTCACTGGCACCCTCCATCAGGCATGTATTGAATTAAACAACTGAAATATCAATGGTATTTGAACTGAATAATGTGAATAGAAAGCTAAAACTGCAGTAAATTAAAGGTGGGGCAGAGTAATGAAATCCAACCTGGACACTACAAAAATCAACACAGGCCTCCTTGCTTGCTTCTGCAACCCAGGAGTGATGTCAGACCCCGCCCAGCCAATTGGTGGAGGGGACGCAACCTTGCTGAGGGGTTGTCTCCCGATCGCCCACCCACGCAGGTATTTAGACTCCCACAGAGGAGATGGCGCAGGAGGTGAGGAGAGAGCCCCATCACACAATACTTGCGAGAACTGCTGATTCAGTGCCAGACTCCGATGGGAGAGGGAGATGGAGAAAAGAGTAGAAGAGAGAATCACGCATGAGGAGTGGGGGGGAGGGGGAAGAGATAATGAATTTTCTCAAGTCATGCAACTGCAATAGTTTGCAGCTGGAATACTCATGAGTGTCTGAGGTGCAGCTACCCAACTAGAAGACAGGAGCATTTCATGACCGGGCACAGAGCGTCAGGCTGGTTTCTATGGGAACTGTGCACAAATGAAGGAGTCCTGTGTTAAAGACCGGTGGTTGCAAGTCAAGGTTAGACCCAGCGTGGTTTGAGGTCATGAAGACAAGGGCCCCCTGCCAAAAAGGCTATGGGTGGCGAGGTGGTTAAGGGCATTGATGTGTTGTGTAACTCTTGAGTTATGTATGCGGAAAGATATAGCATTATATAAATCTGCACGAATGGATCAAAAAGCTGTAAGGGGTTTTAATATGGATGTCACTGAAGCAACAAAACAATAGTCCTCCATTAGTCAGTTATGATGTACTGGCAAAGCATCATTTTTTAATTAAAATCTTTCTGATTTGAAAATCCTCACTGGTCTTTGTGTGATTGCTTGTAAAATTATTAATATTGATTTTTTCTTTTTTGTAGATTTTTTGGAATCTATTTATATGTACCCATTGTTTTATGAACTGGATCCTAATCCTGTCCATTATTTTAATCCTTAAATTTATTTTCCCAGAAATACTTATCTAATCCAGGGTCACAGTAAGTGTGGTAACTATTTCATAAAGGGTCAAGTCCACCTTTGACAGGATGTTAATCCATCACAATACAGGCACATATAACTGGAGTGATGTCTTTCCAGCCAAAAAGTGTGTTTGTGGGAGGAAACAACACCAATGCAGTCCCTGAGGCATGTGGTTATGATAATCACCGCCATGTATAGTGTTAATTTCAGGGGAGATTTACTGAAACTTTGGGGTTAATTGCACATAGTCTAAGAAAAAAGATTAACAACTAGTGAGACCATTAAGAGGGAAAAGAAAGCAGAAAACTGATGTCATTGACATACATGTAATGTGTATTAACAGCTTCTTTTAAAACTAGTGCAGAATGAGCCTTATGATACATAATTCACAGGAAAGGCTAGCAATCAGTTACATTTTCAAAAATGACGAACTCCATGTAATCCGTAGCTCTTGTCAGTAATGCTTGCAGTTCAGAAGCAGAATTTGAAATCGGCTCCTAGTATCTGCTGCCTGCAAGAGCTGCATAAAGGTGACATAGGAAGTGATACAGACGTGCATGTTATGACAGGGGCCACAGCGTCAGCACTTATTCAGAGCTGCGAGATTAATTATAATTATGCTGCAATCACATTAACGCCTGTCCGCTAGTGTGTAGTCGCAGGCATAAATATGTTCTCAGGAACGTAAATGGGAAGGGAATCCCACCCAGTGCCCAAAAAAGAGGAAATTCCTTGTTGAGTCTCCACCTGTTTTTCTGGACCCAGACAACTAGAATTTTAACGGCAGCCTTGAGGCTTAGCAGCAAACTAACATTAGGTACCGTGTAAAGAGTATTTTACTTTACATATTCACGTATCTTGGGTGTAGAAATGAGAAAAGATAAACCGACTAAAACAAAATCTGAGTAGGTGCGATTGTGTTGTGCCAGTGCACTGCAGAAGAACATAGGCCTACAGTACATCAACAAGTACTTTTTCTATTAGGCCTATATTTATAAATATAAAGTTACATTAATATTAGGATTAAAATGCTTTGATCATAATTATTTTTAATACACTAAAGCCCTACAGCACACACACACACACACACACACACATATATATATATATATATATATATATATATATACCCACACCCACTACATCCTTTTTATACGTTTGAATTTTTTGTCGTACATATTTTTTTTTATCAATATTAACTTTCTTTTTAATAAAAAAAAGCAGGTGGGGCATGATAGTTCATGCAGTCGTCTGTGCTGGCGTGAATTTATCCACTTTGATCATCACAAGACGCCAGTTTGTCCCTTTGATTCCCTAATAAAAGCCGATCCGTTTTGTAGTGAGCCCTTTTCCTTTGACGTGAGCCCTGGTTTTGGTGCAATGCGAATTATCGGTAGTCATTCAGTCATACACACATACTGAGACACGCACACACACTCACGCACGGAGCGCCGGCAGCTGGAGCGGCGAGCAGCATCCTACACCCCTTTTATTGCCATAACAACCGATGGGAAAGTCAGCATGGTTTAATAAACCAGCCGCCCTTAAAATATGCAATTTGGCCGAAGGTAGCGAAGGAGGATTCCATCTCTTCTGAAGGGCGAAAGGGACACATCTCGGAGCGGCTGGGCGGCCGCGGATCCCAAGGTGACGCGCATCCGACAGCCACCGGCGTTAAAACGTGATCACCTGCGCGACCCGCAGGGTTGCAACCTCCGAAGGGGGGTGTGGGGGAAGAGATCTCCCTAAGAATAAAGAGTGAGCGAAAGAGAGAGAGAAAGTGACAAAGAAGCGGAGAGGAGGCGGCCACATCGAAAAGAGGCAGCCGAGACAGCCCCGATCCGCCTGCCTCGCTGTAGCCAAGCTCAAGCAGGAAGTGTAATTCGAACCGTGGGAAAAAGGGGGTATTATATACCCAGGGGGCTCTGAAATAACTGCGTTCCCCCCTCCGTTTCCACTATGGCAAGGGAGAACGGAGAGTCCGGCGGCGAATCGTGGAAAAAGCAAGTTGATGACATCAAGAAGATCTTTGAATTCAAGGAGGTGCTGGGAACGTGAGTACGGCAACTTTCAACGCGTTGCGCTGTCGCAAAGAAGCATGTTATCGGAAATTTAAAATAAGCAATCAAGTTTCCACCTAGAATGAAACCCATTTGTTACAATCGGCCTAGCTGGCGATGGTGATGTGATGGAGACGCTTGCCGTGGTTACTCCGGTCATCACTGTCGGAAAGTGGGGATGAATGAGCGATTATATCCACCCGTATAAACGCGTTAAAACCGGGATCTTCACACTGACCCGGCTGCCATCGGTTTCATACTTTTTTCAGGTACACATAAAAAAGGTACATGTAATAACACATAGAAATCTGAAATGTCCCAGATTACTTCAAGGTTGACGGCACGGGTTAATAAATGACTCAAAATGCCTCGTTAGTATATACCCGGTAATTCCGGTGGACTGTTAAATCGAATACATTAAGAATTTACCATCTAAATGTTTTTCCCACTGTACCATTTTCTGATACTGTACTATGTTTAATAAATGAACCCCGAAACCTGTCGGATTATTTTTCTTGCCCATCGCGACAACCTGTCTTCCGCGGAGAAATAGGATTGAACTAATTAAGTCGTCAACCTTCTACCAAGTAATATGATTTACATCGCTATGCATGCCGTCATGTGTTCCAGATTACTTGCAGTTTATAATGTACATTTTTTCTTTCTACCAATTTATCGTAAAGCAGACTACCTGTCCTGCACATACAACAACGATCGATTGCATTGAATAGTATGAAATGGGATTGTTTTGTATTTATTTGGCGCGGCGCTAAATATTCATAAAGGGAAATGTAGTCTATGATATACATTTTTAATCATACTCTGTAACTGAAGTCGTCTGTGACAAGTAGAGTGATATTAGCAGGTTGGTACGCGAATCAGGGACAGACTAGGATTAAAGGACTAAGATTAACAAAATTTCCAGAATAAACGGATCTCACATGTTGCGTAATAACAATAGCAACACCGACAACATAATCGGACGTGTTAATTTTGTGGAAAACGCTGTACGTTATTGTGTAATGTCATCTAGTATTGGTTGTGCCATTGTTTGGTAATAGAATACCAGTGGGGGGTTAACTCCATCCTATGAAGTAATTTGATGTGGAAATGTTGTTATATGTATGACACGGTGACGAATGGGTGACTGACTCTGCTGGCATAAGTAAAATGCTGATTTGTGGTCCCACAGGTCACAGGAGTGTTTCCAGGAGTAAGCATATGTGCCATTTTTTTGCGGTGACAGATGTGTACCCACCCTGTCCCAGGGACCTTTCCTGCCTTCTTGTTATAATTTGACAGGGGGATGAGTTGTGGCAACTCAGGCAAACGTGACCAGTCAGGATTACTGGGCAGCTCCTATATATTTATCTGTGGTCAAATGCTATCCATTAACAAAAAGCAGTGAATGGAAATTGATTAGTGACCTTACTTGCTAATTAAAGTAAAAGCCTCTCTTTCAATAGGCTATTGCCTTGCATGTATTTAACCAGTGAGTTCACATCATCATTTTTCTTCTAAGGTCTGCAGGTAGTATGGTGGTTGCATGGCTTTGCAACTTAAAGGTTGTTGTCCCTGGCAGAATCATAGGAAAGGTACTGAATTTTTACTATAGTAAATGCCAAGATGTATAACTCCTAAGTTGCTTTGGATAAAACTTATGCTGTCTTCCAATTTTAATGTGGGAAACAAATGGAGAAAGTTGGAGGGTATGAAAAGTTGGGTAGTGTTTTAACACATACAAATGAGTTCCCGGCTGACTGGCTTCTGATCGGCTGTCGTGATTCCCTTGTCAATGTTCTTTCCAGGTCTTGATGGCTTGCTGGCTTGGGTAGAGGTTCAAACGGTATGGGGCTAAGGGCTGTGATTTAGAGGAACGCCAATTAATTCATTGATAATGAAATACATTGTTGTGGCCTCCCAAATGCAAGCTGTGCACGGGAAGGTTATATCACACGATGTAAGTGCCTGTATAACCACAGAGCATTTCCTCAGGCTTTATCGGCTATCTTTACCAGCATCTAAAAGTAGCCACACAAAAAAGAAGCACACAATTATAAACAACAAAAAAGATTTAACTGCAGATTGTTGCAAATGGCTTCCCTAGAAGCATGGTGTTGCTGGGCTACCGCTATGCTCACTAATCACTGCCAACGGGCCCTGCAGACGTCCTGTGGTCCATGAAGTACAGGCCCAATTGACAGTGGCGACAGTGCGGAGAGACCTTAGTAGGGGCATCCCGAATGGGTTGGCAGTATAAATGCAGCATATGATGCTCTCCCTGTATGTACAGTGTGTGTGTCTGGCTGTCTTTATCCTTAATACATGTGTGAGTGTGTGTGAGCCCTCCTCCGTTCTCTGAATACAGTAAATAGACCCCAGTGCACTTCTTGCCCCCCCAACGTGGACCTGCATGGCACAGCTTGGCCTGCAGGGCACAATGCCTCCTGCAGCATACATGGCTGTTTGCTGTTCAAAGGGTGCGGCTTAACTAGCCGCCCAGATGGGCTGTTGTCAAGAACATTGAAGGAACTTCACCCTGGTGATGCAAGTCTAGAAGGACCCTCCTGAAATGTCTATCTTTCAGGGGAGTGAGTAGAGCTAAGATACTTTCTCATTCTCTGTTAGTTCTAGCAAACAGCAAGGCTAATCGAGTTGTCCTCTTAGAAAACACAGTCTGACCTTTGACCTAGCCCTTGATGAAATTTTCAGCACTAGCTCTGTTCTTCTTCAAGCTTGGCTCACTGAGATGACTGCAGTTTGCAAATTATGAGGCAGAGTTTCTTGCTTAAAACACCTACAATTTGACCTTTTAGCTTAACCTTGATGAAAAGTTAACCTTTAGCTTCAGGCAGTGAATTTGACTTCTTCCCAGTATTAAATATTAATTATCCTGCATTGCATTTTGATTACTGGTTTACCCATCTTCCCTTTTTACTATGCTAACTCATAACAATCAATCCATGAAATTTTTCAAACAATTTATTAAACATAATATATATTACATGAACACTGTATATATAACAGCTGCTCTGTGATGGACTGGCATTATGTTTAGGGTGCTCAATGCTTTTTATTTCTAAGACATGGGCTGGGTTTACTCAGACCCTATGTTGGTAAATAAAGAAGATGGATGGATGGATGGACAGACGGATGAGTGGATGGATGGAATATGTAAGGGATAATGTACAGGCAGCCGGTAGTTATCGCGAAATAAGCCCCGACAGTGTGATCAGGACCCGACGC
>JABFDZ020000066.1:30786056-30817940 GCA_019775955.2 Pollimyrus isidori
GAGGGGGAGTGGGGAGGGGGGACAATCGTACTCGGGCGCGGTTCACAGCAACCGTGCCTAGTGTGAGTACACCCTTAAAGCAGTCAATATCTGGCTGGCTGGGAGGTATTGCTTTACAGGCAAACCCCTAGTCTGCTACTCTGCCCTTACCTATGTTTATGGGTCCAGATAACACTGCCACTTGTGATTGATACTGAAATATGACTGACACTGCATCCTGTACTGCAGTCTGATAGACATTGCAGCTTGTGATTAATACTGCAGTCTGATAGACACTGCAGCTTGTGATTAATACTGAAATATGTGCGACTCTGCAGCCTTTAATTAATACTGCAGCCTGTGATTATTCCTGTGTCCTATTTAAACTTGTACGTCAGATATTTCGAGTTCCTTGTCAGAAATTTCAACTGGAAGTCAAAATTCTGAATTGGAAAGTCGGAGGAACCTCTGCAACCCCAACCACAGAATTAAAGATAGCGGCACCCTTCATTAACAGAAGTGAAAGCTGTAGTTATATTCACACTAATATACAGCGCTTTTGTCTGATTTGTTTCATTAAATATGTCATACAATAAATGTAAGTGAACCTAAGTTGAAGACTTGTTAAACTGGGGTACCTTAAATCCAACAAGCTTAAGCAAGAAATCTTGCTTTTTGAAACAGGTCTCTGGTGTTGGTAAATTACTTTTCAACTTGTTATACAGGAGCGTGGCTAACTCAAGTGTGATGTCACTCCCAGCTCCAACTTCCAGCTTTCAAGGTAAACAGAATGCAACATAATACTGTAGTCTTACAAACACTGCAGCCTGTAATTAATTCTGTAGCCTGTGATTGTTACTGCAGTCTGATTGACAATGCAGGCTGTGCTTGATATTGCAACCTGTGATTAATACTGCAGTCTGTGGGGTGCTGCGGACCTTGATTAATACTGCAGCTTGTGACTAATACTGCAGTGTGACGGACACTGCAGCCTGTGACTGGTACTGTAGCCTGTGATGATACTGCAGTATGACAACCTGCGATTAATACTACATTCTGACATGCATTACAGCCTGTAATTAATACTGCAGTGTGGTGGAAACTGCAGTTTGTGAGTAATACTGCAGCCTGTCAGGCCATGCAGTCAGTGATTAATTTTGCAATCTGAGTGACAGTATAGCCTGTGATTGCTACTGCAGTGTGGTGGATACAGCAGCCTGCGATTAATTCTGCATGTGATTAATATACTGATAAAATGCTGATAAAAAGTCCCTTCTGTTTGTACCCGGCTAGTAAAGAAAATTGTAAAATGTGATACTTGTCTCCTGTGTAAGGGCCTGTTAGCAACCTTGTGGTTAGCAGAGTCGCTGCAGGTGCAACCCACCCCCCAAGCATAAGTACAAAGAGCACGTCTTCCTGTGGGTTCTTCACTGTTATGCTTCACTCCTGTTTGCACGCTTCGCCTCGATGGCAGATCAGGAAACGGACCTGGTCTCATGCCATGTACACAGCGCTGAGCCCTGCAACGGGGTGCTATGGAAACAGCAGCAAGGGGGAAGCTCTGTGAATAGGAAGACTTAATAAAGTTTCTTCAGACTTTGTCACTGGCAGCCTGGGGGGGGGGTCATTGACACAGTGGGGCGATGCTATTAACCAGTGTACTTTTAATAGTATTAATACTTTTAATACTAATCAAAGTAGGGCCTCTTGTACAGGAAAACATCTACGGTAGAGTTTATTAAAATTATCTTATCATGCTGTACCGCATCGTTGATTACACCCCTCCCCCATCCGCTTTTGAATCATTTCAGTTGCCATTATTCTTTCTACTTATGTAGCCAGTTTGAATCGTGGCTCTTGCAGTGAGATCCTTAGGCTGAGCTGCTCATCTAAAGTAATGGGTGATGGCTTGTTTGGTGCGTGATTAGTATTCTGTAAGTAGGCATGTGGTTTCGTGTTCTGCTTCTCAGGCTGAGAGTGGGTTTTTTGCGGCATTGCTTCTGTGCCTCTGAGTTGACCTGCTGAGGCGATGGGGGGTTCGCTGGATCTGGAGAGGGGTAAAGCCCGCTGGTGAGGATGTCCTGCGTGTTCAGGTGCAGCTATACTGTATAAATGAGTCACAGGATATGTGAGATTACTGCAGTGACACGTGGCCACACAACTGATTGCTACCCGGCGCCGTGAGCGAGGCTGTTTAGGCTTCAATGATGGTGTTTTGAAAACACTTTTCTTTCCTGGTGAAGTGACAGCACTGTGCATGTCCGCCTACGGGCCAGAGCGCAGGTCTATTTCTGCTGACGTCACTGAGCCTTACTCACTGTTCCAGCGGCGGCAAAGCAGAGTGAGGATGGATTTTATATCAATGAGAAAATGAAGAAAAATACCGGAAGAGATAGGACAGGATGAAGGAGCGAGGTCTGAAGGCTGTCACAGAATTGATACGACAGCCATTTATATAAGTGGCCCACCATGGTTTTGTCATCTCTGAGCATGTATTTCTGTGTGCGTGTACATGTTTAAAATTCATGCTTCTGACACACAGAAAGTGCCAGGGAGTGTGTCTCAGTAGATGTTATGGACTCTACAGCAGGAGGAGTTGGAGTGGACATATGATGGTCTTAGGGGGCTCTTGGCCTTGGGAGGCGAGTCCATCGATCAGGCAAAGAGAAGCACTACAGCACATGCAGGAACCCGAGACATAGATCCAGATCACTGCACGGCAGGACAAGACAGAGAGCTGAGTCTATGCTTGGATCCTGTGCCTGAGTGATACTGAAGCCCATGTCTGATTAACACTACAGCCTTTGTTTGTTTGATACTGCAGTCTTTGTTGAGCAATACTGCAGTTGGTGTATAATTGATACTGCAGATAATGTATGAGTAGTACTTCAATTTGTATGGGGCAGTGTGTGGCTCAGTAGGCTAAGCATCTGTGCCTGTGATTGGGAGATTACTGGTTTGGGATTCAACCTCAGCAGAATAGTTACATGTTTGTGGGCCCCTGAGCAAGAGCCCCTAACTACCAGCTCAAGGATGCTGCCTTTTGGCTGACCCTGCACTGGAGATTATCACTATTCTGTTCTAATACTCCAGTCTATGTTTAATTACTTCTGCAGACTGTGTCTACAGAAGTACTGCAGTCTTTGTTGGAGTAATATCTCATATCATATCTGAGCAATAAAGCAGTCTTCGTTTGAGTAATACTATAGTCTTTGTCAGAGTAATACTGCAAATCTCGTCTGATTAGTACTGTAGTCTGTGTTTGTTTAATGCTGCAGGGTACCTGATTATAGCAGTCTGTGTCTGACTAATACTGCAGATTCTGTCTGATAGTACTGCATGCTGTATGTGATTACTGCCAGCTGCCACTTTCTTTCAAGAAGAATTTTGATATAGTGTATATTTTTTTCTTAAGACTTAAAACCTGTATTAATAATGTAATTTGCATCATTGACATGATATTTTCTCCCAGTTGAACTGGCCGGTATGGATGGCAGGGGTCTGATCAGTGCTCACCTGGTTACCCAAAGGGTACATCACCAAATGATTGTGAAGAACAGGGGTAGAATGAGGAAAGCCCGACATGAAGATCCTTCAAGCCGTCTCCACATGCAATTGTGTGTGTGTGTGTGTGTGTGTGTGTGTGTGTGCACATGTGCCCCACAACAAAGCCCCCTGAAGACAAATTTCTGTGTACCTGTTCAATAACAGCAAGCGGCAGATAGAAAATGAATGACTCGTATTTCACTTCCAGATGCCACTGTCACAAATCACCCCCTTGCTGAGAGGCATGGTGCAGCCCCACTCCCCCCACCCCTCTCCCCAGATCCGATGGAAAGCCCAAGCTGCAGCATCACAGCTTCTGAGGCACAGCACACTGTGACGATCCTCTCCAGCTCTGTCCGCTTTGGGCCAGTTTTGGCCTCACTGGGTGCCTCCAGAAACCAGGTTAATTGACCACCTGAGCACTGCCCGCCATCATGATAAATGGCAATTATTGCTGTATTAGACAAACCTTCCTCAAATCAAACTTTAATTGCCCAGTCATCATCCTTCGCACGGTTGGCTGCCTCCCAGGATATGGGGAGTATATGCGTGAGGCATCATTGTAACACCGTCTTTGCAATTCCCTGGGTAAAGTTAGGCGCGCTAGGGCTTAGTGCATTAGCAGCACGGCACTGAGTGGGGCTTAAGCGTTGTAAACCTAAAATGGGGTCGGTAGATGTCACCAATGGAAAATGGTAAGTTCAGTATTGCCCCATTGCCCCAGGAAAGCTGTCCACCATTGGATCAATAGAAGGGCCTTGAGAGAGGTGTCTGGGCAGTTGTGTAATGTTCCAACCATGAGCCTTGTTTGCTCTGACTTTTTGTTCCATGTTTTCTTGGCTGGGAGTTAGAGGGTGTCTGTGTGTCATATGAAGACTGACCCCATGCTGCTGGTTTGGGTGAAGTTAGCTCCCTCACCCACTGGTTCCCATCAGCCCTTGCCCCTTTTTTCATCTCTTCTTCCTTTGGTCCTACCGCCCTGACCACCGGCGCCCCAGACTTCCCTATCCCATTTCATCCTGCCCCTGTGATGCATCTTGTTTTTCATTTTGTCAGCTGCTTACAGCACCCTCCCTCGAAGGCTGAAACCTGAGTATGGCAACTTTAATGTGACAAATTAACACTTTGTGTACAGCCAAAACACACGGATGCATTGGCCAGTGCTTCTACAGTACCTGATGGAAGGTCTGTTATCTCCCCCTCCTGCTCCAAGGTGTCCTGGGTGATGTGCAAAATGGGATGAGATGTGATTCCCGTGGCCATCCTAGTGTTCATTTACACACTGTGTTTCTCAAAAGTGTGACACAACAAAAACTGAGCAGCAGCATCTAGGGTGTTTTTGTGTCCATGCTGTCCTTTTGAAGACCAGCTGGGATGTCATTAAAACAGGGACATTTTCAATGAGTGAAAGATACCTGTCTGTCACACTGCAGGCCACTCAGCCAGGAAAAACCGGCACTTTTCAGGGATGCCGTGACACTTTAGTCTGATTAGACTATGAAGACCAAAAGCAGAATGGCCATCCATGTCCTGGTATGAGCCCTTTTTTAGATCTACAGGCATGGTATTCAGGCTAAATTACCGCTGTAAGATATCCTGGGGTGTACATGATAGGACATCTACGTTGAAAAATGTGTTCGCTGAGCGGTTAAAGGTAACCATGCTGATAAATAGACAGGCAGAGAGCTCCCTGCCAGCCATGGCCCAAATGGACGCACATGTTTTCACCCACTAGCTTTTCGTTTGCCAGATGCTGCCGTTAGCAGTCATCCACCCCGCTGTGCTCAGAGCTGTTCAGTTCCAGGGGTCCGCCGCGCTCTTTGATGCAGCTCTGGTTTGACACATGGAGGGGGAGCCGTTGGGGGGTTGTTTTCTGCCGGTTGACAAAAGAAAGGCAGAGAAGTATACTGAATCTTGCAGAATGAACTGTGTCTGTGCTGGACTATGTCTCTTTGTCTGTGCTTGGCTGTGTCTGTGTATCTTTGCCTGACTGTGCCTGTGTGTGTTGTGTCTGTGCCTGAGCTTGGAGGGCATTGAAGGACTCATTTCTGTTATGTTCTTTTCTTTTATATTGTAAATCACATCAACAGATGAGAAACTCCTGCACTTTAAATAATGAGAATATTGAAGAATAGAGTAACGCATTTTACTGCATGTCGATTTTAGTGGATGGCTTAATTATTTAAACCAATGAGATATAATTGCGGCATAAAAAGCAACAGACGGTTCATGAGACGTCCTCAGTGTTTTTTTTTTTTGCCGAACAAACACCTGCACTTACCAGCGTGAATCCTGTGCAATATGGATGGTGACACATTGTCTCCATAATGCATTTCCATAACACATGCTTCCATACTCCTACCATGGCAATACTGGACTCCTTCCCCATATGTTGAGCTTGGGACCTCCTGGGATGGATTCAGGTTCAAAGATCAGCATCTCCAAGTCCAAGCTGGTTCAAATCTAATAAATAAATATCATAAATGTAGTTAACTGAGTCACTTATTTTTATTGTCTTGGGTTTATAAACTGAGCATAAAAAACTACCAATGGGCTCGTGTGTCTGCCTTGGAAAGGGATGTCCCCACAAGGGGATGGTAATGAATTGTCCAAACTGCAGGACGATGATGGAATCATCTACACCAATAGATGCTGATGAAATGTCCACAGCAGAAGACAGTATTGTAGCAAACATGGCACATTTGAGTGGTAAGGCCAGTGTCACCTCACCTTAGCCAAAACTCTAGATTGCCACTTGGCATCAGAACAGAAGAGGTCCATATTTTCATTTCTTCCGGGCATCGGGGGGCAGAGTCAAAAGGCTGCCAGTCTTTTCCCAGGCCATTCTGACAATGCAGAGAGTGGGTGGCTGGGGAGGAATTAGCCAGCACCTGAGGCCTGTCTGGATGGTTGCTGCTTCAGGTTCTATGAAGTATATGGTTATCATTCCCTTCAGTGTAATTACTGTAATGTGCCGAAATAAAGGAAACACCAAATGTTGGGCCACTGTAAGCCACCAGAGTAGCGTCGGTGCTCCTTAGCAAAGATTGTACAGGTTTCTGGAATGCACCCAGAGGGATGGGACAGCATTATTCAGGATATCATATCATTTTGCTGTTATGTTAATGGCAGTGGAAAACATGTCCCAGGAGTTTTTGCTTAATTGGGTTTGGTGACTGAGTTTTTATATTGATCAAGCTATTCCATGGGCATTGTCTTGTGCCTTTTTATGTATACAAAGGGGATTTCCAGCATGACCTGCCACGAGGTTTACCTTCTGTCAGACTGTACTTGAGGAATCTAGCTGCTCCCTCCTTACACTGATGATTGAATTTAGCTGTTTAATTTGTCTATTTTGCCATGAACCAGTGAACTAACATCATGGTCACAGTAATGTACTTGCATACACTAGCTGATGATGTCTCCTCTCTCCTCTGCCTTCACCTTAATTAACCACTATTCCTTTTTATTAATGGGATATCAACAAGTTAAGCATCACCAAGGCTCATGTCAGAAAAGTCTCACCACCACTCTTCAGAGGAACAAAATGGTTGAGAAAACAGTTGGCAAAGCAATCTCTGTTGATGGCCCTAGACATGAAGCCTCAAGAATATTAATAGGGTAGAAGCACCTACATTTCAAGTTTTTCTTATCCCCAAAGAACACATAACCCCACCTAACCATTCAGTACTCCTAGATGAACAATAACCCCACAATGAATGTGTGAACTACACCATGCAGAAGAAAAAGAAACTCTAGTCCTGCAGGGCTGGAGCCCTGTGCAGCTTAGTTATTTCCCTGTTCCACTACAAATGACTCAGTTCAAGAGCTGTGTGGTAATTAGCACAAGGAGCTACAAGGAGTTGAATCAGGTGTGTTAAATGAGGGGAAACCAAAAAATGTGTAAGACCCTCCAAGACTGGAGTTTGACACCCCTGAGGTAGAAAATTTTGGATCAATAATGAGCAGAGTAAATGGACATAGAGCTGTAGTTTCGGGGTAATGCTTGAAATCGCTTTACAATTAGTTGACCGTTAGGGTAGACTTTAGTAGATTAATATTGCAGAATTCATGACACAGTATGTGTCATTTCAAGGCAAAGACAGAAGTGAAGGCAAGCATCGGGACAATGAAAAGGGGATTTTATTGGGATAAAGCAGGGCACAGATGGGGTAGACTCAAAAGGACCATGTGGGGTCAATACAGGGAGATAAGGAGCAGGCAAAATGAGATGGCACAGTACACAACCAGGAACACAAGCAGGAAAGAACATCAATACTTGGACTGGGAAGCACAAGACTGGGAGGCACCACCGATAAGGGAGCATACGAGAGGCAGCTGGAGTGAGTCAAACAAGGGCTGAAACAAGAGGTAGGACAAATTGGTAGTGTGGCAGTGACAGAGTTCTTCTCATGTGCCAGGTGTATATGATCATTCGTAGTATTCTCTAATTTGCTGAATTAATCAACCAAAACTCTGACGTGTGTCCTGGACATTAGTTCTGTCTCATTCTGGCCACAGTCCGCTTAGGTTGCTACCATTTTTTCTTTGGCAGCATGAGTAATCACATTAGAGCCACACTGAGAAAATAGCAAGGGGCAGGAAAGCAGGATGTGATAGTAAGAAATAAGTTCTTTGGCCGGAATTGGGGCTTATTAAGTAACAAAGTTGTTTTTGCCTGTTAAAGAGTGAATCTCAATACAGTGAACATTACAGAAGGGCATGACTACGGTCCTGCAGGGATCAGAACTAACACTCCATTTACTTGGGCTGGCCTCAGTATAGCATGGAAATGTAGAATTTCAACAGCAAGCTCTAGGGTCTTTGTAGATGCATGGTCTTGGTATAGCTGGATAATGGTGCCAGGCTTGAGTTCATTTAATGGCTGAAGGGTTTGAGTGACCCAAACAGTCTCGGCCATTCAATCTGACAGCATGGGTGGATTTATTCATTTTATTAAAATTGCTCATCATCTTTGCAGGATTTAATCTACAAAGCAGGTCTGTTCGGCTGTATCTGGGGGGAGGGGGGATGCTACAGCCAGAGCTCCAGAGCCCTGCTCCAGCATTTTTCAAGGACAAATGATATTGAGGAGATTAAAGGGACATGTTTTACCTGCCTGCTCATAGAAAGCCTCCACTTGGGGGGAACAGGCTAGCTTTCAAAGGTCGTCTAAGGATCTCTCTGTTATGAAACAGCCAGTACCTGAGTGGGTGGTCCGGCGCCCATCGGCAAGGTGATTGGTCGTGAAAGAAGGCGGCAGTCATGAAGAGTGGCGGCTCAAGCTCTTAATCAGCCGGAGAAGAGACAGGGCCTGGACCAGTTTCCCGAAAGTTCTCGTCTCCTTTATAAGCAATATTCAGTCAAATGCACCATTCTTTTGCAATTAATACAGTATGAAAAGTATGATCTGCACACTTAACCTTCAGATTAATGCGCTATAGAAAAGGGTTTGTGCCATGTTATTGCCAAATACTTTCAGATGCCAGTGGCAAACGATGAATTTTGCCAAGAGAAATTCATTTTTTAAGAAGAGAATGTCCTCTTTCATCTTATCAATAGCATACTGGTGCTTGATTGTTTTTGAAGTGGAACAAATTATTTGAATGATCTTATTTATGTAAATGAAGTGTGGTTCTTTGAGGGGTCTAATCAAATATTTAATGTTTTTGAAGGAAGCTCATTTTAAGCTCAGTTCTTTTCAATAAGTAATTAACTTTAAAACATTTTTAATATTTCAAAGCCCAGCATTTCTTTACATAACTTAAACATAACTTCTGCATTAAATAACTTTTACGAAGTTCCAGAGGAGTCACGTCACTATGGGGTAGTTGGAGCTCAGTAAACATTTTGCCAAAATCAGATTAGACACCCCGAAATGAACCAGTCTTTATTTCCAGTAATCCCTGCATCCATCAGACTGAAGCCCACAGCGGGTGACCGGGGGTACTTGGGGCCACCGTTGGAATGGAAGGTTATGGGACATGCAGAAGGTGCAGATGTCAGTGCTGGATGGGGAGGGCAGCTAGACAAGAACAAGGTTCACTAAAAAACAGCTAAATGGATCACAAAACCTGGGTTGTGAACACAAAGAAATAACCAGATGTAACTAGACTGGGTCCTAAACAGCCTCTCTGTTTGGTTTATGTAAGAGTACGGGATGCCTAGTGTCAGTTCCAACGAACACAGGTAGAGCATCATAGAATGGTTATTCTGGGAGCTTTAGCTTCGCTGTGCTGATCACATGATGGATCATAGCACAAGGACCTGGAAAAGATTCCTGAGGTTTCTGATGGTTTCAGTATTCACCCCCTGCTCAGAAACAAGCTTGAAACACAGGCGATGTGGGCTAATGGCTCCATTTATCATCCCACCCATGATCTCTGACACAGGGCTGAATGACTGCTTTAATCACCTCCCACTCTCTCTGCCTCTCTCTCTCTGTGAGTCTCCCTGCGATCTGTCGCTTCTCACTTTCCTGCTCTAATTAAAATTAAAATTCAGATTTAAGAATGACTTTGTTAGCAGGACAAGAGCTGGTTATAGTGTCGCCAAATCATAATAAATTAATTCATTAAAACACTAACGAGCATAAAGAACATAAATAAAGAACAAGGGAACAATGGAAAAATAACATTTCTCCTTCACATCTTATCCCTCCCCCACCTGACTCTCCCCTAATCAGTTCTGCTTGTTTATGTCACACTCTCTCCTTCAGTTTCTAACAGGAAAACACACATTGTGCTTCTAATATCCCCCAGCAGGAGCTGTGGGAGATGGGGGAGTCTCTGAATGAGAGCCAGATGGAATTCATTTTGTATGGGGGGTGTGGGGAGATTTGTAAGTCTCAATGATTGCATTTGGACATGTAGATACCCCTGATGGTGATGTATTTGGGGTCATGTTTTGTATAATGTATATTTGGAGTTGGAGGTTGTCATGTATTTTGGGTTTGAATTGTTCATGGTATCTGCTTGTATTTGGGCCTGTGAGCCTCCCTGGTGTTTTTGGTGTGTAGGTCTATCAGTTGTGTTTGAGGCCTGAGATTCTGTTTGTTGTTTGTGTTTGGGGTTACAGGTCTGGTTGTTGCTGTTTGTGGGTTCTGGAGTTGTGTAATGTATTTGCTGCTGCAGTTCCATCTGTTGTAGTTGTGAATTCTCCATCCATGTATCTTTGGTGTGTGATGCAGCAGAACTGTGTCACTTTAACATTCTGTGTCTTTCAGACACAGCCCCAGCAGACAGAGCAGTGCATGTATCTCCTTTGACTAATTGTAGGTAGAGGGAACAACATATCCTATCAGTCATAGTGCTCGACTGCTGTCACCCCTATTCATTTTATTTCACTCAAATGTTGGCCCCCTCTTCTCTCTGCTCTTGGTGTGTCTGCTTCAATGACATCAGGAAGAAAGCCCAACTCCATAGTCTAAAGGCAGTGTGGCAGTGAGAGTCCTTCTCATGTGCCAGGTGTATATGACCATTCGTAGTATCTCTCTAATTTGCTAAAGCAATCAACCAAAACTCTGATGTGTGACCCGGACGTTAGTTCTGTCTCAGTCTGGCCACAGTCTTCTCAGGTTGCAACCATGTTTTCTTTGGTAGCATGAGGCCTGACATCATTAATGCTGTTTACCACGGTTACCAGCAAGCGCAGGCAGAGAATGCCGGAGAGAGGCTTGATTGTTTATTTTGTTTGTCTGTGGTTCACAAAAAATCCTGCCAAATCCTGGGATGAGTGGGGATGATAGTGCTGATTAGTTTTTACATGCCTTGTCACAATACATTTCTGGGTCAAAGACCTTGTTTTCTACATGCTGACAGTGTATTTCATTGTCATTTCAATTTCTCGCCACATACAAGTCTGGACTTATGCATCACCTAACTTACGCAATAGGTTTTTATCTAGTTTTTTGACACATTGTACTTCTTGTATGCATCACTATACAGAGGTAGTAAAAGCAGAAAGAAGTAAAAGCAGACTAGATTAAGATTATACCGCTGGGTGTAGGAATGGAATTAGGGATAACTCAAACTCTGTACCCTAAAGGGAGGAACATTTTGATCAGTGCCTTACCCAGGATGCTAGCTGCTGTCTGTAGCACAGTGTCTGTAGCGCCTCCAACCCAGAGTGGGAGTTGCTGTGGTGGTCTCCCACACCATGCTACAGGCCCGCCTGACTGCGTGTGTATATGTGTCTGCGTGTGCTTCTCTCTACATGCGTGCTCTCTGCCTCGCCATCTTCTCAGTTTCACAAGGTCCCTTTACAGCAGCACAGGGCCCCCCCGCGTACTTTGTTTAATCATTCCTCTTGCTGCAAAATGGATGAAGGGCATATATTTCTATTATTTGAATCCCCGGGCAAAGAAAGACAAATAAAATGAGCCCGAGTGAAGATTCCCCCCAACACTTCCACCCCGACCTCCCACGAAAGCCTTTTCCACGGAGCTCACAGTGACTCAAAGCAGGGGCTTTTCATTCGCTGCTTCGCTCTCTCATTTCTCTGGCTCCACATATTGCCTGTTGCTTTCTGTCCCAGAGACTCCAACCCGCCCCTCCCCCCATGGCACGGTTTTCCCCTGATGCAGTTCTCCTGTCATGCACACAGTCCAGCAAACCCATTGGCCGCTGTGTCTCAGTGCTGCAGTACCTGCCATGTGACTGGCCTCAGTGTAGGGTCACCACAAAGGCAAAAACAAGTGTCACCTTCTTTTACAGCTGCTTACTCGAGGTGTAAACAAATTAGAGTCTTAATTAATCCTGTGTGATTTTTTTAAATTCAAATCATTTAAGTAGCTTCCCCAAAAGCTGAGTCTGATCCAAACCTAAAGCCTTCCAGTTCGTCTGCCACATTCCCCATTAGGTGCCATTGGATTGGCCAACAGGCTTCATTGCTGTTTATGTAAGCCGTCCAGGTTGTCTTGGTGCATGAGGCTTTTCCCATGCAATTATCCACATTGTAGCACGAGAGACAATCAAGCATTAGCCAACAGAAGGAATAGTTATAATAATGCAGTTAACACGAGGAGCAAACAGAAAGCCAGGGTTTTTTTATCTACAGTGAAGAGGTGCACATAGTCAAACACCATGAATACATTGTTATAAAAATGGGCCACATCTTTAATCACGGTCGAGGGCTTGGTCTGAGATCAGCTGATCAACACTTTCATTCATTTAAGCACCTAAAAAACACTAATCCTCATACTGTGACAACTCTTTCAAAGCTCCCACTTGGAAAAACTACCAAAAGCCAAATCAGCCACCTTTTGTTGTCATTGTTTTGTAACGCCTCTGTAATTGAACCCAATGTCCTCATTCTTTTACTTCCACTCCTTGTCACATGACCCTATCCAGTATCCCACATAGAGTGAGTCTTTTGTGGTAATTTATATGGAAAAGATTAAAAAACAAAATAATCTAAAATTGGGAAACACTAGAAAGAAAAACAGCCCCAACCACCCATAACTGCTTATTTAACAAAAGGGATACAGAATGTATAAATAATAAATTGAACTATGAAATTATTATGAATGAGGTGTATTTAAATGGGATTGATACATCAGGGTCAGGTGTGGAACAGAGACAGACCTGCAGAAAAAAAGATGAATCAAGGTGATGTAGTCAACACCTAGGGAGGGACACATGGGGAAGTCAAGAGTTAATATATGGGGAAGAGCCAGTCACATGTGATGGTAGAGTGACTTCATTGACTGCTTGGCTAACAAACCGCTGTTGGTTTAAGGTCTATCCTCTGCTCAGCTCTGCTAATTATAGTAGAAAATAAAAAATTAATATGGGTTTCATGTGAGACATAAAAATAGAGTTTATTTAAATCCTATATATTAGTGGATAGATTGTCTTGTAAATTCTTACAGTAGGATAACCGGCATCATATAGACAAAGTAATGGGGTAAGAGTTTATGTAAGAAAAAGATCACTGAGGACACATTAGAGTGAGTGTCCTTTGTGCATTAAAGGTGACAAGCAGTTTGTTATAAACTCTAAATCTGATGGGTAATCAGTGTAGAGAGCCAAGTGCAGGACTAATATGTTCACACATTTCAGTTCTGGTGAGAGCTCTTGAGCTGAAGGTGGCATTAATGAAGCTAAATGATATAGTGTTACAGGAATGTTGTTTTGAGGCAGTAAGTGCATGGACATCTTACCACATTGTTTATAGATGGCATTTTTCTGACCTTGGTTGTAAGAAAGACACTCAAGATATATTTCCAATGTAAGAGCCAAATGTTAATTCCTTAAGTATAGCACAAAGCCACCTGCTGATCTAAAAATTAGCATCTTAAAGTCTGAGAATGTACATTTGAGTGACTTAGTGGCTGTTAAAATAAATTTAGATTCCGTAATTATACAGATTTTGAAAGGGGTTACATATTTCACTGACCCTTTTCATCAGCTTGGCTTTGATAGTTAAGCTCATGTTTATGATTGATATATACAGGCCCAATGCAGAGCCCTGGGGAATTCCATATTGATATCTGAGTATTTCAGTGTTTTATAATTGACTTATAGCCGCTAGTGACAGTATAATATGAAGTATGTGACCAACAATGAGGCATTAGTCGCAGCCATAGACAAGAAGCAAGTTATCTCTGACAACCTCTATTCCAGTGCTGTGGTGATGTCTGACCCTACAGTGAACATGTCATTGACAGCTGCATTTTTGTCAAAGTAAAGATGAAAATGAGGCGCTTAACATAGATCTGGTACTAGACAGGTGAAACATCCAGTAGGTGCTTCTTGAGTAAGGCCCTGATTACAGTTATCTTAAAAGATTTGGGGGGCATGTCCAGAGGATTGAGGTTTATAATATTTGACATGGATTTTCCAAATATAGACAGAAGCTTCTTAATTAGCTTTGCAGGTATGGGATTAGTAAGCAACGGGTTGATTTAGATCTTGGAATTAGAGTAGCCAGTCAAATGACAACGCATATAGAACTAATGCTGGAATGAGATGCATCACATGGTACAATTTGTATATTTGTTCTTCCAATTCAGATAATTTACTGGAATCTCATATTACGTGCACTTGTTAAAAGTGAAGTTAATTGTATTAACAGCAGATGAAAATAATGCATGGATGAAGGAGGCATTTTAGTGTCTAGACAGGAGTATTGATGTTCATGGTAATTTCAGCTGAAATCTGCAATGTCTTGTTTTTATGAAGGAATCTGGTATGGAAGCAGTGGTGGGTCTTGATAGTAAAGGTTCCTGTCTTGATTCTGCTGAATGGTAGAGATAGGTAACCTTTAACCGAATCTAACTATATGAGCAGGAACATCAGGTGTGACTGTGCAACTGAAGATGGGCTGGGTCCTGTGACTCAATGGCTTTCATCAGAATTAATCATTTATGTCTTTTCATTAATCGTGTCCTCAGAGAGTGTGACAGGGAACATGCTAGTTTCCGAGGCACTTGATTCATGACTACTGTTCCTTAGGAAGTCTAGAATTATCAGGAGGACAGATCAGTCTGAAGCATTCCCAGAAGGAAAGGACAAGCAGTAGGTTGGTGAGGGTGGCTGAAGTTAAAAAAAATGGTTACGGCTTGCCGTAGATGCCCTGCTGCTTCACCCCTGCCAAACAAGCTTATCTTAAACTATGTCAGTTGATTTGAATGGAGGAGTTTGCTTGGTAACTGAATGATGTAACATTAGTTGTAGAAAAGACAAGAAAGGAGGGGGTGGGGGGAAAAGCCAGTGGAGGATGAGAGCATAGGAACAAAGAGGAGAAAACAGAGCAGGTCATCAGCTAGGCCGGCCGTCAGGAGAAAAACATGGTGACGTAGCAAAACAGAAGGGCCAGCTGGGCAGATGCACAATCCTCCCTTGTCTCTTTCCCAGGAAATGTTCTATGTTCCTGAGGCTGGCCACAGCAGCAAGCAGTGTTCAGAATGGACATGCTCACCCCGGATGCGCAGCCTCAATCATACAATAACCCTGCCCTGGGTTGAGCCTCTTTTCTTTCATTTTTTGCCGATTCCTTTGAATTCCTCAGGCTAGTTATGAAATTGTCAGTCCAACTTACTCACTGGATGGTTTTCCTTCCTCACCAGATTTCTATCCTCAGTACCAGATAGTGGTAAAATTTACTAGCGTGCGAGATGTAACTGTATACATGTAAAGAATGTTCAAAGCTCCATTTTGCAATTTTTATATTTAAACAGTTGTGGTACTTTGTCCATGGTGCACCGTTAAATGGCAATTTATCCCCAGATAAGGAGTTGTGGGATATATTGGTTACTCATTGGTAGGGGTGTATGGAACATGGAGGGCACTTCGCAGGCGGGGAAGGCTTAGGATATATTCAAAAACTCACTCACAAAGAATACATTTTCAGACAACATGGCCCTGATGAGCCAAACCTGTTTTTTGTTGTCCCTCTTTAGCCTTTGTATTTGTATTTACCTGTTTGTCTCATCAGCCCCAGTTCATTCATTCATGTTGATTCCTCATGTTCTCGTTTGTTTTCATGGTCCTATTTAGTTAAATAAACCTCTTTTGTTCACCCAAGCACCTGTTTATGAGTCCTTCATCTCGTATTTTGTGACACCCAGTGAGTTTTGCTTTACAATACTGTAACATTTGATGCCAGAGGAAGCCAGACTTTAGGCTGCTAGTGGTCTCAAAAGCAACAAAAAATGAAGTAAGTAAATTTTGGAAATTTGCCCTTCCTATGGTGGTAATTTATTGTAAATATGATTGTCGGGTATGACTGCTACTGATCATGAACATTTTTGCTGGGAACAATCAAAGGGTATTGTGGGACAACCGTACTTTGCCGGGGGAGGGAATGACTCCCATGGGTACTCTGCATGTTGTCTCAGAACACAGTATGTGGTGGGCTGTCTTGAGGAGGGAGAAGCTAAAGTTTTTGCACTGCCTGTGCCTTTACAGACTCAGATATACTCTATCATAGCTCATCAGCCATACACCTTCTGGCCTACAGCAGAGAAACTGAACAGCTAAACGCGGCTGGCTCGGTGGTCGGAGAAGAGGTGCTACTGTTCAGGGTCAGGCATTCGTGTTACACCCTGAATCAGAGGCAGGTATGCTTCCTGAGACCAGACTGTGGCTTTTCTTTTTAGATGCGATGCTTTTTCCTGCCTCAAAAAATGTAATCATTAAAATTAATCCAGCATTAATCCAAGTCAGTTCCTGTAAATTCAAAGAGCTCATGGTAAGATATCAGACTTTGTATTCTTCCATTTCCACCTTGGAAATGTTAGATTTTTAGCCTCACTCATCATTAGTTTGTGGTAAAATCTAAAGATGATTTTAAAAATGCATACCTCTGCACTGTTGAATTCTCAGATCTGAAGATTGTTGATTTATTTTCTATGATGGGACCTGTAGTCAGTGGTTAAACACCAAAATGACTTGCTAATGTAATGCACTTCTGGTCCAGTCCAGTTGAACCTGCCTAAACAAGATGGTACACAAACCCGGTTTTACTAATTGGCAAATAGTCAATAACATATGAATATGTGTATTTGTTTATTTTTATTTACTTCTTTGCCTCTGTATAGTGCATTTGAAAATGTAAAATGCATGGCTTGGGGTGCATTAACCCACTTATACCACAGTTACTACACATTTGCCTTACATGTTTCTGCATAAATTATGAATTTAACTGAATTTGAGAAAACACTGTAGGGTAAGAGGGATGAGGTGGAAAGGGCAAATTTCCAGAGCACTTATAACACTGTACAGTGGTACCTCGGTTCTTGAACTTAATCCGTTCTGGACTCTAGATCGAATCCTTAAAATTTCGAGTTCTGATGGAACTTTTCCCCATAAGAAATACAGTGGTACCTCGGTTGTCGAACTCACTAGAACTTGAATTTCTTGAAAGTCGAAGAAACCAATTTGACCTAGGACTAGATCAAAATATCAGCAGTCGAACCATGAACACTGACCTAATATAAATTGTACGCGCCAGGAAATTAGTCATACTACAGTGCAATTCTTACCTGAATGCCTTCTTCACAGACTGGGAAAAAGAGAAATAATTATTTTAAAAAAGCATTAATAAAATTTAAAGAAAATAATAAAACCCAAAAAGAATTATAATAAATCATCATATCTTATATGTGTACATGTGTGTATTTGAAACCCTATGCAGACCATTGGGTGTTGTGCAGTTTCTTCATTATACAAATAACTTAAGAGGGACAACAGTCGCCTTAGAAAAGAGTACAACATTTTGATGAAGTACTCCTTATTCACTGACAGCTGTCATTGACATAATGGAAGAGTAGAATGGAAGAGTACGAATCTATGCCTTTGTTCTTGGGAAATTACGTCTGTAATGTTTGGATATTTCACGCACCTGTGTATTCCAGTCAACCACTAACATTCTGTAAGCGACAACTTCGGACTAGGAATTTGTAAGTAGGTATGTTAGCAAAATTTTCAGAATGGTTCTAAGCTAAAATGTTATTGTTTATTCTGAAAGAGCTTGAAATACACTTTCCAACGACACCAAGATCAATGTGATAGGTTAAGTAATAACAAAGTAATTAAACTTTGAAATTCGTGAATGAGGGGTAATTAACGTCTATTGTTTTAAATAGAAACAAAAAAAACCTGTGACTAAAAACAAGGTTTTTATTGCATAAAATGTTGTAACTTTTTTAATTCTAAAGATATTCCCATGAAACTTTCAAATAAAGTTCATTGGACCATTAACTACCTATTCCAATGGAGATTTCCATAATACAGCAGGTTGCGTACGACTTGCCATGAGTCTGACCAATCAGCGCTGGAATCACATTTTTCCAAAGCGCAATAAGCGCCGTGCCTATTTTTTGTCAAAACGCGATATATACTCTCGACCAATCAGAATTAGTTTAGTGTGCAACTTAATCGAACTGAGCGGCACTCTGAGGAGATGGTTTTGTTGTGATCTTGTTTAGTGTCCTCTTTTTTGGCATCGATGAGCCACTAAGACCTTGAAGTAGAAAACGCCGATTGGACAAAGAAAACCACAAAAAATAACAGGCGGTGCGTTAATACCTACTGTGGGATGTCAACACAAGGCTGCTGCTACCGGCTTCTGTCAAACCGAGAAGCTGTTACCGGATTTTTTATTTTATGTGGTGGACGATATTGAAACATGAAATTTCTAATATTTATTTTATTGTACTATTTAGTTTATGTTACTATTTTTACGTATTTATGTATTTTTTAAATTAATGCATTTGCACTTATTTTGATTTATATTCATTTATTCCATGATGAGTCCTTGATGTCATGTGTTGCATATTCACACATAACACATATAAACAATCAACTTTTTGGAAATAAATGGATGGATTTATAGTGTTTTGAAATAAAATTATAAACTGAATTTATAATCAACAATCCTGTTGTTTGATTTAACAATCTTTGTTCAACATATTCAGACTGAGCCAACAAACCATTTTAATGGGATAAATTACATATTAACAAAATGTGTGGGTCTAGGGAAAAAATATCATTTTCCTGAAAACTATCATAATGGATTTATGCCATTTTAGAAAAGAGCTCTTCATATCTTTTTTACATTTAAACACAATGAACAGGATAAAACAAGAAGAGCATTTTTTCTTAATGGCTTCCAAAATGATAAAGATCTTATCCGAACATTACCCCGGTCTTGACCCAATCGTCCGCTCCTTCCGTGTGCCACACCCCCTTGTTAACCTCGTGTGGGATCCCCATGTGATCAGCTGTTTCTGGTTGTTGTCATTAGTCCTCTGTATTAAGTCCACGTTTCCGTTTGTTTCTCCAGTCCGGTCATTGGGTGTGTTCGACTTGCTTACAGCGCTGGCTTAAAGCAACGCATTCCGATCCTGACACAACGGTTAGATGCATTGTGACCTTACACTTGGCTGCAGAAACTGGAACCACACCCATGATGGCAGACCTTTTCCCTTATTGGCAGAAGAATTTAGTTACATACACGAGGTTTGTTATCCCAGGCATGTCTCGCGAAAATCATGTAAAGCAGTGAGAACTGGTTTTCAGTTAATTTACCTGGTAAAATAAAGTTTAAATAAATTACTCTAAATAAATGCTCTAAAAGTACATGTAAGTTAGTGGTTTATTTGTTGTTAGTTACTGTAATGTTGCACTGCTTTATTTGGTTAATCGTCCAGTCTGTGAAGAAGGCATTCAAGTAAGAATTGCATTGTAGTATGATTCATTTCCTGGTGCGTGCAATTTATATTAGGTCAGGTTCACAGTTCAACATTCTGATATTCAGATTGAGTTCTAGGTCAAACTGGTTTGTTCGACTTTCAAGAAATTTGAGTTCTAGTGAGTTTGAGCCCCGAAGTACCATTGTATATTTCAAGAGAATCACAGAGAGTGAAAGAATTGTAAGAGAAAGAGGATTGGAGATTAGCCGGAGAACACTGTGAACTAAATTTAAGAAAACACTTCTTTACACAGTGTGTAATTAAAGTATGGTATAGTCTTCCTGCTAGTTTAGTGCAAGCTAAAACCTTGCGTTTCTATAAAGATTTTAACAACTCTGAACTATTAATTAACTTCTCCCCAAACAAACTTAATCGGCCGAATGGCCTCCTTTCATTTGTAAATTTCTTATGTTCTTATGTCTGGCCTTTAGTCTTAGCAATGGTAACTTTTAAACTAACAACTGGCTTAAGGTCTTAGCAGTGGACAATTTTTGAATAACGATGATGGCTTGGGTCGTATGCAGGCTAAATTTTAATAGTTGTCCTAGTAATAGATTTATTTTTGATTCAAAACATGAGTATGTCTTTAGGGACAAACGCGTAAGCCAAGTCTGCAGCAACCGGGGAATTACGGGTTGGGTGGTACTTTGCCTGTACATCCATGCCTTTAAACATGTACAATATATATGGCTTGTCACGCATTAACTGTTACGTATTCTGCTTGTAGTATGGTAATATCGACTGCCCCTCATACTTCCTGCAGGTTTTTTATGTTCATTTGAAATGGTGTCTAGTGACTAATGTTGATCTGTAATTTATGTCTGACAGTTCAGTCCAGTGCAGGTGGGTTAGCAGGGGGGAGTACAGTTAGGGTGTTGTATTTTGACAGCTGGTCTATATCTGAAAAACATTCAACTACCCTGTAATTTAATTTGGTAAGAGATTGGGTTAGTAGTGTGTGCAACAGAGAGGAAGTGTGTGTCACCGATGTTCCACACCCCCCCCATCTGTACTCTCAGATATGATGGACTCTCCCAGGACCGTACTCCATATTGGATCTTGAATGAAAGTGATGGGAAATGGCACTGGCTGTAGCCGGGTTTGTTTGGATTAAGTTCTACATAACGTGATACTGCCCATATCTCACCTGTGGGTGGCGCTGCAAATGAAATGTTAATCCGTGATCTGTTATGTTGACTGATTTACCTGAACCTTCCACACATCGCCACTCACCGACATTTGTGCACCTTGCATGTTGCCCGCATGGGTTTTATCACCAGCTGTGCCAGTCAGGCGTAAACTTTCATTTTTTGAAGGGGGTATAATGGCAGATTAGGATCTGAAACATTGTTTCCTTTCATCTGCTATTCCCATGGGTCATTACAAAGATAGGGCTGTAAAATTGGAATGGAAACACCTTCCCCAGGAATATGGGAAATGAGTTCAGCACTGCCCCCTGGGTTTTCCGGGTTTCTGGGAATTAAAAATAAGGAGAGTTTTGTTTGTTTCACAATTTACATGTTAATGTGAAGTTAAGTGAACAACAAAGCTAAACAGGAGAGGAGCCATCAGCAGCAATCCTTCTATCTGGCACTCTATGGCTAGTTTAATCAATAAATGGAGAATATGCTCTATGGCCAAACCGGAAAAGAAAGCAATTCTGTATCTGTTCCTTGCCTTTTTGTATTATCCTGGATTTTCAAAGACCACTGCTAATGGAATGGAAAAATAATCAGCTGCAGTATAAATGATGCCTTTATTTGTCCAGTTGACTGAAGTGTTGGCCAGTTTGAATTGATATACTGCAGATACTTATCCTTAGCTGTCCCCTCTTGTTTCTCATTCCCTTACTTTTGATCCCCTTCTCCACCTTCTTTTACAAGATCACTTTGAACAAATTAGTTCACTTTACAAGCCCAAAAACAATATCTTACTGCCCAAGCACCCCTGAATGAGAACAGAGGAGTGTAGTGTATAAGCCTGCTAATGATGATGTTAGTGAAGACATTAGTAATCCTGCAAAATAGAAACACACATAAAAGATAGCCTTCTAGTTATAACGGTGGCCTTTTATCAGCAATTACACCATCTTAATCAGTAACGGACATGCCTGAAGCCAGAAGACCCACTCAGTAAACAGAACATTCTTCAGTTATACCATCTATAAATGATTCTTGATGGTACCTGATACTCACAAAGGTAAATATGGACAAAACTGAATGGGATCAAAACAATTTTAAGAACATAAGAAATTTACAAACAAGAGGAGGCCATTCGGCCCATCAAGTTTGTTTGGGAAGATCTGAACTAATAGCTGAGAGATGTTGAAATCTTATCTAGTTCTGATTTAAGGAAACCCACTACACTACACTAGCAGTGTCTTGCACTACACTAGCAGGAAGACTATTCCATACTCTAACTACACACTGTGTAATGAAGTGTTTTCTTAAATTCAGTTTACAATGTTCTCCCGCTAATTTCCAGTCCCCTTTGTTTTACAATTTTTTCACTCTCTGTGATTCTTTTGAAATATACAGGGATGTAAGTATTCTGCGTTCTCTGCAGATTTGCCCTTCCCACCTCCTTCCTCTTACCCTTCATGCCCCCCACCCCACCTTGTGCTGTGACCTTGACCCTCGAACTCCCTCTGTTTCAGCGGGGCCTTCTCTGAGGTCGTCCTGGCTCAGGAAAAGGCCACAGGGAAGATGTTTGCTGTCAAGTGTATCCCGAAGAAGGCGCTGAAGGGCAAGGAGAGCAGCATAGAGAATGAGATTGCTGTGCTTCGCAAGTAAGTGCCCGCGCCCCCCCAACCATGCCCACCACAGCTTTCCATGGGAACTGCCATGGTCGCGGATAGAGGGCCACACATACATCTGAAGGGACCCAGCATGAAGACACACAACACACTTGCCTGACTCTTACTGATTTGTCAGAACAAATAGCATCTTTCATCTAATATGTACCTATAATGTGTATGTAAAACATATACCAGTATCCATCCATCCATTTTTCTGTAAGTGTATTTCCTATTCAGAGTCGTGGTGGGTCCTATACTGGATGTACAGGCACAAGGCAGGTAACAACCAGGGTGGGACACCAGCCCATTGCAGCATAAACTCACACACCATTCACACACACATGCACACCTATGGGCAATTTGATTCCAATTGCCTTGTCATCAGGGCTTTGGGGGGGGCACTGGAGTAACTGGCGGAAATCCCATAATGACATGGGGTGAAGATGCAAACTCCACACCCATGAAGTCAGAGCAGATAGGCTAGCCATTGATTTGCCAAAGACTTCATTTTATGTCAATTTTATCTTCAAGAAAATGTAAGCTAGAAAGTACAGATTCACAACCTTTTTCCCCCGTCACCTTTACCCTTTCCGGGCCACTCACTGGCAGCTCTGTGGTTTCCTGAGACCCTCAGAGTGTGCTGTTTATTCCTCCCCAGGCAAGTAAGGGATGTGGAATTCCAATTCCTCCCCTTTCCCGGAGGTTGGATACTCCAGCTGAACTTCATGGGGGGGCATCCAGCATGAACCTCACACGCCTGCTTACACAACAGACCGCAGAGGCTCTGCAGAAAAAAATGCTTCTTCTGTGGGCACTTCCGAGCCCACTGCTCTCATACTTATGCTAACCGGTAATGGGTATCCGGCTTGAAAGCTGTGTCCATGGAGAGACATTACAAAATTACAGCACCGTCTCCAACCACCCCCACACAGCTTAGGAAACTTTGTTTGCTGTTTGGCAATTCTGATATGAAAACTAAAGAGAATGAATTAAATAAAAAGAGTGGTGAGAGGAGATGATCTGTCAGTACATTATAAACTGATGCACCTCTCAGTCTGAGCGTAAAGCCAAAACAGACAGAGCCATGAACCAGGCCAGAGTTTTTGTTGTTCATCCATCCATTCATTCTTCTATTCATTCAACTTTCAGTCATTTGTCATAGGGAGCCTGAATCCTGTCACAGGAATCACATTGCTCCAGGCAGGGAATACCTTAGGCATGATGTTTGTATATCTTCGGACACACAAACACACACACACATACACAGTTAGGAAAACCTTAATCCTTACATAGCCCTACCCTTAACCATAAGTAACCAAACAAAATGCAAGTCTGTCAGGTTTTACCCTGACAATAAATACAACCCGCCTTCCACACAAACACACAGACTGTGGGCAATTTGGGGATGACAGTTTGCCATACTACATTTTTTGCAATGTGAGAATAAACCGGAGTACCGAGAGGAATTTCACATAACATGTAGGGAACGTGTCCTTTGCCACTTCTTGTATTGTGAACTGTAAAGCATTTTTACTTGTCATGGTGAAGCTGTGGACAGGGCTTTTTGCTTTCAGATGTTCAGTTCCCAGACAGGAAGGGCTTACCTGTCATCGGATAAGGCCACCATAGCCTTCCCTCCTTCCCTGTGTGGCCTCTGGCTCAAGATGAGTTGATTCCGCTGAGCTTCTCATGGCAGCTCCCCGACTGCAGGCAACATGCTATCCAGTCTGAGCAGAGAGCTCGTATTTACTGTGGTCACATGCAGCGTCATGTTAATGCAAGACATCTGATGTTTTAATGAGTTACCCCTAATGACTTGTTTCAGTGTGCAAATACATCGGGATGAATAACTACCAAATGTCATGGGACATGCACAGTTATGAATGAAACATCTTTATTCTATTAATTAACAGCATGATGACCTGCTAGTTAATTACGACTTCAATCCATCATGCACGGTTTGCATACGTTTATGTTAAAAAGCTGGTGTAATGCATCAGAGATTTGATTAATATTATAAAGCTGGTGGTTTGTTCTACATCATGGAGGACGTGACTGATGTTAAGAATATGGTGGGTCTGTGTTACACTCCATGGAGGATTTGATTGACCTTAGAAAGCTAACGATGTTATGTTACACATTGTGCAGGACTTGACTTATCTTCTTGTTAGGTAATGAGGATTAGCAATAGTTTAGTCAATTTCAGAAATGTTCTGCCAAGTTCATTGTTGTTCTCTGCAAGTTAGCACGCTGTCATATTTGAATGTCACATCCATTATCCTGCAGTTAGGTGGGGCCCCGATTACTAGAAAGGTGTTATGGTAGATTTCACAGACTTAGGAACATTACTTAATGATTGTCTTCTTGCTTTCATATTTGTAATGATTAAGGCAGGACACTTATGCTGAAGCACATTACAGAATCAACCCACAGTGAACTTGTGATGGATGTGACAAGTATGAAAGAATAGATGTTTGGAGTCTAAGTGGGCTTCAGATAGCTCAATTTCTACAGAGATGCTTTCATCCATGTGTGAGACACATCCCAAGCTGTACCTGTAAGGAGTTAGCTTTAGATCAGCCTGGGTTTTATGGCACTTCAGGCAGGACGTTAAAACGCTCACCCATTTACGCTTTTTGTCATGCATGGGTAGAGAATGAAAATGCTGAAAGTGGAATAGAGAGCACTAACCAGGAGGAAGACCCCACTTTGAAGAGGCCTCCTCTAACTGCCTGTCTCCCATCATCCTGCTTGTTTCCATTTCTGAGATTTGCTGAAACACGGCAGAATATTAATGGATCAGTACACTCCTTGATTATGGTTGTGGCATCCAGTTTCTTTCCCATACATTTTCTTACTGACTATAGTATACTGGGGGGCAGTGTGTGGTCAGTGTGTCTGTAATCGGCAGGCCACTGGTTCCACCCCGCTGCGGCACATTGGCAGGTTTTTGAGCAATGCTTCTAACCCCTCACAGTCACCTACAACTTAGGAATTACTTTTAGATTTTGCCTGGTGCCCCTTAGAGTCTAGTGGCCTAGTAGCAGAGGTGGACATTTCAGGTCCAGAAAGTAAAAATCCAAACCAGGATTTTATTTCAACCAACCAGTTGAGTACAATGTGATTGTGACTCTTTATAGTCATCTAGTTGGTTGAAACAAAATGCTGGTTTGGATTTTTACTTTCTGGACATGAAATGTCCACCTCTGCCTAATAGCTATAACTGAAGGTATAATAGTTGTTTCATTACTCATCAATGTACCACTGCCTAAGGACTGTACAATGATTTACTTACAGTACATATATGGGTAAACTTTTGAGTTGTACAGTGATTGGTCCTCGACTACAGAATCACTATTTAAATATGCCCAGGTTGGATGACACAATACACTATAGTAAGCTCTGTGTTTTGTAGTAAACATTAATATTATATTTCTAGGGTCTTTCCAGCATAAAGGTTTTTGTTGGATTTTTCAGGCAGTTATATCATATCATATATTCAAATCAAATGTAAGCTGTCTGTCACATCTGTGTTTTAATAGTGCATCTCTGAACTCATAATGTTATGTGGACTTTCACAGTCGATGGAATTTGTGACTTTGAAATGGCATTGAAGTGTTTAACTATAGTTCCTTGGCTTTTTCTTTTGCGCTGTATTCATATTTATGAAGGAAGACCTGGCTACTGGAGTGAGAATATTCTGGAGGAGTTCACACTCTGGGAGTCAAAAGCTTTATGATGACAAAAACATTACACTTTTGTGAGAGTCCTAGTAACCTGTAAGAAAATTGTTGTCACATAAATCCTTACAGACACATAAAAATTACATAATTTAAAGCTGGTATTCATTGGATATCATCTTCTGTTTTCATGCTCTGGGCAGCCAAGCCCCGTTTTCAGCAAGCTCCCTGGAACATTTATATGGGATTGTGGCCTGTTGGTCTTGTGATTCCTAACAGCAGAGTGACTGACAGTCTTTTACTGCTTGTCCAGTGACCCAATAAGTGTAAACTTCAGCTGGGAGCAGGACCATTCCTGTTGATAGACAGTTTGTCAGAGCTAGCTTATCCCTTGCTAACACAAGCCTTTCTCAGCGGTTTACAGACTGCGGTAGCAAAGGTGTTTTCCTTTTGTGTGTGATTCATATGACCCTCAAGCAAAGGTTGATACGCGTCACTTCCTTGTGTCTGGTTAAACAGATAAACACACCACAGTGGTGCTCTGTTTGTGTATATTTGTGAGGGCAACGCTAGCTAGAAAGTATTTAGCATTAGCCTTTTTGTTGAGTGTGTGGTTATTACTCAGAGTGCTGAGTATGAGAAACAGACTTTGGGGCAGACAATGGGGGGTGTGGGGAGTGGGTAGGACAGGCCACAGCAGCAGCATTAACACATAGCGTTTAAGCAGAACACCTGTGTGGTGCTTGGGACACCAGCCTCCAGCAGCAACCAACAGCTCAGGTGCACCAACATTATGGGCCGATACATGGTTTATCCTGGGATACCCCCAATAGGGACTGGGGGGTAGCCTTGGCACTGAGAGCTCCATTGTTCAAAGAAGTAAGGATAAAATATTAAGATGTTTAACAGAGGAGTAAAAAATTACTATTGTCATGAGCTCCTACCTCCTCTCGCTTGTTTTGTCTGTGCCTTGCACTCCTGTGTACCTCCTCCTCTTCTCTCCACTATCATTACCAGAGTGTAAATGTGAAGTCGTGCCTCCTGCAGTGCCAACCCCCCCCCCAGCCATGGTGGGTGGCTGCCCACACTGCATCTCTCATGGCAATGGCAAGCGTTGGCAGCTCCCTCCTAATCCCATTGCGGCACTGCCTTCCCTCTTCTGAAAATACAGCATCTACTAATGGCCCTCACTAAAAGACAACCTTACAGACCTCAGTAACAACACCCTGTGCCCCTACCGCGGTGGGCCTACATAGCTAATGGCGTAATATTCATTAACAGCCCTCACAAATACCATCTTAATTATGCCAGCTTTTGTCATACCTTTCAATAATTCTGGCATTCTCCCGATGTTCCCACAACTCTCGTTAACTGGAATTGATGCCCCCATAGTTCCTGCTAAAACTTCTCTCATCTAGATGCTAACACATGTCCATCATCCAAAATCCTCATGCCAACATTCCTCATGCAGATGCTAACATATCTGTCATCCAGATTGCCCCAAAATTCTCATTACAATGTTCTTCATCTTGATGCTAACACACCTTTTGGCCTGATGCAAACATAGCCCATATCCAATTATCCCACAATCCTGGATACCACATCCCTCATCCATCTATCCATTTGCTAACTAATGCACCCTTCATCCAGATACTAATATACCACATGCCAAAACATCCCTACTGCAGGTGGTACCACATCATTGATATGACTGTTGTCCAGATGCTACCACAGACCAGGCTAACATATCACTTGTCTGCCTGTTAACATGACACTCATCAAGGATAGCACAGCTCTCGCTAACATGGTCCTTATCCAAATGTTTTGTGTAGCATGTCCCTTGTCTAAATCCTTACACGCCTCTCATCCAAATGCTAACAGATCCCACACTAATGCATACCTTAACCAGATACTAACACAACATCGCAGCTAGCTGAGGCCATCCCATGTTCTTCGTTCAAAGGTCATAATTGCACCTAATTCTCCACTAGGTAGAGTGAAGGTAGAACATGAACATTAATGTTTAGGTCGCATCCTGAAGCAAGCAGAATGTATAACTTGGAAAGTAGCCCTGGCCTAGTGCTGCCGGGCTATGATTCTATGAAATCTTCGTCTCACTCTGACCAGGTAGTCACTGGCTGATGTCATATGAGGAGGCCTGTTCACCATCAACACCCAGCTAAAGGTCATCAAAGCCACGTCACACTCTAATAGCTTAGCTTTACCACAACTGCTCCCAATACACAAGATGCTTTTAGAGCCACCTTGTCGGTTGACAAACTAGTATCACGTGACATGTCTCTGCCCAGGCCTCCTGCCACCTGTTTTCTTGTTATTGTCCCCTGTCACCATGGTTCCCAGGACTGTCATCATGACCCTCTGGGCTCATCAGTACTGTGGCATCGATTAGCATCAGCCCTGTAAACACATCCTCATGTGTACACAGACGTATTTGCCATGAGCCGGTTGCCGGGGTAATTTACCACAGAGGCGTGGGCTTTGGCCGCTGCGGGGGAGGGAAGAGAGATAGGACAGAGGAGCTAGAGTGTGTGTCCTGCACTCTGGAGAATTCGGTTCATTAACCAGCACGAGGGATGTGTGTCATTGATAGCAGTGACCATAGGCGTTGAATGAGAGGATACCCATATAAAGGTGTGGTAAGCAACTTGGAGGACTGTGACATACAGTGCAGGTTCTTAAACACATGCATGTAAGCTCACATGCACAGGTATGGTTACAGAGACTGGGAAGTGGGCGTACAGTGATGTTTTCAACCTGTGTGCCGACCCGCTCACATGGATGGTAAGGCTATGGTTACCACGTGAACATCTATAGCCTCTTAAGAGCCACATAAGGAGTATGAACAATGCAGGCTTATATGGGAATCTGTGGTGTTAAAATATTCAGGTGTTAATAATGGCCATCTTAGTCAGCCTGGGTCCATTCTGCCACATACATATTAAAGCAGCCCTTTATAAATGAATCAGCGCTGCGCTGAATTTCCTGCCCCTTTTCGCTCCATATTACATTGTCATTAATTCCGGCACAAGAAAAAACTCAATGTATTATTAGTTCTGCCCTGTCCTCCTTCATCAGCTATTACTGCACGGCTTTCTACCGTGATTTTAATGATGAAAACTTAATGATTTTGCTGGTGGGTGGAGAGGATGGGATGGGTTGAACTGGACTTGCTGAGAATATAGAGTTCTGGGCTTTTCATCTTAAGAGGGAATATGCTGCAAGTGGAAACCACTAAATTATCCTCTGTTTTATTCTTTGTGAGATAAGAGTAATGGTTCACTCTACGATCAGCTGAATTGGACTGGCTGAGAATATAGAGTTCTAAACTCTGCTACCACTATTTCTACTCCTAATATCAGTGAGCAATTTTCTTTTGGGGGGTTTTCTGTCTCAAAGCAATTGTCATTGATTCTGTGGTTGGTCATCCTTCTTTTGAGAATCCATAGAGTCTTATTTTTTGTTCACTCTGATTAAATCTTAATGAGTGGCTCCAGTGGACCGGTTTCTCTGTGCAGCATCTATTCTCCATATTGGTCTATTTTCTTCAAGGAATTAAGGCCACTATTGGTCTGCTTTCTCAGAAAAAACGCTTAAATCTCCTACTGTTTTTTGTCTTTCTACAAATATGACTAAAACCCGTTCTTTGTCATACTGAAGGAAGATATTGTGTTTTAAATGAAACTCTCTTGAATCTCAGCCTGTGTATGTGTGTGTGTGAGATGTATCTAGTTACTCTATGATTTATATACTCATAAATATCACAGCATAGCATTGTGCTCAGGGAACTGGACTTGGGGCTGTTATTCCCACAGTGGGAGCTGATGTACCTTTCAGCAGGGGTTTGTTTATTTCAGTTAATGTCCAATTTTTAAAAAATGTCTTCTGAGTAATTGGGTAAAATAATGTTAATATGTGGAGTCGCTGACCTGATTTTTTTCTTCCAGAATAAAGCACGAGAACATTGTGGCCCTGGAAGACATTTACGAAAGCTCCAACCACCTCTACCTGATCATGCAGCTGTGAGTAAGCCCCCCCACCTCGGGTTAGCCATGGACTCCCAGATATGGTCACCACCTAAGCTCCTATCAGATGCTCACCAGCATACAGGCATGTGTTTATCGCATAAATGAGCCCCTTATCACTAGAGGGCACCATCTTTAGGATATCATCATAACCCAGTCTTAAATAACGGTTCCACAGCTGTTAACTTTACCGCCTGTCACACGGATAGACATGGATTCACGATTAAGCTGGTTGCTTTTTACCTCGGCTCCACAGAGCTGCTTTCTGGGTGATTTAGATGCACCTGCGGCAGGTGCTGGCTAGCCAAATCCCGCCATCTGCTGCCTCGTGAGTTGTTGGCTAGCAACGTGTTGTCCGCCAACACTACGCATCGGTGCTACATTCCTGGTAAAAATAATAGCCCAGATTGTTTTACGCAGATGAGTTCCATGTATCTGTCACGCCTGAGGGGAGCGGGAGGAAACCCGGCTGGCAGCCGGACAGGCCCAGTTTGGAGATGCTGAGATCTTTCCTTACATTCACTGCATACAGTGAGAAGATTCTGCTTCTTGTAGATCAGTGGGGGCAGCTTGGGTTAGTTTTACCCAGAATTTATATTTGTGCTGTGTAAGTCTGATTTATACTCTTCCGGAAGTTCGAGTTAAAAGAACCGGAAGACAGAAGGCTCAGGGATGCAACACTGATCTATTGCCAACCATCATTTTCTGCTTGTATTGGGCCCAAACTCCTGCATGTGGCAAACTGCAAACTGAAAGACTCACATTTTTAAGAAGCCTTCATCTCCTCTGTGCCACCCCCTTGTCACCAACCATTATCCCCTTAATGCCCCTGGGACCCGCCTTGCACACCTGAAGACCTCACCCATCTTACCCCTGACAAATCAACTTTGCACTACTTTTCCATCTACATTATCCTGCAAACGCAGTCAGAAATCTCCCAAAATCTCTCAAATAACCCTCCCCAGTCCGCCACAGCCTTGCAGAGCCTAACAGAGCTCCGCACACTCCAACTTTGCTCCTCCAGGGGAAACCCAGAGCAAGACCTCCCCACTCTGAGTCTGGATAGCCTTCTGGAGTCATGGCGTTTACATGGCAACGTGGAGCGGAGAACAGGCAGCATCATCATGGTTCTTTAAGTACGAAAATTCAGGACCTCAGAAACTCACTTGACCACATACCCACACACGTGCACACGTGAAACCACAAGATTATTTTCAGCAGGGAGCCCTGGCTATGAAAACTGGATGTGTTTCTGTAGACTGTGTGGGCACAGCAAATGCAACAAAAATGCATTACTCTGAGGGGCTTATCAACAGAATCTCAGTGTGATTCAGGTGGGCAGAGAAACACCTCATGTTAATTTTGCCTGAAATGAATTCAGGTGTCAGTGTGGCAGTGCAGGGTGGTTGAGGGGGTAGGTGTGAACTGATCTGCATGCAGTCCTGCCTGTCCCTCCCACCATGTAACAGACATGCTGATAGAGCTGCCCATGGGGCTGCTAACACACCTTGTTGTGGGGCTGCATAGACACTTGACCTTGGGGCTGCTTACACACCTGATCATAGGGCTGCTTACACACCTGATTGTGAAGCTGTTTACACACCTGACGATGGGGCTGCTTACACACCTGATTGTGAAGCT